>OZ038493.1:63361445-63376445 GCA_964036315.1 Acanthosepion esculentum | reverse complement strand
GGCCTTGCTGCTGGACGTAGTTTATCGTCTTACCCAGGACGCCTCCTCATAGATGAAGAGGAGACTTGAGCCAATAGGGATATGTTTCTACAGAACAATACTAAGACTACCATGGCCAGAATATATGAACAATGAGGACATTTTAAGGAATATAGGAACGAACAAAACTTTTACTTAGTATCAGAAAGAGAAAACTGAAACTTCTGGGACACATAATGAAGTAGGAAGGCTTGGAGAATTTGACACTAACAGAAAATACTGAAGACAAAAGAGGCGGAGGAGAACAGCAAGTAACCTGTAAATAATGGGAGAGTATGGAGTTAGAGGGATAGTAAAGGGTGATATATTGTTTAGTGCTACGAATGAAGGGAAACTGAGGAGAGACATGATTGCCGACGTCCTGAAAGGACACGACCAGTAAAAGAAGGTATCACCAGCAAGACGTTAAGCTGAGAAATAATGCAATTCCATGCAGTTGAAGATCTTGCAAGAATACATAAAACGCTACATTGGTGGCTGGGATAATTGTTTAGCATTCAGAAAAGAGGAAAAAGAAATGAAATAATTATATATATATATATATATATATATATATATATATATATATATATTAAAGTCAAAGAGAGAAAGAAAACTAGACAGAAATACGAATTGGAAGGAAGGAAGGAAGAAAGTAAGGTAAGGAAAAGAAAGGAAAAGAAAGGAAGAACGAAGACGAAAAAAGAAACAAAAAACTCAAAAGAAAGAAAGAAAAAGGAACAGAAAAAAAACAAGTGATGACAAAAGAAAAAAAAGAAAATTTATTGACTCGTTTTCTACTGTTTATCAACCCTTTGCAAGTCATTTAAAACCAGAAAATATTTTTAGAATGTAAGAATTTTTATGAAGTAATAATGGTTTAGTGATACAAGTCTTACTAATTAACCCATAGCTGGGGAGAATAAGTAGATTCATACCTTTCCCAAGGGAATTTGCGCATAAGTGAATGTAACGAACCCAACGTGAATTGGAATTCGGTTCTCCAATTAACAATTTCGAGCCATTATTTATTACGCCACCCGCATATAGAAGTTTACAGCACTTCGTATTCCCAAGCGGTTATTCATCTAGATCAGCGTTACTTAACCGGTGCACCCGTGTACACTAATGCTCTCTGAAAGGTAGCCAGGTGCGCCCTAGGTTAACTGAAGAGTAATTTAAGAATTATTTTTATATTTAAAAAAAAAAATCTACTTTTAAAAGGTTCGAGGCCCCATATATACGGCTTCCATGTCTAATGCAAGTCTGTCATTTGATATTTTGAACAGAATGCTAAATTCCTTAATCTTTAAGAAGGAATGGACAATACGTTCTCTTTTGCCTTCCTCAAGGGATTTAAATTCGTCATTATCAGACTCTCTAAAAAATAGCCGATTTTTCATAAATCTCTTTAAACGGAAACCTTACCGCTAATCTGCTTTTGAAATGCTAATGAGAGTATGTTTATCACATATAAGGTTGAACATTCAATAATTTCCAAAGCATACCAAGGAAATGTTTTGAGCAAGCATACTTAATTATGCAATGTAATGTCTTAAAAATAAATTCTTATTTCAGGTGACTTCTTTATAATTTTCCTATTTTCAAATTTATTGACTAATTTTCCTTATTAAAAATTTAAAGTTCGCTCCAGAGTTTTTGTTATTCTACAAGTGCGCCCTGAAATTAAAAAAAAATAGGTTGAGAAACACTGATCTAGATACTCGTCTTGACGTTGCTTAACTTCGGTTATCCGGTATTTCAACGTGATGTGGTCGTAAGCTCAAAAAGAAGTATAGAATGAGAAAAAGACAGAATGGAAACTGACAAAATAGGAAATCTGTGGATGAAAGAGGGAAGAATTAAGTATAATTATGAATAAACGAAAAAGTTTTAAAAAAAAGAAAAGGTTGATAAAATTCAGTAACAAAATAAAAAAAAAGAAAAGTAAAAAAAAAAAAGAAAATGTATTAAATGGGAGGAGGAAAGAAGAAATAAAAAGAACGAAAGGAAGAGTGATCCTTTAAAAAAGATATGACTTCACTTCCGTTATAGCGGTAATTTGGCAAATGTTTGCTCCACAGCACCCCCCCCCCCCACCAAAAAAGAAAATTTTATTTGTTCGGTCTGAAATGTTGTTATTTATTTTAACCGACAGATTGAGGAAAGAAACTGTTTCGTTTTTCGCCCTTCTCGACGTGTGCGGCCAACAGATTACCATTCAGGGTGTAACTTTTCAAACATTTGAACTAATTGCTGCTTAGGGAGGGAGATATTATCCGATGGCAAAACTCACGTGAATTGAGTTGAATATTAGAGATGGTGTTAAAATGAAAGCGGTTTTTCATGTCTTCTTTCTCCCATAAATATTTTGGTGCTTCTGTTCTTCCACAAAATATTCCAGCCTTTCTCTCTGAAATATCTCTTTCTGTATGTTTTCGGTATTTGAGGAAATAAATAATGCTTCGACCGATGTTTACTTCGGTTTTCCTGTATTTACAGAAAAATCGTTTTCACATTCTTTATCTTTTCCTCAAAATTATCTTCATTTTATTGTTTTTAACGATTCGACAGATAAATACAGCGGCCTTCTTGTATTTTCTGAATTCTCTTGATTAAACATTTTCGTTATTTCACATATTTTTCTAATTGATTGGATGAAGCATTTTCGGACACCAACGAGTTTATCACATTTTGATCTATTTACATTATTCGGACTGTTGCACTGATCATTACTGTTGTATTCACGACGTTTCGGTCCTTGTAATCTCCGGTCTTCTTCAGGTGATATACGTTGGAATTTCTAACCGAACGGTTAGATTGTTCTAGTTCCACGTGCCATGACTTTTTTGGATGTTTCACTTTCAGTTAATTCCCTTTAGTAACTCAACTCTCCATTTTTTTTTTCATTTTCTTTTTCACCTCTGCTGTGGTCAGGTATTGAACTCACAACTCTTTGGGTCAAGTCACTTTTTCGATTACTTTAACCAATGCTTTTATCCACTGGGCCATA
Source organism: Acanthosepion esculentum (assembly GCA_964036315.1). Taxonomy (NCBI): domain Eukaryota; kingdom Metazoa; phylum Mollusca; class Cephalopoda; order Sepiida; family Sepiidae; genus Acanthosepion; species Acanthosepion esculentum. Next base: position 63,373,414 of record OZ038493.1, on the reverse strand, counting down.
TCTCCTTGGGAAAATTCTAAAGTATATCACCTGAAGAAGGCCGGAGCGTACAAAGGCAGAAACGTCTTGAATATGACAATAACGATGAGGACAACAATCCGAATAATGTAAATAGTGTAAATAGTTGCAACACCTCATCTCAGAAATATAGACAGACATTTTGATCTTTATATCGCTTTCAGTATACAGGGTAAGTTAAATAGTAATAGTAATATAAGGAAACATTCCGCACTCATTGACCCAGTTCTTTCTCTTTCCAAATTGAAATGAATCTTGGTTAGTAGTTGATATAATAATAAAATAATTGATATTAAACATGGCAGTTTCGATGAGACATCGAGAAGGTTACCTGTTGTCCTAGCGTAGAACAACAGGTGTTTTGGTTCACTCTTTAGGAACTGGGTTATACAATGACCTTTATTATATCATGCCGATCTCCAGAAATGTTCATTATCTGTTATTTGAATTGTTTTCAACAGAAATATATTCTGCCTTCAAAAAATTTGTTTTGGGCTTCTAGTGATAATATTAGCCGTTTCCTGGTATGGAAACGTCCGTCATTTATTGATCGAACTGATAGTGCAACTATTGGCTGAAGTTTATAAAATCTTACTATGAAAACGATTTTTCAGCTAAATAGGTTTCTCAAGTCCAGTAACTGTTATCGTTCTTTCCACCCTAACTTTTTATTTGAAACAGTCTAGGATTTCAACATATCTTGATTATACCATTATTTACTCTTCGAGTTACATGTGATTTCCATTTTATTTGTTATTTGGTTAATTTTTTTTTGTATGATTCTCTAACGCCAGTTTCTATGGTTCGAAGGAGAATGATCATCATTCAGAATTTTCTTGGCTAATTCTTTTGGATGAGGAATTATCATTAATTACATTATTTACATGCGAACAGTTGTCTTTATCTTTCTTGTGACTATATCCACCAGGAATTCGCTCAGCAGGTGACATGCCAAGCCCTTACAGCTGACTATAGGTTTCATCGGAATACCAACAATACATATGTGTCAGCTTGGGGTAACGTTGAATCAGCTGTTTGTACTTATTCAATGTGAAGTAGTCTTTTAGGATTTGTGACAGCTTCCTTTCGGTTTATAGGGCGAGATCGTTTTTTTACCTTTCTATAGCTATAGGCTTGGTATTTTTTAGAGTATTTCAACTTGAACATCACTCCTGCGGTGCAGCCTTTGTCAGTTGGCAGTAGGATGGTATTCTTATCATTCTTTAAGGTATTGCTTGCCAAACTTTCTTCCCTTGAGATGTTCGATTTGAGTGGCTTGACCTTTTCTCATACTTGCCTCACTTTCCATCTTCACTCATTTGATTAAGGTTTAGGGATCTTCAAGGAAACTACCAATAGTAGAGCTATCATATTTAAGTATTGGACACACCTGATGGTAGCGGCGAATTTGAGATACTTGTTCAGCACTGATTCTCCACAGGCACTCAAATGACGATAGCTGATACTAACAACTACCCTTACAGATCTATGCTAAACTTTGTCGCAATTTCTACTCTTCATTCTTTTATTTACAGATTATTGTCAAAGTCTTGCGGTTACTGAATCCCATTGACCCATTGAATCACCTCGCACCAACACTTTTTTCTTTCGTGACTCATTAAAGAACATGTTTCTCGTAAAAAGTCTCGTATTATTCAGAAACTGAGGGTTCAAATCATTGCAAATTGATAACGAACTCTACGTGTGTCATTCTGTACCTATTCAGTCGCAATTGTAGGGTAGAGAATTTTGAACATTGTACGTAAAACAGCTTAGTACATATCCTTAATAATTTTTTATCTCTTGAATATTTGGCTCGATAAACATGTCTTTCATTGATTTCTTGTTCTTGTAAATTGGCATAATGATCAACATTGATGCTGTGACCCTTTTGAAGAAACACAATGCTTTTTGCATGCCTGAAAACTGAGGCCATCACCTCCCCCTGCAGAAGAAACGATTTGACATGACCTTCTTTAGAGCAGGTGATGGGGGATGTTTCAACTGCATGGATTGTCGTTTTCTCTCTTGCTCAAAGTGACGAACGCAACACTCATCCTGAGTTAGGAAATGTTCAAGGAAATCAGCCGTATCTTCTCAAACGATATCAGATTTTCCCGTGATATGATCAGCCTGGTGCGCTTTTGATCAAGTGTCAGAAGACGTGGCATCCACTGAGCAAAAACCTTCGTCATACCAAGTTCATTGGGCATAATATTCTTAACTCCATTACGGAATATGCTTATAGCAATGGTTATTTGATTTATAGCCGATGGCCTGTAAACTATCACCATGCGGTGAACGCGATCAATGTTTTTCTCGCTGGTGGCAGTTGGAGGACGTTTAGAACTTGGGTCATCTTCAAGACTTTCACTTCCCCTCCTAAATTCAGCTGCCCATTTTACCAATGTTGATGAAGCTGGAGCTTCATCTCCTAATGTAGCAACCATGTTAAGATGAATGTCCTTGGGGCTAAACACTTTTCTACAGGCACTTGATAACACTACGATGCCAAATTTTGTCTCTTCAAAAGAATTCGCTACTAGTAACTTTAGAAGTATGCTTTACCCGGAAGGAAACAATGCCGTTATTAATAAGACAAGTTAAAATTAATGCATGGACGATTTTACAGCTCCAGCATAACTTCTTTATAGTCAGCCTATCAACTTTTCAATCTACTCTTGTACACTGTAATACAAATGGCAAACAATCACTTAATGATTTAATTAAAACATCGTGAATTCATTGGAATAAAAATGTTGTCAATACTTGCTAGAAATATCTTAATATCATAAATAGGAAAAATAGAACATTATTTAGGTGAATGTTGTTTAATGTGTACTGCATTACAAAAGAACGATTTCAATTTTGATTCGACAAATTCTTCTAAGAGTTTTTCAATTTTTTTTATTTATTTTACCCCCTATCAGATGAGGTATATTGCAAGAGTGAAAGAAGTAATAGTTTAAAGGTTAAAAATTACCAGAGAGGGCGCCAAATCCAGAAGAACATTATGTCTCCATGAGTGTTTTCAAGAGGCGAACGGACACTTTTTTCTTTCAATGCGACATTCAATTGAGCCAGTTGCTCAATGTAGCGTTTAGTAGTAATTGTTCGACATCTAGATCTGCTCGTCTTCGGTTCTCTGTAATTATTATAATTTGATACAAAACATTAACTGTATAAATTACCAGAGAGGGCGCCAAATCCAGAAGAACATTATGTCTCCATGAGTGTTTTCAAGAGGCGAAAGGGCACTTTTTTCTTTCAATGCGACATTCAATTGAGCCAGTTGCTCAATGTAGCGTTTAGTAGTAATTGTCCGACATCTAGATCTGCTCGTCTTCGGTTCTCTGTAATTATTATAATTTGATACAAAACATTAACTGTATAAATTACCAGAGAAGGCGCCAAATCCAGAAGAACATTATGTCTCCATGAGTGTTTTCAAGAGGCGAACGGAAACTATGTGATTAAATTATTCCCCATTAATTTAAATGCATTGAACAAAAATGAGATTTTAAAATATTTGTCGAGTAAATAAATGTTGTTTTTTTTTTTTATTAAGCCATGGACATTGATTAATGATCATACATGTAGGTATGTATGTATGTATGTATGAATGGATGGATGGATAAGGGCGCGTGGCCTAGTGGTTAGGACATTAACGTTCCATACCATGATCGATTTGTGAAGGAGGTGAAGTCTTAATAATAATAACCCCCTGAGGAGATGATCGCAGCAGCAACACATTTAGAAAATGTTCCACAAATATACTACGGGTTGACACAAACCTTTTGAATTTGGTAGGCGAAACTGCACGTAAGACATCGATGTTTATGCCAGCACGAAGTCACCGTGACCGAGGGGTATAATATACGGGCCTCATCACAAGGACCCGAGATCATACGAGTTTAGGCTCTCTCTCCTAGAAAGTGTAATTAAAGTCTATGTAGCATGTTGCATTATAAACTGCAAGTTTACTCTGTTGACGTTCAAGAAATACAATTTTACTTGAGAGGATATCTGCTAACCACCTATCAGATTGGTACAATCAGAAACGGAAAGCCATTATTATGAATATTTATAGTGTAAGAAAGAAAGAAAGAAAGGATTAATGAAAGAAAATAAAAGGAAAGAAGAATTAGTGAATGAATGTCAGCAAATGAAATGAAGAACGAATGAAACAAACAGTAAATGAAGAATAATGGGGACGTAGTAAAAAATGACAGTAAGAATGCAAGAAAGAACGAACAAAGGAAGAGAAAAAGTAAATCTTACATAATGAAGAAAGGAAAGAATGAAAACTTCAGAAATAAACAAAAAGAGAATGAAAAAGAGAAAAGCTAAACAGAAACAGAAAGAGAATAGACAAGAAGGAAAAAGTGAACAAGAATGAACGAGTAAAAGAAATAAGAAAGAAAAACTAGACAAAACAGGAAAGATGAACAAAAGAAAAAAAAAATAGAACAACAATAAGCAGAAACGAATGACGTGAAAGAGAAAAGAAATTGAAAGATGAAGGGAGAAAGAGGCAAGCACCAAAGCTACCAAGAAGTAACTATCTTGGAACACATGGGGTTTTAAAAATCGGACAAGCAAAAGAAAAAGAAAAAAAAAGAAAACATCTTATCTGAAATGTGTACAGAATGTCACTTCCTTTTCTCGTTTCCTTCTAAACTGTCACGTGATCTGACACGAGAAGGTGCGAAGGTTCAGCGCGAGTTTCACATCTTGACACCCATGTGTGCAAACTCGCCGACAAGATCTAAAAGGTTACATGGGGTGGCCCAGTAGAGCGAGCCTATATTTCAAAGGTCGACAGGCGAATTAGTGCAGAGCCGGGTGTCAGCTTCGAGTTTCCTGAAACGAAAATACTGGAGAGACGAGACATTTTTTCATGGTCACGTGATATTTGCGAAATTTGGTCCTTAGACCGAAACTGTGCCCTTCAGAGTAAAATTTTATTTGGAATCTGTGAAACGAATTCTACACAACTCCATTTTTATGTCAAGGATGCATAGACATTTTACGTTTCATTTACGTTTCTAATTACTGGTTTTCACGAAACTTAGCTTAGCCTGACGCAAGGTCATCTTAATAGGGTATCTAGACAGTATCTAAATGCTAACAGTTGTTTGTGTGATTAGACAGAGAATCGTTCACCATTTTTAAGGCGTTCTAGAAACTGTCGGCTCACCAGCCTGTAAAATGGAATCTGCGTGCAGTGTTCAAATTCTGGTCGAGATTGTTGCGTTCACTTTCGCATAAATACCATTGGAAAAATTCTAGTCTTGGTTGTCAACCAGTCTAGGAGAATGATAAAGTCAACTCATTATCATTCCAGTCATATTCCATTAGTAAGGAGGAAGTTCAACTAAGCCAGCTTCTTTCCCAGAACTATTGCATTTTGAAACGCCACCCCCCTGCGAGGATACTTCTTTGACCATTATAATGTTAACCTCTTCATCTGTAAGGCCAGTCGTTGTTTGTCCTACATATCCTCATAATAAGTACCCCTTGCATATTTCTCTTTAATCATCATTTAGTAACTCTCTCGCTTGAGTGGCTCTTTGACCTTGTATTTGGTGAACAATAGCTAAAAAGAGCTTTTAAAGACGAGAATGTCGGGACATATCAAAACGGGAGAAGCAAAAGAAAGTAACAAGAAACCTACTCGACAAGTTTAAGAAAATTGATGGCTAAACAAGTGACATAAAGAAAAACACTCTTTCGTCAGTTCTGGCGCTACAGAATCACAAACAAAGAATTACATCAAATACCGAAAACCACATCACTTGAAGACTTTCAACAGCAGGAACAACTAAAATAGAGAGCGTATGTAAATATAACGGAAAATAGTAAATAATCAAACCACACTAACTTAAAAGATTTAAGAAAGAAACCTCCATCAATATATATATATATATATATATATATATATATATATGCAAATCCAGAGTCATCTATAAGATAAAAACAAATAACCACAAAAAACAAATTGAAAAAGAAATCACCAAATACTGCAAAACCAGAAACAATGAATTGGAAAGCAACATAAATAAAGAAGCTAAAACCATAGCCGCCAAATTAAAACTAGACAACAGAATTAAAAAATTACCGAAAGTAGAACCATCCATATACTAAAAGACCACAAAGATATTTTTTAAATAAACCAGCATGAAGTCTAATAAATCCCACAAATACCAACATTGGAAAGTAAGCAAATTGTAGAAAAAATAAGTATAAAGTTAAGGAGCATATGAAGCATAAACAAATGGAAAAAAAAAAACAATTAGTTTAACAACATCACCAACAAAAATTCTGTTCCTTCTTACAACTAGACTTAAAAGACTTTTACCCACTCATCAATGAAAACAATGCACAAGAACTGGCAAAACAATACATAAAAAATCCCAAATTGTCATACATTGCAGAATGTCAATACTATACTACAGCAACAAAATATAGACACAAAACGCGAACTTTTGCGAACTCATAGGCATGTACATCATCAATACATTAATATACATCATTAATAAAAAAAGGCATAGGCTTATACAGGGACGACAGATTAATAATCGTAAGAAAATGCAACGGCGGAACCAGAGGAAAATAAAAAACAGATCATAGAAACATATTAGGATTTAAAATAGACATAAAATATTATAAAAAGTAGTAAAATTCTTAGAAATAACATTTAATCTAAACAACAGCGCATAAACCATACAGAGAGGCAAACAACAACTTTATATTCATTAAGAAAACTCCGACCACCCTCCTATCCTTAAACAAAAGAATGTCAACAAATTCCAGCAACATAAAAATATTGAACGGAAACAAAAAACGTATGAAACTGCATTAAGTTATAGCCGTTATCCGGACAAACTAGAATATACAAATGAAAACAAACCAAACCAATAGAAAAAGAAACAATCTGGTACAACCCATCCTACGATAATACAATAAAAACAAAAATAGGAAAATATTCTTCCAAATAATTGAGAAACATTTCCCCAAACACAACAAACTAACAAACATCATAAAAAAAAACAAAAAATAAAGTAAAAATCAGTTACAGTTGCATGGATAACATGGAAAAATAATAAACAATAAAAAAAATACTCAACAAAGATAATAATCATAAGAACATAAACGAGCAAAGCAACAGCAACAACAAATGCAATTGTCGAAATAAAAACAATTGCCTGCTTAGCAACAAATTCCTAACCAATAACATAATATATAAGGCCACTGGAACAAACAACACAAACACGGAATAAACAATTAATATAGGAGCTACAGAAATAACCTTTAAATAAAGAATTAATAATCATCAAACCTTCTTTAAATCAGAAAAATACAAAAACAACATCACACTATCAAAATACACATGGAGTCAGAAACAAAATAACACCATTACCGAGATTAAATGGGAAATTATTAAAAAAAAATGTAGCACCCATAGTAGCAAAAGAAGAAACTGTAAATTGTGTCTAGAGGAAAAATTAAAAATCAACAACTTCAAGACCAAAACAGCTTATTGAACAGGATAGAAATAATGGGTAAATGCAGACATTTAAATAAGCATCTACTTTGCTACCTAAATACTAATATAAAAAGAAGTGAAAGAAATACAACACAAAATGTAATTCCATCACAAACCACCGTACATAACATCTAATCCATACCAATCCCAAACACTATCCCCCCAGAAACGAATAAACACATTAAAAAATAATAACCAACAAAATAATACCCAACCATATAAAACACATACAAAATCCAATATACAAATCATCACAACTACACCCCTTACAAAACGCAAAAAGCATACGAACGCTCTTCGCAACACCCGCAACAAATAATAGCCAACCACACAAATAAATCACCACAAATACATTCTATACAAAATGCAAAAACACACAAAAACTAAATATAAAAAGCGAAAACAGAAAAATAAATGGAAAAATAAGAACGCAAAAACAGAACCACATAAACACACACACAAACACAAAAACACAGTTGGACGCGCACACATGCGGATACGTATATGCATGCATATTTGTATGTATGTATGCATACTGCACTTGCACAAGCACGCATATAAACACACACGGTACGGTACGGAAGGTGAAATCGGCATAGCAAGTTTAGGAGGACTCTGAAATGAAAACCTGTTAGACACAAATCCACCTCTACAGAAACCCTGGCAGCGACACCTAGCGTGGTAAAGCTGCGGGTCCTATACTCTCTAGGGGAGTTAACAGTTAAGAGGGTGGAGAAGGAAGGGAGCACAGAGCCACAAAAATGGGTCACCCAGTAAGGGAACTAGGGAACTCATTTGCGACACGCCCTCCTCCTTTATCTTGGTATTTATCAAACTTTGGTTCCAATAGTACAATGCCACATGTTTGGGACACGCAGTGACGGTCAAGCTCATGACACATGTCATGATCTGCGAGACTAGACTGTTAAACGCAGCGCCGCAGATAAATGTTTATTAACTTAGCTTGCTGGTACGGCAAAAAGCTATCGATACGGATCACCCGGTTAGGACGGAACTTCATAATTTCTGTTGTTGGAAACAATTGTAAAGATAGATGTATTGGGGTGGTGCATAATTATCAGGCGTTTTTTAAACAATCTTTATTACGAAAAAAGAAACATGACAATTCAACAATGACATTTTTAAATGATTATTCCGGAGCGTATGATTATCGACACGCATTTTTATAACCTGAAAATAAAATAATATTTTTATTAAAAAATTAAACAAATCAACAATTTTTATTAACAAATAACTCGCCTACAAAAACGCCTGATAATTACGCACCAACCCACTATCATCTTGACTATTAAACAAAACATACCTGGAAGTTAAGACTAAATTTGGTGTATAGTGGTTTGCAAGATTTTTTATTGATTCGTTTTTTATGGCTTATCAGCCCTTTGCAGGTTATTTAAAGTCATAAAATATTTTTAGATTGTAAGAATTTTCTGGAGATAATGATGGTTTTAGTGATACACATCTTACTAATTAATACATAGCTGGAAAGAGGTGGATTTATACATTTGTCAAATGTATTTGCGCGTAAGTGAATATAAGGAACCCGACTGGAATTGGAACTCGGCTCTCCAATTAACAATTCCGAACTATTATCCCCCACCATCACATGCAAGCTTACAGTATCTAATATTCTTTGTAGGTTATTTAAAGCCCGAAAATATTTTTAGATTGTAAGATTTTCGGGGAGATAATGATACAAGTCCTATTAATTAAGCCAAAGCTAGGAGGACGTTTTGCCCGTAAGTGTATATAACAAACTCGACTGGGACTGGAATTTGGCTCTCCCATTAACAATGGGAGAGCCTTATATGTGAGAGTAATGTAATAGATAAGAGTGTGCCCCACCAAAACCAAGGAAATTTTAGATTTACTATATGATGAAAAAAAAAATTAACTAAAATATAAAAACAAAACTTAACTATATATTTTATTATATGAATGAACTAAAAAAATTAACTAACTTATAAATTTTTAGCCATTTGTTGTTCCAAGATGCTGCAGTTAACAAATTTTCAACGCGATGTGATTGTTCTCTTTAAGAAAGAACATCCAACTTGGGGACTGAAAAAATGTCAAGAAATTTTGCAAGAGTTCTTTAGTTTGAACACAACATCTAACATTTGTGTTTTTGTTCTGTTTTAAGCTACTAAATTTCTAGCCTTTGCTTTTGTTTCAAATAACTGTAACAAAAATCCCAATAATTAAATAAACTGGACCAAAATTCCTGTTTTTGGCTTTTTTTTTTTGAAGGGCACTCTATAGTATTCCCAAACTACTGACCAGGCTCTACGTTACTTAACTCCGGCGTTTCAACGTGATGTGGCTGTAAGCAAGTGTAGATGGAAAGAAAAATATTGTTCACCTTCATGACAACACAAGACTGGATACAGCAAGAATAACAGGAAGAAATTTGGAAATTGCTTGTAGTCCAACATCCATCATTAAAAATTAGTGTTGCAAAATCAGATCTCATGTCCTAATGCATCCAATTTACACGTTTCTCTTTTAGATGTTTACTTAAAGGTGGTAGAATATTGGCTTACATGTCGTTAGCGTTATGCGTCGTTTTTTGTTGTTGTTTTTTTTTTTGCTCCGAGTTTACATTCGCCACACCAGATTCTTCAACTATTTTCTTTCTGGTTAATCCATTTCCTCATTACCCTTTAAAATAAACGTTCGCTATTTCATGAGCGAACGTGATTTAGCGTTGGTGCCATCTGTTCAGATACGAGCTAAATAAAATCACTTGGATTAAACCCGCTACTGAGGCAAGCATTTGCAAAGCTGTTTTTAAAATCTAAAGCGAGTAATCGGTACAAAAATCGTTCCACAGACAAGGCAACCATCGTTAGCTTTCGTAGAACGTAAGAAAATCAACTCAGGGATAGATATTTAGAAGGAAACTTATGGCATTTTTTTTTATTTATTAATTTATTTTTTTATTATTATTATCATCATTATCATCTTTGATTTCTGGTGTATACTCATTTCTTTTAAGGTCAGAAATGGCATCATATTTCCCACTGAGAACTTTTTGAAATAAAATTTTAAAATAAAAAAAAAAAACAGTATCTGAGATTAGGTATTATGTACACTATTTACATTATTCGGACTATTGTCCTCATCTTTGTCGGCATATTTATTACAACGTTTCGGCCGTAGTACGCTCCGGCCTTCTTCAGGTGGTTGGAATTCCCTCAAGGACACATGGCACAGTAGACAAAGACGTTAGTTAGATCCAATGACATGACCCAAAGAGTGTGAGTTCAATACCTGGTTAATGCGGTGGAGAACTTGGAGAGGGGAATTAACATTATGGCACGTGGAACTAGAACAGTCTACCCCAGTGTGCGAAATAAAGGGTTCAGTACGACATTCCAACCACCTGAAGAAGGTCGAAGCGTACAACGGCCGAAAAGTTGTAATAAATATGGCGACAAAGATGAGGGCAATAATCCGAATAATGTAAATAGTGTAAAAAAAAACAACCTAAGATTACACCGAAGATCATAGACATTTTACATAGATAAAGCCCTTTGTAAGATGAGAGCTATACTTGTGAGCAAAATCATTTGCATTTATTTAAGAATTTGGTTACCAGAAATCCCTTCAGTGAGTCTATCGGAACCTTTTCCAATGAAACTGAGGGTTCCAGCTACAACTGGAATTGTTGATATCCTCATGTGCCACATTTTTGGCTTTTCAATTTCAGGGTCCTTGTATTTTGATAGTTTTTGAAGATCTTCAAATTCTTATTATTATTTCCTTTGTATATACATTTCAGTCAGGGTCTCAACCAGAGACCTAAGGTTAGAAATGGTATCATGGAATTTTTCACTGAGCATTTTTTGAAAAAAACAAACAAAAAAAAACACAAATGGAACCAAAGATGACCTATATTTTACATAGATAAAGCCCTTCGTGTGGTGAGCGCCGTACTCGTGAGTACAATTTTTTGTATTAATGTAATTATATATACATATATATAGATACCTGCACACACGCACACATAAACGTTATACTTTAGTGGACATGTAATTTAGTAGATTTCTTTGACTCAAATAGACGGTATTGCGATGGGATCTCTTTTAGGCCACCTTTTTTCTAATTATTATATAGCACATTTAGAAAATAAAATATTTAATGACACTAATAAACCCCCTATATATGTAAAATACATAGATGACATTTTCGTTTTAGCTAAAAATATTGAGCAAATTACACGACTTAAAAACAAATTTGAAAGTCACTCCGGCCTTAGAACTTAATATTAATAATAAAATTCCATTCCTTGATGTATTTATTGATTCCAACACACGTAAATGTATTAGTTCTCTATATAGGAAACCCACTAGCATTAACTCGTGTCTTCTTAATTACA
>OZ038493.1:63331445-63356445 GCA_964036315.1 Acanthosepion esculentum | reverse complement strand
ACACAAGGCTACAATTAAGAGGGACTTAGTAAGGAAAAAAAAACTCAATGCAGTAACAAAGATATGTCTAGCCCTGGGATTTCCAAAATGGGTGGTCCCGTCCATTTAAGGACTTTGGAAACATCCAGGGTTGAATAGAAAATGGTGAGTGAGTAAAAAAATGGTAAGTGGAATTAGAACAATCTACCCCCGTGGACTAAATAAAGGGTTCAGTTCTAAATTCCAACAAATATCACCTGAAGAAGGTCGGAGCGTACAACGGTCGAAATGTCGTGAATGTAACAGTAAAGATGAGGACAACTGCCCGAACAATGTAAATAGTGTAAATAACAATTATAACATAGGAAATTGAGAAACTTATATTTGAAATTTTAATGTCTAATTAAGACAATAGTAATAATATCCAATATATACAATGAAATGTACAAGAAAGTTATTTCACAAATAAAAAAAATTATTTAAGCCCTTAATTAATATTCATATACGATCTCCGTGATTTGTTTACGTTTTGGTGCAAACTTTCAATGTTCTGCCACAAAATCCTACGCGAAACATATCTCACTGTTCATCGTGAATACGAAGGTCACACAATATACAAGCTCATTACTTGTCGTCACACTGCTTACTACGGATTATTATATGTTCAGGTTGAATGTAAACGGCCAGCGAGATATTAAAAATAGCTGTTTACTTTTCTGACAGAACTCGTTTATTCGAGGTATAAACACATCGAATATCTTTATATTACTTAAAAAGAATTTGTTTGTTTGTTTGGGTTTTTTTTTTGAGAATTCTCTCAATATTTAATCAAATCGATAAAAGAGAAAAATATGGACACTTTTTTTCTTGAAATGAAATATTTAAATAAACAAGACTTATGTGTACACTTCGCGGCTTTTCCCTAAGATACACAAAAAATAAAATATTATTTAATGTTTGGGAGGAAAAAAACTATCAAAATTTCCGTTAAGAAGAACGAATCTTATCTCGGTCAGTTTTTTGTAAATTTCATTTTATTGTTTGCTTGACAACATCAAGTTCGGTGTCATTGTTTGTTGCAGTATAACAAATTTGCTTTCGATAACCGAGTTAAATGCAGCGAGTAAAACCTGGTGAGGTGGTGATGACATATTCGTCCGCTGTTAAGTAGGGTGGATGGTACTGTCAAGTTTGGGGCGTGCAAATCTTATCTAACGTCATAAATAAAAGTTAGTAGTAAACAAGATGGGGTGAACAAGTACCCAATGGTGATATACGACTCACCCTGGGTTATCTATCTGTAGATGTTTATATATGCCCGTACATTGAAGCTTTAAATAAGGGCAATTATTGCTTTTTGGATATCGTCATTCCAGCTACCCCGTTTATTAAATATTCGGGTAATTTCCACCGCTATTAATTTAGACTGCGAGCAGTGTAGGATAAAGAGTTTAATTGCTGAAGATTATAAAAAGGATTTAGACAAAAACGTTAAAAAAATCCAGGCACTCTTTTTTTTTCAAAGCACCCCGTCTATTTAAAACGCTCTCTCTTTCTCTCTCTCTCTCTCTCACACACACACTCTTTCTCTCGAGCGTGCATGTATGTGCATCAATTAATAGGTGTGGATTTATAAAGTAAAGGGGTGCTGAAAAGTTTTCAGTGAAGAAATTCCCCAAATATCCTGATGTTAGCTTATTTATTCAGAATTTGTTAAGACGGTTATACCGAAAAGATTTTGCATACTATACTAGACAATATATATATATATATATATATATATATATATATATATATAATGTCTGTGTGTGTGTAAATTATTTTTAGATAGTGTGTATCTTTGAAGGAACAAAACGAATAAAAAGACAATAGGAAAAACTATATTTAACCGACGCTTTTTGTCCCCTGATGAACTTTTTTAAAGAAACAAAACCACGAAGAACAGGATTACACACGCACACAGACACACACATGTATATATATATATATATATATATATATATATATATATATATATATAATAAAAGGCTTAAACACTATTATTCCATGGTTAAGTTGGAATAAAAGTAGTTCAACTGGAAGTATACCAAAGAGAGCTCAACTTTTACAATAAGGAGCAATATATTGATAATATTAGTCGTTAACACACACACGAATATATATATATAGAATATATAAATGTATCTACTTACATACATACACATACATTGTTATGGTGCTGAAACCATAGAAAAATAACACAGACTCGGATATAAAGTTAAACGGTTACTTCCTCTCTACTAGAAATTGGTAGCCAGATTATATAAGTGTGGAAGAGTCCATTTGTAGGCATGTCAGGTTCCCACAATACCCCTCTTCCAAGCCTTTTACTTGGTAAAAAGGGTTAATACCTTTTCTTCCTTGGGTTAATTGTTAAAGGTTCGGTGAATTTCCTTTTTCTCCCCGACCTTCGTTGTTCAGGCGTATGTTGTTGGGGTTCGAGGTCAAATGTGTCGTAAATGATCTCGATGGGTTCTTCCACTTCATCCTGTGTGCTGTTAGAATATTATCGATTTTTTCGAAAGCTGACTGGCACTCCGTTGTCCAGTTCCAACTTTTCCCCTTTTTAACAATTCATTGAAAGGAGCTCGTAACTCGTGCATATTATTCATGAATACTTGATAATAGATGGCAAGTCCCAGAAAACTTTGGAGCTCGTTGACGTTTTTTGAGGCAGGCATATTTTTGAGAGCTTCTGTCGCCTTGGGTCAGGTCGTCTTCCATTCTTATCAATGACATGCCCGAGATACGTTATTCCATTCATATAAAAATCGCATTTCGATTCTTTTACTTTGAGACCGAAATCTTGAATTCTTTCAAAAACCTTGTGGATATGTTTGCGATGTTCCTCGGTAGATTTGCTTGCTATAACAATGTCATCTAGATAGGCACACGCAAAGTCCAAGCCACCCAGCATGGTATCCATGACCTGCTGAAATATAGCGGGTGCAGCTTTGACTCCGAAAGCCAATCTGTCAAACTTGTATAAACCCCTGTGGGTGTTGATACATAGAAGTTTTGCGCACTCCTCCTCAACAGGGATTTGAAGGTATGTATCGCTTAAGTCCAATTTGGAGAATATTTCCCCACCATTTAGTTTATTAAATACCTCCTCCGGTGTGGGGAGAGGGTAATGGTAATCTTTTAGAGCCACATTGAGGCCCGCTGAAAAATCCGCACAAACACGTATTTGGTTGGACTTTTTTCTTACGTATACAGCGGGGGCAGCCCATTCGCTAAAACTTACTTTGGATAGTATACCGGCATTTTCTAGTCGGTCTAATTCTTCGTTGATTTTTTCAACTGATGCAAATGGGACATTTTTTACTTTTGAAAACGGGTTGAACGCTTACTTTTAGCTCAACTTTGGCTTTTGTTTTATTACATTTTCCTAGTCTCGCCGAGAAAACTTCGGGAAATTTTTCTTTTAATTCTTCTTTCAGGTCTTGGACATCTGTTGTCATATTTTCCACTTTTTGGCAAATATTGTTGATTGTTTGATCCCACAACTTAAACCGTTCCATCCAATCCGTTCCAAACAAATTCTCAGAATTTTTATGGACGAAAACTTTTAATTTCTTTGTAATGGCATTCAGTGTTACAGGTAGCGTTAGCTCACCTTCAAATTTGATTTTGTCACCAGTTACTGCGCGTGCTGTTTTGTTCGTCTTTTTCGTTGTTGTTTTTTTTTTATTTCCTCCAAGTCTGAAGGTTAATGATTGAGAGATCCGAGCCAGAATCTAGTTGCAGCTTAACTGTTTTGTTTAGAATGTTAACTACAACGTAATTTTTCGTTTGATATAGTTTGTCTGACTCTGTTTCTGTTATTCCTTTTATTTCTACAGTGCGCCCCTTTGTGGCCAATTTTACCACAATTATTACATGTCTTGTTTCGGTAAAAACAGTCTGTCTCCCAATGTTGTCCACCACAACGTCCACATGGACTAGGGGGTAATTTTTGTTTTTCACAGGGTCTTCTATTTTTAAATTGTGAATGGGCGTACTCTTTGCTTTCTTTACCTTTTTTAGGGGAGTAATTTTTTGGCTTGTACTTAATTCTCCTAACATACGATATGCCCGATTCCTCGATGTTTTTGGAATCGCTTTTCACACTGATTACTCGCTGGCAATCTTCCGCTAGTTTTTGTAATGTGAGACTTGGTTCGCTTCCCAGTCTTGATAGAACTCTCCGTCTAATCTACGAGTTTTTTGCAGGCTAAACCTTGGGCAAATATTAAACATTTGAAATCGTCAGCTGTCAGTTCAGCCAAACGAAAATCGTCACAGTGCTTATTAACAATGGGCGCAAATGTAAGATAATCCTCGTCATCCCGTTTTGACAAGTTAAAACACTTCCATCTTTTGTGGAATAAAGTTCTATTAGGGCTATAAATAACTCGGACAAAAGTTTTACTGCTTCGTCGAACCCTAATTCACTTGTTTTCTTCGGAAGAATGTAATCGACGAACTTACTATGTTCGGCAGTTCCCAACTTTCTCAAAAGTAAGCGAACTTTTTTAGCCTTCGTCCAATCCTCACAATCATCCGCAAAAAGATCTTCATATCTTCTATAAAAAGCTTCAAATTTTTTATCTTCTTTAGGAAGATAATTAAATTCTCCATAGAATTCCAAATTGTGTTGTGAGAAAATGTAGTGTTGTTTTCACTAACATCCTTTTTACACAACGTCTTAAAAATAATTCTTGAAAATTTTCTTCCCGTTTTTTTTTGCTTTTCTTCTCGTTCTTTTTGTTGTAGGAGTAATTTTTCTTCCCGTTCTTTTTGTTTTTCTTCCTGTTCTTTTTGTTGTAGAAACAATTTTTCTACCAACATTTGTTGCCGTTCCTCAGTCTTCTGTTGCAGTTCAAATTGTGCCTTCATCATCTGAACAATAATTGTTTTAAAGTCTTCCATGATGACTTCAAATACGTGTTTTCTGAGAGAAAGAAAACAAAATTTAGACAATTTTTTCTTTCAAAGAGGAGAAAAAAGAAAGTAATTCCTTTCCTTAATATTTCTCAGCTCTGGTTGGTAATACTAAAAAAACTTTTTTATTTTTAATACAGTCTTAGTGTTTCAATTTTTCTCTAAAAGGAGAAAAAAATTGCATAAACAACCACGCTGCCACCAGATATATTTTTCTTTTTTTGTGTGCGGTCAAGAGAAGCGAAGAACAATTATAGAAAAGAGGGGAAAATCTTACTTACAATTTTTCACTAATAAGTATTTTCAAATTTTTGGTTTACTTTAGATTGAGTAAATATTTCTTTTATACTTTTCTAAATATATCCGACGTCCATATCAAAGCCTTTTTTCGTATTTACGTTGTCTGTCATTCGGTTGGAGTGTCCGTTTTTTTTCAGTTGAGTATTAACATATAACTGTTGTATATGTAACTTTCTTTCGTGAAAGATTTCTCTTTGTTCGCCAGACTTGAGATTTACACAGTGGGATTTTTTAAACGTCTTAGAGTTATGGCGTGACCCTTTTTTTCTCTTCAGGTAGAGGTTTCTCTTTGGTTCTTATGGTCGACAAGGGATATTTTTGTTCTTTCCTTTGCGTGATTCGGAATATCTCGTCGCAATATATATAATTTTAACAATATGCATATATGTACATGGTGGAGTAGTGGAAGAGCAGCGCAGTTCGGATTGAGGAATCGGAGAGCCGTGTTCGAATTCCAGTCGAATCCATTACATTCACTTAAGTGCTAATACTCTTAGGAAAGGTATAAATCCTCTTTTTCTCCCTTCAGCTATGGATAAATAGCAGGACAGACTGGGTTCTATAGCTTTGGATGGCAACTGGTCTAGAAGGACAACTCTGAATTCAAAACCTGCGGAGAGTCGTTTTGGGAACTTGTGACACGTAGTGCACCAGGTCTCTGTATTTGGCACTTCAAAAAGTGTGGTTTGTTCTGCACAAACCCTTCACCACTATTATCAAATCATATGTGCTGGTGTCTGGATTGTCGGTTCCGAGGAACTGAGCTGCTTGACCCTCATACGTCGAATTTGATAGGAGAGTATACCATATATATATATATATATATATATATATATATACATATATATATATGTATATATATATAAGAATTCATCGACATTATAATATTTTCCATTGCGTTTTGTAACATTTCTATTAGTTGCTTGTAGGAATTTTCGACGCTCATATCTGTGAAGATATTGTTCATGGATTTTAGCAAATTCTTCATGATTCATGCATATTAATTGTTAAACTCGTTTATTTATATATATATATATATATATATATATACATATATATATAAATGATTTTTAACATTTTAATCGAACTTAGACGTTTTGCTTGAAGGAGGAGAAGTTCACCTTATATCACCTTATGATAGGAGAGTAGATCGATTATAAAAAGCAAGGTTTGAACCAAAGGTGGGAATACTACTTACTGACAAATAACAACTCACAAATTTATATGAAGAAGATGTCTTACATTGGCCGAAATAAGAAAGATATGAGTCTGTATAATTAATGGATTTGACCGATCCTAGTTGGTATCGGAGATTTCCTGGAATAAGATCTCCGGACAGACTCCATAACTGATTTTCATTCATATGTGAGAACTGTTGGACTGTTTTGCGATAGTCCTCATGGAGAAAATGAATGTTTTTTCTTTTTTTTTTCGCGCGTGCTATTCAAAGCCCTGGGTGATATCACGAGAATTTTTTTACAAAAGCCTGTAGAAACATTTCAAAGGGTCTATATTAAATTTGCCAAGCTTCAACCAAATTTTTATTTAAGGCTTTGATGGAATTTGTCACCTGTTGACACCTGATCACAAACAACGATGCAAAAAACAAAAACAAAAAAAAACTCCTATAGTTCATGAACACAAATAGTTAACAGGAAGTCTATTGCCAGACAGATTCAATAAGCTAAGTAGTAATCTGCTTTAGATTCGCGCGCATCGATATCAAAATGCACAATTCAGAAAATTTCTGGAAACCTTCGGAAATTTTTCTATATTAAAAAAGCTGAAAATTTGAATTTCGAAAGCTACGTTTCAAAGTTAGATATACTACACTCGTAAATGACGTCAGGTAGAAAAAGGTTTCACAGAGCATAACAACTCTAGAAAAGGTTTCACAGAGCTTAACAGATATAGAAAATGAATGTATCAAAATAATTTTATACGTATTCAGCCTTTGATAATAAACTATATTTAATATAATCATTTTCTGGGTCTATCAAAATTCAGAAAAGATATACAAAATTATATAGACTGACCTTTTTGGTTGAATTTAATTTCTTTAAATGAATTCTTGCAACCAAAATATGGATTATATATATATATATATATATATATGTGTCTATATATATATATATATATATATATGTATATATATATATATATATATATATATATATATATATATATACATATGGTTACTGAAAGTACTTGCAATTAATAAAAAAAAGAATCACGTCGTTCAACAAGTGGTCAGTGAGTTAATGCTTTATTTAAACTGTTAGCGAAGTGAATTCGCTATTAATTACATTAACTTTATTGATTTATTCTTTGAATGGCTACTTCTTTACAATGTTAATTAAGCTGCATTAACTAATGTGAGTGTGTGTGTGTGTGTGTGTGTGTGTGTGTGTGTGTCCGTGAATATGAAAACAAAGTGTTTGAAGCAATGGACAATATGGACAATTTTTATACTTCCTTACGCCCACCAAACGGAAAAATTTTAAAATGTTAGAAAAAATAATTAAAGAATGAATCAAATGTTCGTTGTTTGTCATATTCAACAAAACATGTTTAAAAGAAAGTTTACAGGCCAAATATACATTATATATATATATATATATATATATATATATATATATGAAGAAATATAGTCTTAAAGTGTGCTATATTTATGGGATAAAGTGCTCAATATCAGAGATAGAGCGTGTGTAAATATAAAAGTGAACATAGAAGTCAACACTTACAGGCGACAGTCTGTTTCATACTAGATGCAATCGTCAGGCCCTGACAATTGCATCTAGCATGAAACGGTCTGTCGCTTCTAAGTGTTGACTTCTATGTTCACTTTTATATATATATATATATATATATATATATATATATATATATATATATATATATATATATATATTGTCTGGTTACCACCTAATTTTCGAAACTGCTCCTAGGGAACGCTCTGAGGACTATAAATATTCTGTGATATTTTTCTCATTCTCTTCTCACCTTATCCGCTTATTCATCAACATCGCGGAGACAGCGCTCCCCTTTGAGAAACGCATGAACAATACATACACACACTAACGTACGGGCATTCACTGACTGCACATACTTTGGACCAAAACAGTTTTCAATTCATTTGTTACACACATTATTGTATTTGTCGTTTGTATACGTTTGTTGCTAATACATTACCATTTGTTTGTACATATATTAGGTCATCCCATAAGTTCTG
This sequence comes from Acanthosepion esculentum, assembly GCA_964036315.1. Lineage (NCBI taxonomy): Eukaryota > Metazoa > Mollusca > Cephalopoda > Sepiida > Sepiidae > Acanthosepion > Acanthosepion esculentum. Next base: position 63,347,969 of record OZ038493.1, on the reverse strand, counting down.
TCCGAATTTTAACTTTTTGTTAAAATGAACGAAATTTAAAGAGTATTTTATAATGTCTAATGGAGCTGAACATTATTTTTATGTTTAGATGCATTTAAACTGATCAAATTTTATTTCAGAGAACAATAAAATTAAATTTTGTTTGATTGAAACCCTGCTAACATGGAAGTACCCAAGAATCATTTGAGGCACATAATGCTTTATGAGTTCAAGAAAGGAAACTCAGCAGCCGAAGCGGCTAGAAACATTCACTCAGTTTATGGAGAGGAATGTGTGAATGAAAGAACTTGCAGAAGATGGTTTTCAAAATTCAGAGGTGGAGATTTCACCCTTGAAGATGAAGATGGAACTCGACGTCTACTTGAGTTTGATGAAAAGCTTCTTGAAGCAGCCCTTGAAGAAAATCCTGCTTTATCAGTTGAGGAATTGGCAGTGATTCTCAGTTCAAACCATACAACTGTTCATCGTCATCTTCAACAACTTGGAAAAGTTCCTAAACTTGGAAAATGGGTGCCTCATGAATTGTCTGAAAACAACCTCAAATCCCGAGTTGACATCTGCTCTTCTCTCCATTCTCGCCAACTTGTTTCACCTTTTTTGGATAGACTTGTGACTGGCGACGAAAAATGGATCTTTTATCGAAATGTTAAGCGTCGTAGACAGTGGCTTCATAAAGGGGAAGGACCCCAGCCACAGCCGAGAAGGGAACTTCATGGGCAAAAGGTTCTTCTTTCAATCTGGCGGGATTGCCAAGGAATAATCCACTTTGAATTCTAACTTTGAATTTAGTTTTTTATATAATTTCTCGTGCGTCTAATAAATATTATTTACGAATTCAAATGCCCATTAAGGAATTGTATTCCTCAAGAATCAACTTTCGTAAATAATTATATAGGCCACACTACAAATTGTTTAACACGCAGACTAACTCTACACAATTTCTGACAGTAGCTCAATTAGATCTCATTTAAATATTCATGGAGACCTACCGGACACTATTCAGAATATACTTGTCGACAACACTAATATAATAGCATCATCCACTTGCAAAAAAAGGCTAAAAATAATGGAAGCCTTACTAATAAAAACAAACAAACCAACACTTAATAATATTAACGTTGAACATGGACATAATATCTTGACCGTGTTTTGAAACAAAAAAATGAATCATTTTATAAAACATACATATAACAAACTATTTCTAATTCTAACAGTTGAAATATAATCCTTGAAAATGGCTAAATGTATAGCCGAAAGCGCTCGGATAAAAAGAACATTCGGACAGTTTTTATATAATTTATCATCTGTAAAGAAAAACTTTATTAGATCGCACGAGAAATTATATAAAAAACTAAATAAAAGCACATTGTCGGTCGTTTTTAATGAAATGTGCATGAAAGAAGGATTGCTGCCTAAATACACACACACACACACACACATATATATATATATATATATATATATATATATATATCAGACGTAAAATAAATGAGGGTGAAATTTGAGTTGCTTCGTTTTCATGTTTTATCATTCATTTATCTTGGGTTCTTCATTTTTTTTTTATTACTTTCAGTTATATTAGGAGGAAAAGTTAACAATTTTAACATTTTTCAGACCAAAAATATCTACTGAATGTAAGATCGGAAGTAAAGACACGATGCATACACACAAAAAGTACTTTTGAGTTCGTACCAAGCAGAATGATAGTAAATACATTTTATTTACCCCACCTCCAATAAAATTTCAATACTCTTGCTTTTTTAACTCCCCTTTTATTACACTTCACGTTGTGCGTTTATGTATAAATAAATAAGACGTTAGGAAATCATTTGGCCCGAATCGCCTAAGGATACCGAAAAATTGAAACCACGATAGCGTGATTGGCTGGTCGCCTATACTTTTTTTTTTAAATACACGTGTGTGTGTGTGTGTATATATATATATATATATATATATATATATATAGTTGGATTGATGTGAGTTTGTGACGCTGGGTTTCACGCTTTTTCGTTCGTCAGACAAACTGATTATTTTTTTAAAATTTTGGATTTATGTAGGGTTGCGTATATTGGTGTTTTTATGGAAGGTGGAGGAAAAATTGTCGTCGTGACGCCACTCATACTTACGCAAACATACATACACGCCCGCACACACATTGACGTATGCAGGCACGCACAGACGCGCTCGCCTACCGGAGCTAACATAAACGTATGACGTATGGGAACAGTATGGGATATATATATATATATATATATATATATATATATATATATATATATATATATATATATATTTAGTTTACGAAAAACTAGGTAATCCGTATGGGAAGACCCAATGAGGATAGAATCCAGAGAGCTCAATGTAAATCAGAGCTAATAATCTAAATAAAAACAGATTACTTTAAGGTTCCATATAATAAATTATTTCACCACAGCCCTTTTAAAGGACAGTGGATCATCAGATTTATTTCCAAATGTTGAAATAGAAATGTTACATCTAACTCAATGCTGTCTCTCTACCCCCTACACTGCCCCACTTCGTGAATTTCCTTATTATTGCCCGTCATAAATGTGTAAATTTATTTTCATTTTTTCATTTCAACATTTGGAAATAAATCTGATGATCCACTGTCCTTTAAAAGGACTGTGGTTAAATAATTTATTATATGGAACCTTAAAGTAATCTGTTTTTATTTAATATATATATATATATATATATATATATATATATATATATATATATATATATATATATATATATATATATATATATATATATATATATATATATAATATATATGTGTGTGTGTGTATATATATAGAGAGAGAGTGAAAGATGCCGTTGTGTACCTACGTACGCATTTGATTGCTGTATTCAATGTTGGATTATGTAACGAATAATTTTTTCTGATTGTAGCGATGTCAATGCGCAGACCGTTTTTCTATTTTTGTTCGCTGAATAATATTTTCTCGCACGCACGTATATACGTATGATGGGGTCTGTGTAAATCTATGATAGGTAAAAATTGCTATTATCAATTTTTTAAGGCTGTTTTGTTATTATTTTAAAGCCGGTTATTTGCCCGATTTTGGTGATTGCGCATATATAAATGGTAGAAATTCCAATTTGTAATACTTATTAGTATTTATGCAGTGGTATTCATTTTGCTGGGGGAGAGAGGAGTAATTTACGTTAATAGTGATTGCGGACTAATACGGCAATAGTAATTGTAATGTGGTAGTAATGGTTTTGGTGGGGTTGATGATAATAACAATTATAGTAGCAAATAGTTATTGTAAAGTAGTAGAAGTGATTAGAAATGATGGTGGAATGATAATAACAATAAATGGAATTATTATGATGGTAGCTTGAACTAGAGAATAATTGATGGCGTTATAGTATCAGTGGTTTCTCTTTTCATGTTTATAGAGTCAATGTCGTGGTGTTTCTTTTTATGTCCTGGTATTTATGCCGTGGTGTTTCTTTTTATCCGTTTGGTATAAATTCTGATAACAGGTATTTATATTCATGCCTGCATTTGGAAATTATTTCTGATCTTATGTTTAGTAAATTCTTTTGTGGGGTATGAGATACTATTGCTACTTTTTCGAGTAGGCATTTTTCGTAATGTTATTGCAGGCAGGTGCTTTTTTCAATATTTTCCAGCTTATTCTTGGTGTAATATTTCTATATTTTAGATGTCATATGTATGTAGATAGTGTAGTGCTGTTCGAGTATTTTCTGTTGGAGAATGAAAGTTTTTGGTTGTTTTTACTCTTCTTGAATGGTCCCTCCGTGTCACCGATGTAGTACATTGTGCTGTTGTTTGCACTTACCTTGGCTTTATATATTATATTCGGTTGTTGGCAATTTCCCTCGTCAATTTCTTTAGGGTGAACAGCCAATGCATATTGTGTGTTGTTTTTTAAAGTGTCTCTTTTGTGTTCATATAATCTTTTATTTAAACTACTTAATGTTTCTCCAATGTATTCTTTCTGGCAATCCTTGAGGGTGAGAGAGTAAATAAGTTTTGGATTGTTTTTTTTTTTGCTTTGTATTTATTAAGTCTTTTATTGTTTATATATATATATATATATATATATATATATATATATATATATATATATATACTATTATTTATACTTTTATTGTTTATATATATATATATATATTATATATATATATATATATATATATATATATATAATGTGTGTTCACGTGCTCTATATATGTTATTACGCAAAAGTAAACGGGTATTGCAATAAAAAGTTTAACTAAACTCCCAGTTTAGGCGTTCTCTTCGAAGTCGTTAGTGTCTTGCTGTTTTCGCATTAGTTTACACGGTTACTGCTCAAAAGAGTAGTGGCAAAAGTCTGTACTACACTTGGTTTTCGCATGCTCTTCTAATTCCCAGATTTTTTGTGCCACTCTTTGCATATTACTATTGGAAAAATGAAATGATATTAAACTTCAAAATCTTTGAAGGTAATACTTTTACCTTTATTTTAAAATGGAAACCTGTTTGGGCATGACAGATTTTTCTTCTTTTTAAAGTTAGAAATGTCTCTAACTTTAATTGAATAATCAAATTAAAAAACAAAAAAACAAACAAAACTGTAGCCGCACCTGAGACAACACTGGGCCTCTCGCGCCAGTCAGCTATATTATCCTTTCACGTCATCAAGGGCAATACAAGAAGTGGGAGAGAAAAAAATCCCGTGGGATAAAGTAGCAGCGTTTCTGGATAACAGGGAGAGAAATTGCGAGTGAAAAAAAGCCGGGCTGGGTAAATCTTGCTACGGATGAATAAGTGATTGGGGCAGGCTGGTGACAGTGAATGTCTGACACTTATTTGTTCAGCTGTTGTGGACCGATCATACAAAACCTATTTCCTTCCAAGTTCATATTTACTTTTCAGAATTTTTACCAGCACTTTTGTCGAACCGCTCAACAAATTAATATTTTTAGTGATACAGAAGTATCGGAAATATATATATATATATATATATATATATATATATATATATATATATATATATATATATATGTACAGGGTGATTGAAAAGAATAACAAAAAAAAAAAAATGAATCACTTTATAAAACACACACAAACTATTTCTAATTCTAACAGTTGAAATACAATCCTTGATAATGGCTAAAAGTATAGCCGAAAGCGCTCGGAAAAGAACATTCGGACAATTTTTATATAATTTATCCTCTGAAAAGAAAAACTTTATTAGATCGCACGAGAAATTATATAAAAAACTAAATAAAAGCACCTTGTCAGTCGTTTTTAATGAAATGTGCTTGAAAGAAGGATTGCTGCCTAAATACACAAATATATATATATATATATACAGAGTGATTGAAAAGTAACTCCCTATTTTATGTATCAGTAGCTAGGCAGGAATTCGAACTTAACAGCCTGTGACTTTGGGGGGTGGGGTAAAGTAGCAAGTCTACTATACCAAAACTTTGGCATGGTAGACTTTGGAAGAACTTGAAAGGCGAATGCAAGAAATTAAATCTTCCAAACCACAAGAGTTCCTTGTGAAATCAGTTAACGCGATTCCCGGGCGGCTCTAGAACCTAGTAGCGAAATATAGTGCCCATATCGAATTTTAAATAAAACTTCATGCTAAACGCTTTCCTCGCATATGCATTTCTTGAAAGAATTATAGTTAATAAATAAATTATAAGTATTTTAAAATGAGAAATTACATTGTCAATCACCGTATATATATATATATATATATATATATATATATATATATATATATATATTATAAATTAATAGATTTAAAATATGGTTTTACCGCTACACAGTGATAACCATGTTTCAGAAATGGAAGCTAAAGCCCCTGGATTTAATTTTGTTATTAAACCAAAGACATTAGTTCCGTTTGCTCATCAAGTGAATTTTGGAGTAACTTACTTTTTAAAATTTACGGTTGTTAACGGCACAGGAAAGATTCATAATTTGAGGGTTTCCAAGGTTACCGATAAATCCATTCATCTAGACAAGGGGTGGTAGAGGGTTCAATTTTTAATTTTCGTTGTATCAGTTAATAGTTACATTTGAAAGCGGGGTTATGTTTAGGGATGGGTAGGGATGTATCTTTTAACAAATTCTGACATCCGCTAAATTCATGTCATCTGGGTTTTTTTCTAACGGCAAAAATTCTTATGGTATTTTTTCTATTTGTATATTTAAAGATTTTGAGGGACTGTTTAGGCTAGAATATGTTTTATCCACCTTTCTAAAAAAATTATTTTTAATATTTAATATACTATACTTCTTTTTAAAACCAAGTAAATGTATTAGGATTACTTACAGTATTTAAAATTATTTATTCTTATCGAGTATAAGTAAATATAGATATATATATATATATATATATATATATATATATATATATATATATATATATATATATATATATATATATATATATACATAAGCAAAATTATGTGGTATATTTGAGGAAAAGATGGGTAATAAATTTCGAAGATTGTGTGTTTATAAGCAGTAATTTGAACTTTGCAAATCAGACGCTGCTCTGTAGTTAAATGGTATAGCACGTCAGATCAAATGATGGATTCCGTATAGAAATTCGATTCCTATCTGAGAATGCATATTTTCTACGAAATTTCTCGAACATTCCGGTCGGTAAATGTAATTAATAAGGTTTAATTAAAAACGGAGTATTTACTTATTTTTTTGTCTTTCATTCCAATCTGAAGAAGGCAAATCTAACACAAGTCGGCGAAACCCGTCGGTAAAAATCCTTTCCACTTTGTTCCATTATCACCGCTTAAATAAGTCTAATAAAGGCATTCTTGTCTCGCTAAATGAGACGCCAGTGACTGAGAGAACTCGATTTGTTTTATCGAAGAGTATTGTATTAGTAGCAGTAATGGTCATTGTTTACAAACTCACACTTTCTCCCCAGAGAGTTCAACCGAAATAATTTTTCAGGAGCATACATTGCCATGTATATATTGTCATGCATATATATATATATATTACTCTAAAGATTATTTTAGTGGATATCCATGTTTAAGTAGACAACCAGTTTTTTAGACAGTGTGAATTAGGTCTACCGTCCTATGCAACTGAGAGAGTTTGTAAAGAAACTGTCAGCAGAGTACGAACCAGCGTCACTCAATACTAACAAGATATTGTAGTTAAATTTTTTATTTAATTTTTCTTGTGTCCTTACAATTTCCTTCTTTTCTGGCGATAAATGGTAAAGAAATTGTCCGAATGTCTTGTACGTCCGAACGCTTTCGGCTATACGTTTAAACATTATCAAGGATGATTTTATTTTTACTTTTAACTGAATGTATGGATTGTTTTATGTATGGATCCAGATTTATAGGAATGTTTTATTTTCTAAAAGAAAAAAAATTAAGTAAAAATCTTGTCACTCTTTTTTAATGAAACTTGTATTAAAAAAAAAAAGGTTTGCAGTCCAAATGCATTCACATATGGCCCAGTGGATAAAAGCTTGGCTGGATCCAGTGACTTGACCCAAATAGCTGTGAGTTCAATACCCGGCTACTGCATTGCTGAACAAAAACTTGGAGTTAAAGGAAGATAAGAGAAGTGGCATGACGCGTGGAACTAGAACAATCAACCCCGGTGGACGAAATAAGGGCTCAGTTCTAAATTCCAATCACCTATATTTCTTTGTTGGCTCAGGCACACACACACACATATGTATATATATATATATATATATATATATATATATATATATATATATATATATATATATATATATATATATATATATATATATACATATATATATATATATATATATATATTAGAAGAAATATTGATACATATGTAAGTGTGCTTGAATGTATATAAAATATAAGCTTACTATCTACAGCCGTATCTAAGTGATTTTATTTCCGAATTCAAATGAACTCAGATATTCTCTTTTCTTAGCAACGTAACGATTTAAACTTCCGATAACCGTCGCAGTGCACCCGATGACCGTTTATGTAAAGGTGAATTTCAAAAGTGTCCAGACGTGTAAAGGCATGTGTAAAGAGGATTTGAAATGTCTGAACGAAAGTTGGAATAAATATCACTTAGGTGAGATTTAACTTTTTTTATCGTATATGCAAATTTTTTTTATGCGCCAATTCAAAATGTGGGCGGTCATGGCTCTCCAGAACATCCCCTCTTTTGTTTCTCTAAGTAACTTTTAATTCTTTACCATTTCTCTTTGTCATTGTTCTGTCACCTATTCACACAACCTCGTTAAATAAGTTATTTCCTGTTTTTCCTCGCTGGTCTTAATTTAGTATATCCTGTGAATGTTTGATTCTCCAGACCTTCTTTTCTCATTATGTATGTCATAGATTCCAGCTATATATTTTTTAATTTTATTTACAATTTTCCTTGTTCCTACCATTCCTAAAACTTTCACGTTGCTCACATAATACGTCCATGGTATTCTTTGAATTTTCAGTTGAGCTACATGACAGTCACCTCAAATCTCTTCTTAATATATAAGGAAATTGTTCAGTATTCAATGCCATATAGGAGAGTTGATATTACATAGCAGTTCAGTACACATTTTATTTTTAATTTCTAATTTTATTTTATTTTATTTTTTAATACTTTGCTTAATTTATTGAAGACATCTTCTGGTTTTAACATCCCCAATATGTTGCTTGCACCTTAGGCTGTCTCTTTTCCTGACGACCATGCATTCTCACTTCTTATAGTTATTAGTTAACCCTCCTCACTCGTTTTTTGTTACTACTTCTATGTACCGTGTCCCTTCAGGACGTGGGTTTTCATGGCTGTCTAGAACTTTCAGTCCCTAGTAGATCTTAACAAAGACTGTCCTTTTGTCATTCTTCCCACCTTGCGTTCAGCCATCCATTCACAAAAGCTCGTTAAGTAGGTGTCCAGCTTCTTTTCTCTGTTACTCTTGCCTTAAATATGTCCTGTGAGTGTTAAATTCTCCAAGTGCCCTTTCCATATTATGTTTGCCAGAAATTTCACTTATCTCTTTCTGATTCTGAGTATAAGTGCATTTTTTGTTTTCATTTTATTTTCGACTTCTTCGTTGTTTATACGCTCTGTCCATGGTATTCTCAGCAACGCACTATAGAAATAAAAGGGAGTCTCCAATACCATTACACATACAGAGGTATATCAATTGGATTCCTTATAGTGAAAGTATTAATGAACATTATATTACCTAAGTTCTGATTGTTTAATAAAACTCAAATCCTCACAACCTACTTTGGTTTTCCTGTTGTTAACGGATGTAATGATGACGTATGTCAACTGCAGGAAATTGCATACCCCTCTAATAGGAAATATCACACCTGCTATGTCAACTTCGCAGCAGTATATGACCACATCAATAGAGACTTCCTTTCCTCGTTCATTACAAACTGTCTTCCAAGTTCCGAATCCACCAAATGCATCGATCTAATAGGGCAATTTTATTGTCCACACAATCTTACATGTCTGGCGAAGGCCACAATGCGCTAACATTTCAAACCTCTTCAGGAGTACGACCAGGAGCAAATAAGAGCCAGGGTCTATTCAGTCTTTTCCTAGACTATGCCCTGCGCATATACAAAGATGTGAAGATCATTTAAGCATTCCATATCATATCCCAAACGAATCTATCAATAGAAGACAACTGTCCTGCTTTCCCTGTCGTGTCCAACGTACTAATGAGGTGGGGTATGCTGATGGCATATATAGTCATATTTGGAATAATAATGAGTTTGAAAAGAAAACCACCAACCCCTACTTGTGTTCCATGAAATCGGACTCAAAATAAACCTTTCCAAAACAGAAACTACGATTCAGAATTGAAATGAAAGCAATGATGTCATTCTACTCAGGATATGGATTTAGTAAATGCCAAACACTTTAAATGCCTCAGTGTATTGACCAGAACAAGTTTTGTATAGGAAATAAAGAAATTGAACATAGAATGTGCTAGAGGTAGTTTTGCTTAACATCTCAAATTAATAAAAAAGGTAAACCTTAACCTGAAAACTCAAGCCATATTCTTAAATAACCTTGTCAGATTGAGACTTTCATATCATATTTATTCATTTATTTCTTAATACTATATGAACAGAAAATCAACATCTTCTACCAAGTGTTCCAAGAAATAGGACTCAAAATAAACCTTTCCAAAACAGAAACTACGATTCAGAATTGAAATGAAAGCAATGATGGCATTCTACTCAGGATATGGATTTAGTAAATGCCAAACACTTTAAATGCCTCAGTGTATTGACCAGAACAAGTTTTGTATAGGAAATAAAGAAATTGAACATAGAATGTGCTAGAGGTAGTTTTGCTTAACATCTCAAATTAATAAAAAAGGTAAACCTTAACCTGAAAACTCAAGCCATATTCTTAAATAACCTTGTCAGATTGAGACTTTCATATCATATTTATTCATTTATTTCTTAATACTATATGAACAGAAAATCAACATCCTCTACCAAGTGTTCCAAGAAATCGGACTCAAAATAAACCTTTCCAAAACAGAAACTACGATTCAGAATTGAAATGAAAGCAATGATGGCGTTCTACTCAGGATATGGATTTAGTAAATGCCAAACACTTTAAATGCCTCAGTGTATTGACCAGAACAAGTTTTGTATAGGAAATAAAGAAATTGAACATAGAATGTGCTAGAGGTAGTTTTGCTTAACATCTCAAATTAATAAAAAAGGTAAACCTTAACCTGAAAACTCAAGCCATATTCTTAAATAACCTTGTCAGATTGAGACTTTCATATCATATTTATTCATTTATTTCTTAATACTATATGAACAGAAAATCAACATCCTCTACCAAGTGTTCCAAGAAATCGGACTCAAAATAAACCTTTCCAAAACAGAAACTACGATTCAGAATTGAAATGAAAGCAATGATGGCGTTCTACTCAGGATATGGATTTAGTAAATGCCAAACACTTTAAATGCCTCAGTGTATTGACCAGAACAAGTTTTGTATAGGAAATAAAGAAATTGAACATAGAATGTGCTAGAGGTAGTTTTGCTTAACATCTCAAATTAATAAAAAAGGTAAACCTTAATCTGAAAACTCAAGCCATATTCTTAAATAACCTTGTCAGATTGAGACTTTCATATCATATTTATTCATTTATTTCTTAATACTATATGAACAGAAAATCAACATCTTCTACCAAGTGTTCCAAGAAATAGGACTCAAAATAAACCTTTCCAAAACAGAAACTACGATTCAGAATTGAAATGAAAGCAATGATGGCATTCTACTCAGGATATGGATTTAGTAAATGCCAAACACTTTAAATGCCTCAGTGTATTGACCAGAACAAGTTTTGTATAGGAAATAAAGAAATTGAACATAGAATGTGCTAGAGGTAGTTTTGCTTAACATCTGAAATTAATAAAAAAGGTAAACCTTAACCTGAAAACTCAAGCCATATTCTTAAATAACCTTGTCAGATTGAGACTTTCATATCATATTTATTCATTTATTTCTTAATACTATATGAACAGAAAATCAACATCCTCTACCAAGTGTTCCAAGAAATCGGACTCAAAATAAACCTTTCCAAAACAGAAACTACGATTCAGAATTGAAATGAAAGCAATGATGGCGTTCTACTCAGGATATGGATTTAGTAAATGCCAAACACTTTAAATGCCTCAGTGTATTGACCAGAACAAGTTTTGTATAGGAAATAAAGAAATTGAACATAGAATGTGCTAGAGGTAGTTTTGCTTAACATCTCAAATTAATAAAAAAGGTAAACCTTAATCTGAAAACTCAAGCCATATTCTTAAATAACCTTGTCAGATTGAGACTTTCATATCATATTTATTCATTTATTTCTTAATACTATATGAACAGAAAATCAACATCCTCTACCAAGTGTTCCAAGAAATCGGACTCAAAATAAACCTTTCCAAAACAGAAACTACGATTCAGAATTGAAATGAAAGCAATGAAGGCGTTCTACTCAGGATATGGATTTAGTAAATGCCAAACACTTTAAATGCCTCAGTGTATTGACCAGAACAAGTTTTGTATAGGAAATAAAGAAATTGAACATAGAATGTGCTAGAGGTAGTTTTGCTTAACATCTCAAATTAATAAAAAAGGTAAACCTTAACCTGAAAACTCAAGCCATATTCTTAAATAACCTTGTCAGATTGAGACTTTCATATCATATTTATTCATTTATTTCTTAATACTATATGAACAGAAAATCAACATCCTCTACCAAGTGTTCCAAGAAATCGGACTCAAAATAAACCTTTCCAAAACAGAAACTACGATTCAGAATTGAAATGAAAGCAATGATGGCGTTCTACTCAGGATATCGATTTAGTAAATGCCAAACACTTTAAATGCCTCAGTGTATTGACCAGAACAAGTTTTGTATAGGAAATAAAGAAATTGAACATAGAATGTGCTAGAGGTAGTTTTGCTTAACATCTCAAATTAATAAAAAAGGTAAACCTTAATCTGAAAACTCAAGCCATATTCTTAAATAACCTTGTCAGATTGAGACTTTCATATCATATTTATTCATTTATTTCTTAATACTATATGAACAGAAAATCAACATCTTCTACCAAGTGTTCCAAGAAATAGGACTCAAAATAAACCTTTCCAAAACAGAAACTACGATTCAGAATTGAAATGAAAGCAATGATGGCATTCTACTCAGGATATGGATTTAGTAAATGCCAAACACTTTAAATGCCTCAGTGTATTGACCAGAACAAGTTTTGTATAGGAAATAAAGAAATTGAACATAGAATGTGCTAGAGGTAGTTTTGCTTAACATCTCAAATTAATAAAAAAGGTAAACCTTAACCTGAAAACTCAAGCCATATTCTTAAATAACCTTGTCAGATTGAGACTTTCATATCATATTTATTCATTTATTTCTTAATACTATATGAACAGAAAATCAACATCCTCTACCAAGTGTTCCAAGAAATCGGACTCAAAATAAACCTTTCCAAAACAGAAACTACGATTCAGAATTGAAATGAAAGCAATGATGGCATTCTACTCTGAATCTATCATAAAAATTCAGGATGTGAATTTAGTAAATGCCAAACACTTCAGATACCTCAGTGTATGAATCAGAACAAGTTTTGTATAGGAGATAAGGAAATTGAACATAAAATGTGCCAGTGTTAGTTTTACCTAACATCGCAAATTAATAAAAAAGTAAAACCTTAACCTGGAAACTCAAGCCAGATTCTTAAATAGCCTTTTCAGATTAAGACTTTCATATGGATGTTATGTATGGCACCAAACCCATTCAGAAATATATAAACTATTTGCTGCATACTACAGCTAAGATCAATGGCTTTGAGCGAGTGAACTTTAAACTTTGGGGACTGAGCAATCACGAACAGTGAACTTTACCAAATAAGAGAAACCACATCACTCGAGGACTTTCAACAGCAACAATTAAATGGTTATTACATGTAACTCGGATAGAAAATAATGACATAATCAAGATAATAGTTATATACCGTACCTATGAACACTAATGGGTATGTCCCAATCCTCATAAATACGTTGGACACTATTGTAAGTGGGGGTGATATGCCAAGTAGACGATTTGTACATATGGGGACTATTTAGGATTTTCATTGAGACAATGAGGTATTATGGTGGATGTAGTGAGAAAGGTTAGTAAGAATGTGTTGTTTTGGTGCTAGAAATATTGTTTGTATGCTTGGATCAGTGTTTACGGCTAACTAAGTTTAAAGTTAAGACAGATGAAGACCGTCCTTTTCCCCATTCTCTTTGTAGGCTTTGCACCACATTTTCTGTATTTTTAACAGAAATAAATATGGTAATATGCTAAATAATCCAGCGCTGGCAGTGGTCTACATATTTCACGCTGCTCGCGAGGATTGTATTTTGTTGAGGCTATAAAGATTATCATTTCATTTCCAACCACCGTTTTGGTTATTCCTCATTCAGTAACCCTTCCTATTTTATGTATCTATGTAAAGTAAAATAGTAAGTACAAACGCGTAGACAGGGAGATATATACGGACAGACAGATAACAAACATAATTCTACCAACATAACATGTTGGTAGAGTTATGTTTGTTAACATAATCCTAATTAAATCATGTTATACCAACATGTTTTAATTAGAATATTGACATCCCGACAGACTTTTTAAATTTTGATAAATAGAAACGTTTCAAGAAATAGATTTAATTGAAAATAAATTTGATAACGCATTTCGTCATTTAAGTCTTCATCAAATCCTAAAAAAGAAGAATGAAATGTCTATGTATGTATGTATGTGTGTGTGTGTGTGTGTGTGTGTGTGTGTGTGTGTGTGTGTGTGTGTGTGTGTGTGTGTGTGTGTATTTGTGTGTATGCTTAAATAATGAATCATATTACTTTTCCCCTAAGCTGGCTTTTCTCGTTATTAAAGAAGAAAGAAAATGAGTGGCTTTTAAAATTTTTATCTCTATCTATAAAAGGCAGGATGTGTGTGTGTGTGTGTGTGTGTGTGTGTGTGTGTGTGTGTATGTGTGTGTGTGTAACGAATGCACGGCCGCAATTTTCGACGAATTTTCACCAAAATTTACATGTACATGCTTCAAGCTAACGAAAAGGCCAAGACCGACTTTGCATTTCCCAACTCCCATCAATAGTAGAAATAATCGATTTTTTCATGCTTCTACGGCAGTTTTCATGTAGTTTGCGGCCATTTTCTACTGGCCAGAGTGAGAGCCTATAGCTGGCTGCCACGAATAGGCAGGAAGATTCTATTGGCCAGCGTGAGAGCCAACAGCTGACCGACACGAATTTTAACTAGCATGCTAGCATGCAAAAAAAATTGATAGCTGTATTCGTCACAAGTGCGAAAAATTTAAATCTGCATGGCACTTTACTCCAATTGGCTCATTTGCTTGCTTAAACTCAACGTTGATTCTGATTCCGCAGAACTGGGTTGGATGTGAAAAAGTATTTGTTATTAACATTCTTTTTTCATTCGTTTTTTCCAGTTACGAGTCCTTTTTTAAAGCTGATCGTTTTGTGTTCATTTTGTTTAGTTCTTTTTTCGTAATAGATTTAATGTTTAGTATAGAGCTTAGAAAAAATTTGCAGTGTGAGATAGGCAAGAAGTAAGGTATGTAGCAACATTAGTACGGCAAAGGGAAATCCTTTAAAGGCAAGGAAGGGGGAAAATATTTTAAGTCAAGTGATAGCGATTGCTGTATGAGTCGTACGATTTTTGAATCAAGCACGGACAACGCCGGGCCATGCTGCTAGTTTAAGTATACACACAAATATACATACACATATTTCATTCTTTCGTTTTCGGATGTGATGAAACCTTAAATGGCTAAATGCGTTATCAAATCTATTTTTAATCAAATCTATTTCTTGAAACGTTCCTATTTGTTAAAATTTAAAAACTCTGTCTGGATCTCTATATCCTAATTTAAAACATATAATGTCGACACGGAAAAATCATGGATAGAATAAAAACAAATCTTTTACTTTCAACCCATCCTGATGGATTGTATGAGGATTCATTTCAGAAAAGGCTAAATGAATTTCTTGCTTTCGAGCCTTTCCGATAATGAGAAAACGATTTGCCTTTATTTCGATACCTAAAGCTAAGAAAATACATTGACAGTTTTCGACTCGAACTAAGAAATATAAAGAAAAGATACCAGAATAAATATTATGACTTTTTTTTAAAAAGTCACTCATTTCTTTTCTTCTTTAATCACGAGAAACGCCAGCTTAGGAGAAAAGTAGTATGATTCATTATTTAAGCAGCACACAAATAAGTATACACATTTCATTTTTTCTTTTTAGGATCTGATGATGCCTTAAATGTCGAAATACATTATCAAATCTATTTTCAAAGATATATATATATATATATATATATATATATATATGGATAAAGTGGATAAATTTTCACTAGATTAAGCATCAAATATATCTTTCAAGCTGACAGTGAAACGAAATAGCGAAATTAAGAGATAGGTAGGTAGGTAGGTAGGTAGGTAGGTAGGTAGGTAGATAGATAGATAGATAGATAGATAGATAGATAGATAGATATCGAAAGAGTGAAAGAGACAGCGCCGTACAAAATTTTCGAGACAATTCCCTTGGTGGATTGAAGTGAATAAACTGATGCAGATAGCCCTAGGAAGAATGTGGATGATTAAGTCGTTAAATATTCGCGAAAAATATCCCCCCTCGAAGACACAAAACTATTCCTCTTAACAAAGGGCCTGGTTTTGCTGATATACAAATTGCTGGGTTCCCGCGGGACAAGCGTTTATGAGAAAACATTGCTCGTCTACGAACAGTAAACTTGCAATGTGTTTTCACGCCGTAGAACAGCAAAACATTCCTTTGCTATTTCCGAGGAAAATGGTGAAAGGCCTTTTTTTCACGCTTTTTCGCTTTTTAGCTGTAAGCTTATTCAGTCGCCATTTCCTTTTCTACCG
>OZ038493.1:63296445-63328945 GCA_964036315.1 Acanthosepion esculentum | reverse complement strand
GTCAGATTTTGCCACGTATGACTGTACCAAATATAAAGGTTTCAATAAAAGGCCATAATAAATGCATGGAAGAAAAGCAAGTCAACATGAACTTAAAAAATAGCCTTGATATCACGCGATCTATTAAAATGCACTCTTTCAAACAAAACGAAGTCTTTCAATGACGAATATCCTGAAAAGGTCAACTGTCAAATGCAATATAAAATGAGAAAACTTTGACTCTAGGTGAAGCGTTCTTTTGTTAAAATTTCTGTATAGAAACATTTGTTATGCTAGTTTTACATCTACATGCCTCTATATCTACGACACATCATGCATCTATAAACTAAAAGAGAACAGCTATTAAAATATACTAATATACAGGGTGTCCCCCTACCCTTAAATTGACATCATTTAAGTTGTGAATATCTAAGTAACTACATGTTCCAGACAAGCGAAATTAAATAGACTTCATGTTGAACAATAAAAGATTTATTTATCATAATTCGAACAAGATATTCAAAGCGATGTAGATTTTATAACCGATTTCAGACAGCTTCAAAAATGTTCAACATGCGCCTTAGCGCGGACGTATCTCAATGAGAATCTACCAGGAAGATGGATCGTACTGGCCAGAGATAATAACAATGTGATGTTGGAATGGCCACCATGTTCACCTGACTTGACACCTTGTGATTTTTTTCCATGGGGCTATGTGAAAAAACAGGTCTATTTCCCCACTCTTCCTACAAGCCTAGAGGAACTTAAACAGAGAATCACTGAAGGATTGGTTAATGCTACGCAAGACATGCTACAGCGTGTTTGATAGGAGCTGGACTACCGACTTGTCATGTGTCGAGGTAATTTTGCTACTTATTTAGATATTCTTTAAAAAAATATACAAAGAAGGATCTGCAATGTTACAGATCGTGATCTGACATTTTCGCTTCAGTCACTTTCCCAACGTCAACTGTCTTTTCTATAAATATTTTCATGGTAATTTTTCTGGTGAATTTTCCTCAATGGAACTTTATGAATTTAAGTGCAGTTCCTGATTGACGGCAAGGTCTTATCATTGTACAGATGAAATGGCTAAATCTAACCGGAAGTAATATTTTTACCCTCGCACTCCCCGCTTATGGAACTCTATTCCAGGTTCTTTCTCTTCAGTCAATTTTGATCGGCAAAAATTTAAATGTCTTCTCAATTCCAGTTCTTTTATTGTTATCCCTCATTAACCCTTTCGAGGCCCACTGATGTTTTCAATATATCCTGTGGGACATAATTGTCCCCAAAACATATTGATATAGGATAAGGCAGACCCATTGCTATATTTATAATAATATATTCAATCATATTATTTTTTTAAGTCAAAGTCATTTAGATATGTCTACAGAAACGAACAATAATATTTTTTGCTGTGTACATCAATTTCGCGAATGTGAACTCAAAAGGCTTAATAATGCTTTTTTATCTCATGTTTAGTGACACTCGGTGAGCCCGTACGTCTTAGTGGCTTTATTGCCTTTCTTGGAATGAAATGATTAAAACTAGAGAGACAAGTTTCTGATAAAATCAACAATATGATAAATAAGCAAATTAATAACAACTCATGTTTCATGTTGGGTTCGTTATATTCACTTACGCGTAAACACTCTTGAGAAAGGCATGAATCCATCTCTTTTCTCTACCCATGTTATGGGTTAATTAGTAAGAACTGTGTCCCTGAATTATTATTTTCTAAAAAAAAAAAGATTCTTACAATTTAAAATATATTCTGGCTATACATAACCTGCAAAGGGTTGGCGACCCGTAGAAAACAAAGCCAGCAACCAGTCAATATTCTCCATATTCAAAATTATGCTGAGAATTTATTCGAAAATCCCAGCCAACGCTGGGTAGCTTGAGAAGGAAACATATACATATAGGCGTGACTAATATAAATAATAACTACGAAAACTTTCCTGTATAAATATTTCGAATTGCAAAAAGGCATGAAGTGAATTGTCTTTGAAAGTTGTTGTAATTATCTATGAATATATAAATCTTTCTCCTACACCTCACTCTGTTCATATATAAATATATACAAACATGCATACACACACACACACACACACATATATATATATATATATAATTGTGCGTATAAATATACATATATATGTATATTTATACGCACAATTGTATACATACTTATATATAAACATATCTATGTGCATACATGAACATAAACGCATATATATATATATATATATATATGTATCCATATATATATACATACATATATATGCATAGATATACATACCTATATATTTTCATATGCACATATATAAATATATTTACATACATATGTGTATGCACATACAAATACACACACACACCAATATATATATATATATATATATATATATATATATACCTCTGAATGTACATACATATCTATGCACATCCATGTATAGACATATATAGAGAAACATACATATGTGCATACATATATGAATATACATATACACAGAGGTGCACATACAAACACATACACATACATTTACATATATATATATATATATGTGTGTGTGTGTGTGTGTGTGTGTGTGTGTGTGTGTGTGTGTAATCAACTGATTCGGTGAAATGATGTCCGCGGGGTACAAGCATCTTGTCTCCTCGTTACAAATTGTATCTTCAAACATTTACTGACTTATTTTCATGTTTTAAACCATGTTTTTTTGTTGTTGTTTTTACCAAGATGAAGCAAGTTTCCTGTAATATCTTCAATTATTCACGTCACTGAGGTGTAAAGAACTTGCCTACGGTCCTGTAAATCTCACATGCAAAATGTTGTTCGCAAAAAATAAATTTACTTCCCATTATCTACTAGCTGTGAAGGATGTGTCAGTAGCTTAACGGTTATTGGCGCAGAAATTAGAGTGAGTATGCCGAGTTCAAGTTCAAATTTTTACCATTTCCTATTATTGTCACTTTTGTACTAAAGCCTTCGGAAAAGGCATACGTCTATTTGCTACCAGTTATGGGAATAAATAGTATGGGGGACTCGATGATCTAGTTGTAGTTGGCTGTAAAGTGAGGGTAACATTGAATTTAAAACCAACCCAGAGAACGAATTTTGTTCATCAACAGATCATGTGATGGACCAATGGCCCCCTTCGTCTGACAAACATCCGATAAGATTATTTATATATTTAAAAAAAAATCTTTTTTTTACTCCTGGTAAAATGATCGATGCAAATATAAATAGAAGGGAAATAATAAAAGATAAACAGCTCGTTTCTTTATTTGGTAATGGTAAGTGTCCAACTAAATTACTATATGGTAACAATACTGTTAATATTAGCTGTTAGCATACAGTGAAATTTTGGCATTCATAGATCGAGCAGCCAGGATCGTTTTCGGTTGAAATTTATAAAAGATTTTCTCTTAAAAATCTTTCTTCGGAAAACAGGTTTCTTATGTCTAGTAGCTGTTGTCGCTCTTTTTTCTTTCCTAATTTTTTATTTGAAGGCGAGTGAAATGTTAGTATCTTGATTATGTCATTACTTTCTCTTCGAGTTACATGTGCAATTCATTTTAATTGTTACTGCTTTTGGTAGTACTCAAGTGATGTAGTTTCTTCTATTTGATACAATTCTTTGTTTGTGATTATGTAACGCCAGCCCACAATGTTCGATGAAGTATTGTCCTCGCCAAGACTTTACTCATACAAAGACTTTTAATAATAATAATAATAAGAAGAAGAAGAATATGTATACACATACACACACACACACACGCACACACACACACATATACACAAATGTATATATATAAACACATACATACATACGTATATATATGTGTGTATAAAGCTAAAAGACAATAGGAAAACTATTATTAGTCGACGAAACGCGTCGGCTAATATTACAGTTTTCATATTGTCTTTTACCTTTATACATGTTGTCTTTTACCTTTATACATGTTGTCTTTTTCACTCTGATAAATTTTCTTATGTATATATATATATATATATATATATATATATATATATATATATAGGAGTTGCCTGACGATTGCACTAGCATGAAACAGACTGTCGCCTCTAAGTGTTGACTTCTATGTTCACTTTTATATTTACACACCCTCTATCTCTGATATTGAGCACTTTATCCCATAAATATAGCACACTTTAAGAATATATTTCTTCATATATATATATATATATTTATATTTGGTAGTCCTCAAGTGATGTAGTTTCTTCTATTTGATACAATTCTTTGTTTGTGATTATGTAACGCCAGCCCACAATGTTCGATAAAGTATTGTCCTCACCAAGACACTTTACTCATACAAAGCCTTTTAATAATAATAATAATAATAATAATAATAATAATAATAATATATATATATATATATATATATATATATATATATATATATATATATATATATATATACATATATATATATATATATATATCTCCGTTTTGTATGTTTAAATTTATATGTAAACTAAATTATATATATATATATATATATATATATATATATATATATACACTATATTTCTAAAGAATTAATGCATTTATTTTTAATTCGACATTTTTATTTTACATCCAATGTTATATTTCGTCTCATTTTCATTTTAAAAAGATGAGATATTTCTCTATAAAAATTTCTGGAATGTCATTAGCCTCCCTTCCAATGTATCATTTTAACAAGCCAATTGCTTATTCTGGGAATCTACATAACCTGTTTGCTGAAAGAAAATATTCGGTTGTTCGGAAAATAATGTTCTATTTTAGAATCAGCGTTTGAATTAATATATTATTTTAATAGTAGCACAAAAACATACTAGTCATGTTTAAAGTGTTCTCTTTATTAAATTTATATCAATCTCTTTTTCAGAATTTAACTTGAAATATTGTATAGCTGTCTTCTTGAACATGAAAAAAAGAAAAGATGCTTTTACTTTTTTTCTCATGAGATCAAGCTTAGTCATAATGCTTCTCAAACTTCTACCAATATTAACAGAACATGGAACCAAGAAAACACCCGTGATCGGGCAACACGGTTTTGGTTTCTGAAGTACGGCACGAACTTTAAACATCAAAGTAGTAGAGGAAATCCATCTGCAATTGACAATCCAAATCTGAAAACACTAGTTGAACAAAACCCACGTCAAAGTGTCAGCTAAATGTCTCAGATAATAGGTCTAACGTTTCAAAGCTATTGGACCGTCTCAAAAATCTGGCAACGTGAATAAACTAGATAAATGCGTTCCAGATAAAATCAGTGAAAATCAAAGAATTCGACGTTTTGAAGTGTGTGCGAAATTCGAATGATCCGTTTCTTGATCTAAATTCTTGACTTTTGATTGGAAATGGATCCTTTAAGAAAGTCGAGAACGCTCGCCTCATTGGCTTCATCATAAAGGAGTCATACACTTTCCAAAACCGCAGTTGCACCAACGGACGATTATGGTGACCGCTTGGTGTTATCCGTTAGAGCTTTCTAGAAACTAACCAGAGAATCACTGCCGGAAACTGGATTAAATTTACAAGTTTGAGCAAAATATGACATGATCACGATCACGAGTCCCGTAACTTATCAGAAACGTGACCAGAAGAAGTGGTGTGTCTTGGGGAAGCCCAACTCTCTCCAGGATGGTTTGAATTCAGTTTTCCTTCCCCTAGAACGGTTGCCACCCAAGGCTATAGAACTTAGTCTGTCATAGTTAGTGTAGGGGGAGATGAATTCATGTTTTCCAAGGGTACTAGAACGTAATGAACTCGACTGAATTTCAGACTCGGATTTCCGATTCCTCAATCCGAGCTGCAATTTACTACTCCACAGTGCAACAGGTTCAATTCTGCTTCATGACAATGCTCGACAAATGTTGATAGAATGAGAAACTCACCGACTTGGGATACGGGACTTTGCCACACCCACCATATTCATCTGATCTTTCGTCCACCTTTTCAAGCATCTGGCTATTATTTTAAAATCAAATGGCATTCCTTTGAAAAGAAGATGCAGAAACCGTATTCAAAGAATTATTGGCATCCAGAACTTTAGCGCTTTATCGCAAAAGTATAAATAATATTGTAACTCCCACGGTGGAGTAATGGATAGCGGTTCGGACTGAGGAATCGTAGAGCCGCCGATTTCGAATTCCATTCGAATCCATTACATTCACTTACGTGACCATACTTACCATTGTGAAAGGTATGAATCCTTCTCCTCTAGCTATGGGTAAATAGCAGGACAGACCGGGTTCTGTAGTTCTATTGGATGGCAACTGGTCTATCGCAGAAAGAAATGACAACCTACTGCGGGAAAAATCTGCCTCGTCAGTCATGTTTATATATATATATATATATGTGTGTGTGTGTGTGTGTGTCGAAAGATACACGATCCCCTAAGCGTGTATCACTCATGGCACATAACTGAATGATGATAGAGATATATAGATGTTCACGGTTCCTATTTTGACTTATTTAAATACTGTTTAAATAGATTCATTCAGGAATAAAAGTTAATTCTAAAATCGAACATTATTTTCCGAACAACCGAATATTTTTCTATTGTAGATTCTTTTGAATGGAAAACACAACGGAATCGAATGGGGATTTTTTAAATTTTGGATTTTTGTAATTAAACCATTTTTTAAAACATTTTCTGCATCGAGTAAGAAAGGAATTACATGTGTTTCAAAACCGTAATTCTTTCCATAAGTTCATATGGAATCCATTTTCCGTGCTTCTGAATTTTACTATGGCTTTTTAACGACGTACTAAAGTTAACTGATTTTCTAAGCAATAAAAAGCTCAGTAAACATCAGGCCCTTGAGAGATTTCCGTTGTATGATGATGCTGTGAACTTTTGCATTCAACTGATTTATTGCTTTTATAGACTCATATAAATGAACGATCCTAAATTGTTTGCACTTCCCCAGCGGGAGCTGAGCACCACTGTTGTTTACAATTTTATATATATTTTATATATTTTTTATATATATTTTATATATTTTATATATATTTTATATATTTTTTATATTATATTTTATATATATTTTATATTATATTTTATATATATTTTATATATATATTTTATATACATTTATATATATATTATATATTTTCGGCAGAATTGAGTCACTGTCAGTCACTGTGTGTTTATCTAAATCTAAAAAAAAAATAAACACGCTAAAAAATTCACATTCATCCCTGCCGTGAGCCGACGGCTTGGTGGTAGAAGTTCCGACTGACGCCAATTCAGTCGGGTTTCGATCCTAGCTAGATGTCTAGCCACACTGATGAGCTGCGAAACAGTCTGTCTGTGGATGACAAAAATATATATATATATATTATCTGAGGAAGCACCTCTTTCCATATTGCGACAAGAAGGAATGTAAACGTAGTCGTCATGTTAAGACCAAGAAGACCATCTGACTGCGTAATTTTTTTTTTTGTTGAGATTATTGTTTTGATCTAGTCTGATTAACTCCTTACTTTTTGGTTGTACCCGGATGTCATCCTGAGTAAAAAAAATAAAAAATAAAAAATAAAACCATAAGCGGCCATACTCTAGAAATACTCTGTAGTTCCCAAACGTTTTTGGGATTGCCGTCCCCTTGCGTCCAAAAACACAACGCTAACGACCCTAAATGTACAGACACAACCCTAATGCCCCCAATGTATAGTCCTTTTGATTCCCTTTTCTTGGTGCTAGTATTGAATGTCAAATGAGTAGCCATAATAATTGTTATATAAATTGCATGCACTGTAAATTGAAGGCAAGATACACTTCAGGTAGTGTGTGTGTGTGCGCGTGTGGTGTATGTTATGGTTCAGATGTGCCGCTGCTACTCTTTGGCTGCTCGCTTTTTTTCTCACCACCCCCTGGATCATTCCACAGCTCGTGGGGAGGGCGTTACCACCCACTTTTGGAATCACTCTAGAGTGATGTTATATTAGCAAAATGATCGGTTAGACTAAGTTCAATCTTCAACCCGCAGTGTATCCTACTTGTGCGATCTCATCGTAAAATTCTAACTTTACAAATACCGTCTATTCTTGAAGTTTAGGTTCCCACTAATAACCGACAGCTATGCTCTCGTCTAAGGTACATAAGCTTAGTATAGGGTATCCTATAATGATGGGGCACATTTTTATCTTGGATTATAAAAATGGCATAGAGTGACAAATATATTTATGACACAACTGCTATACAATATTATCTAAGAATTGAATATTACATCCCCGAGATGGTCACCACCACGAAGAGGAAATACACGAGCCCGCTCTCTCTCTCTCGTTTCATTGCCTGCACCACGGAATTTATAACACTATGCAGGGTTACCTTTCTGGATGGTGACTGTCATTTTCCAAATGTTTCGGAATTTCCTTTGGGCTGCAACGATAGATCTTTGGCTGGTGAAGTATGCTTCCACTACATATGCAATTTTTTTTTAATTCACCAGATTATGACTGTCCACCGTCAGTAAAAAAATATAAGATACCTGTAGGAATTAGCAACATCTTCACGTTTTTACCGTTTCGCTTGGCAAATATTCTACAACAGAATATTGAGTTTGATTAGAGCAAAATAGAAGTCCATGACACTCTATTTAATTTTCAAATTTTCTTTTTTAATAATGTTTTTTTATTATATTTGGTAATATATTACATCATGAAAGGTACCGTTGAAAGGTGGGCGTAGGAGAGGGAGCCAACGTAAAAACTGGTTGGACAATGTCAAACAATGGACAGGTATGTCTATACCAGAATTGCTGATGGCTGCCGTTGATAGACCGTGGTGGAGGAGATTTAGTGTGGCTTCTGCATTCGGATCCACCCCCACTACGATTACAAAAGTCAAGGAGATGATGATGATGATGATGATGATGATGATGATGATGATGATGGCAATAGTAATGATGAGAATAACTGTTTCCATGTAGGAAATCCATGGAGGCATTGACTAACCGAACTGTTAACGTTTCTGTCGATTGAAATTTAAAAAATATTTCTGTTAAAAGTGTTTTACAGGAAAAGACTTTCAACCTTAACAAAAACTAAAATGGATAGCAAATGAAAATAGAATTGAAAATAAGAATATATTCAAGATGTTGATTTTTTTTCCGTTCTAACTTAAACAAATGTTTAGAAAGGAAACTCCCATCAGTTCTAGAAGTCTTCAAGTGATGTGGTTTTTATTTTTTGGTAAAGATATTTGTGATTGTGTAGCGCCAGTCGATAAGAACTGATGCATGATTGTCTTCACTAAGACCTAGAAGATTCATTAGCTTGGGGTCATCCTTGATATGAGAAAACGATTGTATATAGATGAGAGGGTTCAGACATTTCTGAACAAGTTAGGTACCATGCAAGATGTTCATGAGATCTAATCAAGCTATTTAAGAACATGACTGGAGATTAATATTTTGTTCTGTAGCATCTTGAAGGTGGGCAAAACTACTCCTATCAGAGTCTCTCAGTTTTCCGATCTCTTAAACTGATTTTCATAAACGAGGTATTTGAAATATTTAAAATTTGATAGCGCTAGAATTTCTGAATTTCTTGGATGAGAAGTTATCATTACTTACACTATTTGCATTCAGAGAATTACCTTTATCTTTGTTGTTGATATCACAACATTTTGGCTGTTGTTCACCCCTTCATAAAGTGTATGATCATTATACACCTGATGAAAGCCGAAGAGCGCAACGGCCGTAAAGTTATGATAATAACAACAAAGACGGGGACAATAGCTTGAATATAAATAGTATAAATAATTATGAAATCTACATTTTGATTTTTTATAATGGGCTCCGGGTATGTGCCATCACGACTTTCATTCCAGTCACAACCGCAATTTCTAGTTTTGAAATGTTTAAATTTCTACTTCTTGGAATATTTTGTAAAGAATGTTGAATGTTGTTCAAGATTATTTTTATACCAACTATGTATACCTATGTCATCAGCATAGCTCCCCCCATCGTCTTTGGTACACCGACATCTGGGGAGAAAACAGAAGCGCCGTTTTCTATTTCGTGAATTCGGTTGACATGTGGTGTGGAATGTATGCATGTACGATTCAGTGATATTACGTTATCTCAATTTACATATGCGTACGCAAATTAGAAATCATTTGAACAGAGCGCCCGCCATTACTTGGTGAATCTAGCAACTTTAAGCCAGACTCGTTTGCTTCAGTGTCGAGTAATGTTTAGCGAGCAAATCTGGTTGAGTATTACGACTGCTTATTGGGTGTCTCATAATTAAGTCTTATCGCAAAACTTAGATGAGTAAATAACAACTCTATAACCAGGCTATGGCGCTTCGGCGTGGTGTAATGGTTTACGAGTAAATTCTGTTGACTATTACTTCTGAGTACTGCGTTCGATACTATCTCAAAGTTCTTTTCCTAAAATAAGCTGAGATCAGTAAATAGCAATACTATGCCAGACTAGGTCACCTCTGTGTAGTGCAATGGTTTAGGAGTAAGTCTGGTTGACTGTTACTATTGAGTTGTGAGTTTGTGCCAAATTAAACTAACTTGCCGTTTTAAACTTTGTATATTGACATCGAAATGTAGCATGAAACCGTAGTGTCTTTGGTTACTTTTCTCCCGACGGAGCTATTTTCCGCTGATGAAGGCAACGATATTAATTACTTTCGCTCAGTTAAACATATCCCGCCCATTGAAAGAATAAGTAAATCAATCTGGTAATATATCATTCGTACGAAGTAAGATATGTTACGAAGGTTGAAGTAACAAACCGAACGTGCGACTGTTAGTTCTCGCATGTCCACGGGATATTTCTGTTTCCAGGAGACACGCAGTGAATTCCTGCACTTTCTCTTTTTCTTTTTTAAATTCAGTCCATCTTCGTCTTTAACCAATACTTAAAAAAAAAATAAAAAAACCTTTTTGATGCTACTTTGCATTTGCAACTGAGACAGAGTGGCAAACGATAACACGCCTGTAATACAATATCTTTCCTCCGCCGCGCCGCACCTCGCGACGCATCATTTCGTGTTCACCGTAGCGATCTGCCCTAAGGGCCAATGAGAAATCCACTTCAGGTCTTTTGTAACCGGTGCAGGTTGTAATATGTTCCCAGTTGTCGGCTGTTCCGGACTGATAAATTACTCGTTAATTAGGAAACAAAAAAAAGGTTTTAGTTCTGTTTGATGAGCTAAGCAACTGACACGTAACACAATCATCACCTACAGTTTATTATTATTTTTTGATTACATTTTTATTTCTTCATAGATGAGATGAAAAATTAGCATGTCGACTCGGTGTTATCATCTTTCGATCATAAAACATTTTTTCTTGTTTCTATATAGCCTTTTTGTCGAGTAGGAATGTTTGCATATCTTACAATGATTTCAATAGTTTTTTTAAACAAGTACTGCTCATTATAGTATATTTAAAATGACTTGGAATCAAATATAGATCAAATACGGATCGGAACAACACAAAATTCATAATCCTATCCCCCAGCACTCTTTTTTCAAAACTTGTAAATAAATTAGTTATCCCTAGTACTAAGATCTTTATCACCACGTCCAAGACTATCGGAAGTATAATTTAAGAAAAATATAAATCCACACCAATTCAGATGCCGGTACTTATCAAATAGAAAGCTTATAATGTAAAAGCATTTATATCGGAAAGATATCACGCACCCTAAAAGACGTATCTACGAGCCAAAAAGAAAATTACGTTTAGTCAACCATTCAGACTCGCTCGTAATACACAGCAACGAAACTAGCCATGGCTTTGATTTTAGAAATGCCACCCTAATTTTAAAATAACACAATTCTTTACTTCGAAAGAACTTCGTGGGACTACTAACAACAATATTACCAACTATATACACACGTCAGAAACATTAAATTACATCACCAAACTTATTGAATCCATTCTTAAAGTATGTGTATCTAAAACAAACGGTATGCAGGTAAACACGTTCCCAAATCAACATGGGAAAAAAAACACTAAACATAATATCTACTAGACATGTACACACACACACACACACGCGCGCACGCGCACACACACACTTACGAATATACATTATGATATGAATATAAACAAATTAGAATTATTATGCACTTATACACATAAAGCAATATTTACCGTTTTTCAGTTGGGCTTCAAATTCGTTGATTTCTCGGAACATTGAATGGACGTGTGATCTCTCCTTGAATTCGGAACGCCACAAATTATACTAACGCTGTTTAACAAGTTGAATACACAAGAAACATAATTAACCAATGAAAATCAAACAAACAAATGTAAAATTACCAGAATTTCTTTCTTTCTTTTTCTCTGATGAAGCTTCAAATCCAGTTTCACTCTGAAAGAAGCTGGAACATTTAAACAAAGTATGTTCATCAAGATCTTTAGGCTATAAACATTTTTGAAAGGTAAAAGTTGCCAATTTACAGATGAAACATCATGTCAGTGCAGTTGTTTGAAACATATTCATGCTCGTCTATGTTTTAAAGGAGTATACTATAGATAGTTTGAACAAAATGTTTCCTACCTTATACTTAGAAAATCACCCGATAAAAACTGATACAGGTAGGCATCGAATTCCTGTCCCACTATATTCACCGGAACTTACTCCCACAGACTGCTAATTTTGCCGGACCTTGGATTCTAGCAGTTACATACCGATTCGGATCAGGTCGAAAATGCTTTTCAGCATTTTGCTGATATATCCTGACCCCATAAATTCATATATGAGTTTCCAAATATATTTGGAACCCACATGATATTTGAAGGCAAGACGAAAACAGCGAGTAACCTACCTAAAAAGTTTATGCAAATGGATGGAAGAACAGAAACTGGAAGGGAAAGTAAAAGGATAAAATTTGCTTAGTGTTAGAGTAGATAGGATGTTGTGGAGAGCTGAGACCACTCATATTCTGAAGCACTCACTATTGATTCCTGGATGATAATCAAGAAAAAAAGCTTTCATCCTCAATATTCTCAAAACTAAACCAAATACTACTGAATCTTTAGTGGGGGACTGTAATTTAAAAATCCATGAAAGCCTCTTGTAATTTTGTCTGACGATACAGGCAAAGGCTTACTGTCGGGATTTGGTGATATTTTGTAAAGTTTGGACAGCAGTGGTGTATAGATGGGGATCTATTCTGATACAGGATGAGGAAAAACTTTTTACCTTATACTTAAAAAGTGATGTAGGTATGTATCGAACTCCTGTTCTATTCTCCGGACCTGTCCACCATAGACTGCCAATATTCTTACGTTATAGATTTAAATACATTCCAAGCAGGTACATACTAATTCGGATCAGGTGAAAAATGCTTTGGGACATTTTGTTGTTTTCTCGTGACCACAGTTTTTTGTTTTTTTTTATCAGGAAATAAATTCACTGCCAGATTGTTGGCAAGATAGTGTTGATTCTAATAAATTTTGCTTTGGTGGCCAACGGTGTGTTTGAGCCAAGTGATGACATTTTAAAATTTATGGTCCAAAACGACCCATTATTTAGTTTAGCCCAATATATAGATATGTTATCTATCAAGTCTCTCTCTCTCTCTCTCTCTCTCTCTCTCTCTCTCTCTATATATATATATATATATATATATATATATATATATATATATATATCAAATATGTGGTGCAGTTTAATTTATATTACAATGAATCATTCATTAAAAAAGTAAATTAGTAAAGTTAATGATATAAAATGGCGAAATCCCTTCGCTAACAAAATTTTAGTGATGCATTTACCTACTAATCACTCGATGAATGTTATGATCCTTGTTTATTTTAAATTATAAACTGTATTAAGTCTTCCTTAGATATACAAATAGTTCCGACGATCCCACCTGTCATCCTCAGTCATAGAAATTATTTTGTTTTTGGTAAAATTCAGGTAGCACCCGAGACGAAAAAATATAATGCGAATCGAAATATGTTTTTTTTAAAATGTCTTATTGATAACGGATACAAACTTGTGTAGCATTCAACCGCAACGCTAAAGTTGAATTTTTTGAAAATTTAAAAGAGTGCGTTTTTTACTAATTTGGCAATTTGAGAATTTTTTGGTTGTAAGAGTAATGTTTCAGTTGTTATCCCGAAAATTTGCACGTCGGATCAGTTCTTTTAAATCAAATATGTGGTGCAGTCTTATATATATATATATATATATAGTTAAACCTAGAGAGCCAGACAAACTTATGAAGGTTTCACCTACGCAGATCGTCAGGGAAGATTTCCCTGACGATCCGCTTAGCTGAAACCTTGGTAGGTTTGTCTGGCTCTCTAGGTTTAACTAGGTCTGCTCTACTTACTGTACTGAGCACTTTCTTTAGTTAGTTGCGTACTCGTATCGGTTTTTTTTCTTTGGGCTTTGAACCTGCATGCTGAACGATTGTTTTCGACAGGCGTTCATGTTCTCGGCTATTTCTTTTTTTATACCTTTTTTCCTTCGATATTGATTTGATTATTTGCAAATCAAGAAACCGAAGATTTTCCGAAACGAGGGTAGTTACTTATACTTATAAGATTACTACTACTACTAATATTATATATATATATATATATATATATATATATATATATATATATATATATATATATATATATATATATAGTGAGAGAGAGAGAGAGAGAGAGAGAGAGAGAGAGAGAGAGAAAAGAAGTTATAGTTGTTCCAACGAGAAAAAAGTGTCTATTTTAAAAAGAAGGATAAAGCGTAAACGTTTTTGGTTGAAATGTGGAGTTTTTATTTTAAAATATATATTATACTCTATTTTCCATATTTCAGCTACACGCGTTTCTGGTTTCGCGACATTCTTCAAGCAAAGAGTAGATATTTCCACATTATAATAATGAATTTTTTACGTGGTAGTGATTCAAATGTAACGACATTTACCGACCTGAATGTTCGAGAAATTTCGTACAAATTATGTATAAACAAAAAATATATTAAAATACTTGTCGGACTTAGTCCATTTCATAATATATGACGTCATTTGTTTACGTTAGGATATGCTTCGAGCAGGGATGGTGGCTCGAGAGAAATCATGTGAAATTTCTTGTTCAAAAACATTAATTTCACTTTCCTTGAAGGATACAGGTTGGATTCCTATCGGAGGACATATATATTCTATGACATTTCTCGGTCATTCAGGCCGGTAGATATTATTAATACTGTTTATTATAAACAGAACATTTGCTTAAATATTTGTATCCATAAAAAATAACGTATAAACAGAAAATATATTAAAATACTTGTCGGACTTAGTCCATTTCATTATATATATATATATATATATATATATATATATATATATATATATATATATAGATAGATAGATAGATAGATAGATAGATAGATAGATAGATATGAGGGAAAGAAAGGCAGAAAGAAAAAAGAACCAGGGACAGGAAACTAAGCAGAGATAGGTCAGTAGAGTAGAGCATAAAAAAGATGACAACATATACACAGTTCTACAGAGAAATTGATATATATATATATGTGTGTGTGTGTGTGTGTGTGTGTGTGTGTGTGTGTCTGTCCGGGAAAGTGGTAAAAAGTTCCCCAGCATCTCTTACAAAAAAGCTGTTCTTGAAGAAAACTCTAATGTTTGGCCATTTGCACATATCTTGTGAAGTGGGTCGGTCCGAGATGTTTTCAAGGCAGCCATGTGTGTGTGAGTGTGTGAGCGTGTGTGTGCGCGCGCGTGTGCGTGTGTGTGCGTGCGTGTTTGTGTGTGTTTTGGAGCAATCTGTATGAACTATTGCATTCGTTTTGATACGTAGGTGGAATCTGGTGAACTTATTTTAAGAACGAATTGCGACTATTTTCCTTATTCCTTCCCGCTTTCTGTATGACTTTCTCTTCTTCCTTTCCTTGTGTAAATAATGTTTCAAAGAGCTGTGCTTTCATATCGGCGACGCTCGTTCTAAATAAATATTTTCTTTCTCTCCATTGGTTGCTTCGCTCTTAACACTAAACGAACCAAGAAAAAAAAAGAGATGAAAGTAAAATAAATAAATAAATAAGAATAAAAATAAAAATAAAAATTAAGGAAACAAGAAAGGAATGTTGGTTGGAAGATACGAAATGAAAATAATTAGTCTGGGGGGAGGGATGAAGGAAAAAGAAAGAAAGAAAGAAAGAAAGAAAGAAAGAAAGAAAGAACAGTGACTCGCATTAAACCTTCCACATCCTCCTCAGTAAAATCGCAAAGCTTAGCACTGCTGTGGTGTGAACAGTATAATTTTGTTTTCGAATCTTTGGTTTTGTTTATCTTGCTTCGACTGACTTCGGGGCGGTTCCAAGTGCACCAGTTACTGTGGACACGACTTTAACTCTTGTGTTTCACAGAACATTCAGTTTTCAAATGTGATTCAGGTATTTTCTTTGATATATATTTTAAAGAACGTTTTTCTTTTCAACAAATTTTAGGAGTAACAGCTACTGTCGAATATCACGTATTATTCTTGTTCAGAGCAGCGAGATCCGATTTTCTTTGTCGCTACAGTTTGCATCTCAAAGGCACGGAGTCATAATTATTTTTATTATTGTGTGAGTAGTACGCTAACAGAATACACACACACACAAACACACATACACACATATATATATATATATATATTTATGTATGTATATATATATATGCAAAAAAGGATATAAAAATAATGGAAACATTATTAATAGAAGTAAAAATAATAACACTTAATAATATCAACTATGAACATGGACACAATATCTTGACCGTGTTTTGAAAAATGAAAATGTAAATACATACATGCAACAAGCTATTTCTTATTTAACAGTTTAAATAATTCATTCTTGAAAATGGCTAAATGTATAGCCGAAAGCGGTCGGAATAAAAAAAAGCATTCGGACAGTTTCTATATAATTTATCATCTGAAAAGAAAAAAATTATTATATCACATGAGAAATTGTATAAAAAACTAAATCAAAGCAACTTGTCTGTCTTATTCAATGAAATGTGCATGAAAGAAGGATTGCTGCCTATATATATATATATATATATATATATATATATATATATATATATATATATATACAATCCAAATGTATTGCAAGGCCAATTCTTTTGTTTTTGTTGTTCACTGAAGACATTTGGATTCAAGATCAAAAGATAAATATGAGACAACAGAGCTGAATTTCAGCTTTTATTTCTTGGTATTTGCATTTGGTTGTGTTAAACAGCTTAGGGCATACCACTTTTTGTATCAGATCACCCATTTTTCAAGTGAGCAAAAGCAAAAGAACAGATAGTCTTAAAGTAAATAATATTTGGTTGCATCAACAATAGATGCATAAAGCCCGCGACCCATTGGCATCACTTTTGGAGAGAACTATATATATATACAAAGGCCAATACACCTATTATGACACCCAGTCTGATAAGGGTATACCAGGCACATACATTACAATATAGCGCAATATAGCAACAAGTTTTGTTAAAAGCAGTGCGTAAACTTGCAGGAGGGGCTCAGAAATATCTTCGGCTTGGGTAAACCAATCCACTCACAAGCTGAAGACGTTCCCAAGAATTTAGATTTTACTCCTAAGTCTCTATGTCTACTTCATCCATCAAACATACTGTTGTGGGGCTCTTTTACACAAGATGGACTCGTCTAAAGTATATTTATACTGACAGAGTTGGAGACAGGGTAGAGATACGTGGAGATACGTTGAGACAAGGTTGAGATACGTAGAATCCAGAGAGAGAGAGAGAGAGAGAGAATTACGGCTTCACTTACAGAGACTTGTACATATACTTTCTACTAACCCGCATTCCTGGACTACTAATCTTCATTTCAAGTTTGTATTCTTACGTTCAATACACTTATTTTCCTATTTCAATTACTGGCGTTGTTTATTTATTTGTGCAGGATTCCATCCCCGGAATCCACAACACATACAAAAGCAGCTCTCGTCGAGGCCATAGTTCTTCCCTACTACTCCCCATCCCCATGTATAGATGCACACAATGCGTCATCCCTTAAGGCCAGGCTACTGAGAAGCAAATCTGTCGTATTGGACGGTATATTTGCAGTATAGTCTTGATTACCAAGACAAAACATATACAGGTTAACATCTCCAATCAGTTATTGTCAGAAAACCTGAGAACCCTGCCTGATGTAGCACCAGGGCATTTATTATTATTGACTGATTGATTTGTTTTTTAAGGCTTATCAACCCTTTGCATGTTATTTAAAGCCAGAAAATATTTTTAGATTTTAAGCATTTTGGGGGAGGATAATATTGATTTAGTGATATAAGTCTTACTAATTAACCCATAGGGAGGGTGAGAAAAGATAGATTCATACTTTTCCCCCGCGTATAAGTGAATAAAACAGGAATTGGAACTCGACCTTAACAATTCGGAGCTATTAACCATTACACCACACACACATTCAAGA
The DNA here is from genome assembly GCA_964036315.1 of Acanthosepion esculentum. NCBI lineage: Eukaryota > Metazoa > Mollusca > Cephalopoda > Sepiida > Sepiidae > Acanthosepion > Acanthosepion esculentum. The sequence goes on along the minus strand of OZ038493.1, from coordinate 63,310,513 downwards.
TTACAAAACCTAGTATTTCCATCGGTTACCCATTGAGTTACTGACCAGGATCGATGTTGCTTAACTTCGGTGATCGCACGGGGATCTGTGTTTCAGCGTAATTTGTCCGTAAGACTTTTCCTTTATCATCATTATTATTATTATTGTTTCTTATGCCCCAGCTCGAGATCAGGGAGGATAAACTCTCACGTCTTAGACAGACAGATTTCTTTTTCTTTTTAAATCATTTCACCCCGTGCAAGGCAGTAAAGCCACTAAGATACAAGCGATTACTGAATGTGAAAGAATAAGAAAAAAAAGAGAAACATTATTAAGGAGCGAGAACAATGGAGCGACTGACATTGCAGTTAACTTTTTGAAGCTCAAAGTTGGCTGGAAAACATGGAGCTGGAAGAATTTTCCACAAGCGAGAAGTGCGAAAAAAAGACATTGTTAACATAGAACTTACGGTTGCATCTAGCCAGTTCAGTTGATGAGACCTTGTTGCCAATCTGCGAACATCTTTGTCTTTGGGGACTTTAATGTTCATCACAACACGTGGCTTAAACATTCTAAAGTAGGTGACTCCAAAAATTCCGTATACCTAATGTTTAAATGTATTTTCCATAAAGGAAAAATCCTTTGTGAAGCTTTCCCCCAGCTTCAATTGAAAGCTAAAGGATTTTCTAATTCTAGAAAAAAAATACTGTGGAGTATTTCAAATAGTAATTTGGATGATTTTTAGTCGATTCTTCCGAAAAACTAATCTAAACGTTCTATTTTTAACTTTTTTTGAGAAATGTGAACTAAACTTATTTTTTCGTTTTTGTAAATCCCGCTAGAATAAAATATACATTTCTGAAACGTTACTTTCGTAAAATTAGCAAATTTAAAGTTAAATTAATCTGTCCTGAAACAAATATCATTTATAGCATAAAATTTTCTAGACAAATATTTCTTGACCTCGGTGTATTGTTATTTTCACGTCTCCATCGATAATTTGATGGTTGAATGTGTTGACAGGTTTAGTATGGTGCACCAGAATTGACATAATGTTATGAATTCTAAGTAAGAACTTTTTTTCCTATAATAATTTAAAATACTATATAAATTTCTAACATTATTGAGTTACCTCTATAATGGTATTTCATTAATAGCTAAGATAATGATAACTAATTTTATTAATTATTAATACTACAAGTTATTACATTTTTAATTTAATAAAATTAATTAATTAAATTATTACACTCGGTTATTAATTGTTTAAATTAATAAATGAAAATGAAAATATTATTTTATTATCTCAATTTAATTTTTATCTTAATAACTGAGAGTGAGATAAATTAATAACTATCTCACTCTCAATTATTAAATGATTGAATTGATAACCGAGAAAGTATCATTTTAATTATATTATCTCAGTTACTAAATTAAAAATTAAATTATTAACTCACTCTCAGTTATAAAATTTTTAACTGCGATAATATATTTATATTCTTTATTATTAATTGCCTTACTTTGATGGTTATTAATTGTTAAAGGTATTTTACTTAACTCGCAAAAAAAAAGAAACTGAAAATAAACTAAAACAAATTAAATTACTTTTCTTAACTAATTAAAAATCTAATAAATAAAACAAATTATGCATGACACACACTATGAAGAGTATACACACTATATAAAGTAAGATGAATACATAGCAAAATTAGAAATATTTAGTGAAATAGGGAAACAATCTTTAGAAATCATCCATTCAAGATTTACAAAGAAGCCTGTTGAAACGTAAGGACAATGATGCACGGAAGTGAAATGAACGTATTGCTCGCAGCTGAAAACCTTTATGTCAAAGGAAGACAAGCCTTGAAACACATGACCTTTTAACCATACTCTCACTTACGATACACCATACTAAAAAAACTATAACTTTAATATATAACTGATTAAAAAAAACGGACACCAACCAAATTACAGGCAACGTAATTACGAAAAAAGTTACAGATGCGGACGTCGGATATATTTAGGAAGAAGGGAAAAGTATAAAAGAAATATTGTCAATCCATTTAAAACCAACAACTTGAAAATACTAACTACTGAAAAATTGTAAGTAAGATTTTTCCCCCCTCGTTGCTATAATCTAAAGCATTGCATTGTTCTTCGCTTCTCTTGACCACACAGGGAAAAAAGGAAGGAAGAATATATTTTCTGTTGGCAGCGTGGTTGTTTATGCAATTTTTCTCCTCTTAGAGAAAAATAGAAGTATTTAGACTTTATTAGAAAAAAAAAGTTTTTTTATCTTACCAACCAGAGCTGAGAAATATTAAGGAAAGGAATTACTTTCTTTCCCTCTCTTATAGAAGAAAAATTGTCTAAATTACATTTTTTTTCTTTCTCTCTGAAAACACGTATTTGAAGTCATTATGGAGGACTTTAAAGCAACCATTGTTCAGATGATGAAGGTACAACTTGATCATCAACAGAAGCCTGAGGAACGTATACTACAGCAGCAACAGAAGTCTGAGGAAGAGCACACTGGATGAAGTGGAAGAACCCATCGAGATCATTTACGACAAATTTGACCTCGAGCCCCCGCAGTATATGCCTGAACAACGAAGGTCGGGGAGAAAGAGGAAATTTACAGAGCCTTTAACAATCAACCCCAAAAAGAAAAGGTATTACATTTCTGGAAAGTAATAAACCTTTTTACCGAATAAAAGGCTTGGTAGGTGGGTATTGTGGGAACCTACCTAAAAATGGACTCTTCCACACCTATATAATATGGCTACCGACTCTGAGTAAGGTGAGTCACCAAGTGAGGGTCACCGAGTAGTAGCCTCAGAGTGAGTGAATGAGTGATTCGGGACACCAGTGAGAGAAAGTACTCTTCAGTCCACAATTACCTTTGTACTACGTTTCCGAGAATTTACTATTTAACCTATATCCGAGTCCGTATTATCTTTCTATGGTTTTACACCATAACACTTGTATTGTTGTTCGGTACGGAAATTTACAAGTATAGCTCTGTTTGACTACATTGAGCTCTGTTTTATTTACACCGTAAATTAAATAATTATTTATTTGCTCATCAGCATATGTTTGTTATCACACGCATATAAACTATCTCGTGATTTAGTTTATGTTCACACTTATATCTATAGATATATTTACATATATATAAAGGATGTTCCAATAACTTGGACCGATTTTAATGTGAATTAAGTTTAAGCGTCTAATGATTTTTTTTCTTTTTCTTTCAGACTTGGCTGACAAATGGGCGATATTATTTTTCACACATAATTGCCATGACTTAAATAACATGATCCAATAGAGAAATAAATAAATTCTCACCAATAACACTGATTTATTTACTGCTGACTTTGATCCGTCTTAATGAAACACCCTTATATATAATCCGTCTTAATGAAACACCCTTATATATAATCTGTTTTAATGAAACATCCTTTATAAATACGTTCGTATTAAATCGTATTAACTTAATCTTAATTTGATTGGGATCGCAGCATTTAATGATTTTTCTCGTTTTAGTGGATATCTGGGTATTTGCAAAAGCAGTCTGAAAGAGTTCGTATTTCTCTTTCTTGCTTTTTTTAAAAGAAAAAGAAGTAAAAGTATATATATATATATATATATATATATATATATATATACACACACACACACACACACACACACACACACATATATATATATATATATATATATTTCGTGTGCATGCAAATATTTTTGTTCTACAATTACACAAAGACGTAAAAAGACATATCTACGTCCTGATCTGAAGCTGCGTTGTCCTTTGAGGAACCTATTAATATTTATTACTGCTTTAAAGATCGTTTGTTCAGACGATCTCTCTGTCGCTGCCTGGGGCCAAGTGACTTGTTAGGTGCGGCCTCGTCGATGATTTTACCTTAAAAGTTAGTCTACGACGGACCGATGTATGCTGGTTCTTTTAGGTCAGCAGAAGTTTTCTGCCCAACCTTTAACATTCTAATAAAAGTCGACCATTCATCGGCTCTCTCAATTAATCGGCTCTCTCACATGATTGGAAGCCATTGTTCTACCTGCCAGGTGACCCTCACGGAAAATCTGAACACACATCGCCTGGTACTGTGTAGTTTACACACACCGGATCGTGGCGCACGATGAAGCTAATTACAGGCACAAGGGTATCAGAAATATTAGCCAAATCCATATATATATATATATATATATATATATATATATATATATATATATATATATATATATATATATAAAGTTGATTGAATATCCGTCACACATTGTCTCCGTGTGACTTTACACAGACGTATTTAATGTATATGCGTATGTTTGTGTTGTTTTTTAATGCTGACGTGCGCCTACATATTCACACACAGTTTGACCGAGTTTTAAATAAGCTACTGGAATAACAAACCCCTCCCACTTAGTCTGAACAACCCTAACCCTGTGCTGAGCATGAAATCGTAAAGTTGGAGACAAAATAAAGTTAATTATTAAACTTTAAAGATAATTATAATATTTTATTGAAATTTTCGGAAATTAATGAGTAATAAATAGAATTATTTTTAAGCATTTTTATTTTAGATATATTTTTATGTCCATCAGTGAACTAAAATATACAAGTGCACAGACAACCGTATATACAACAATTTCAATAAAATTACAATTGGCATCTGTGTCGTGAGGACTAATTTCACTTTCTGTCTGGCAAAAACTCCTATGGTAAAAGGAAAAGAATGCTGAATTTTTATCACTCTTTCTGTATTTAATCTGAATAAAACTTTCTTTTTAATATAATATTTTAAATGGATGAACAATTTAGATTTGAAATTTGCCCATCTTACCTCTGCGAAGCGACTAATCCGAATAATATATAAAATATTTACTTGTTTATTGTCTTTGCTAGAAATGAATTGGTTTTTTGGCCAGGATGCGTTAATTTTTTTTTCTGATTTTTACATTGTGTTTGCGTTCTTCTACACATATCAAGAAATAGTCGTGGTCGTGTTTTGGGAAAATGTCTGTTGACGTTTCACATATACAATACTTAAAATACACATCCACGACTAATTTTGTATTATGTGTGGAAGAATTCGCACACCATAAAGAAATTACACTCGAAAAGACAACATCAACCCTACGCATAGAAAACGTCATATCCAACACGAGAGCCAAAAACATATTCATTGTAATGAGTGGATATTTTTCGTCTGAGTTCAGGAATAATTCCGATACGACTTTGTGTCTAATGTCAACTTCAGGTTGCTTAATTATTTACTAGCCTTAGCATAGTCTGGCAAATCACATGCAGAGATTAAGACTGTCTTGCGTCAATCTCTAAAATCAGAATTAGTTTTTAAAATAACTCGATTTCCACCACTTTTACTAAGATTTCCTATGTCACTAAATATATAATCATAAGCAGTAATAAAAGATTTGATGACTTTGGTTGATAAATCCTCTCTGTGGCGTCATGATTTGTAAATCCTACCTTTGATATCAATAGTTATATATCTTGCCTTTTTGTACAAGCAACTACTATAGGGCTTCCAACAATGGAAAGCTCAGACTAAATATCCAATAAATGCTGAGACTACAACCAGGCTTTATAGTTCAATCAAACACAGGTTTCCTCACAATCCGAAAATAGATCGTAAAATGAAATAGCGTAAAACGAACAGGCATTTACCATTAATTTATATGAGAAAAAATTTGAGCGTTCCAAGACCCGAAAAATAAGCTTGCGTAAGATTTCCTTACGATTTAAGATGCTGCAATGGCTGGGAAAATTATTTACAAAACGGAACAACAATTGATATTAAAGCTAAAATCAAGTAAGAAATAAATCACTAAGACTTTTATTACCGCGCAACAGTTGCGATTATAAAATCAATGATTCTCTACAATGCGACAGTTATCAATTAATAATAATAAACAGTGATTAAGTCGGCGTTTATTACGATAAAAAAGGATAATACTATAATTAATCGCATATAAAACATTAATTTCCTTAGAGATTGCCTTAAAAAATACACTGAATTTATGTTATATTCGAATCTCTTGAAGACGAGGATATTCAAAGTATGCGCTACGAGAAATTGGTGAGAGGATTTCGAATTCAGGCCGAAGCCGTTGCATTCACTTTCGCACAAACACTCTTGCAAAAATGGACAAATCCATCTCTTCTTTCCTTAGCTAGGGGTTAAACAGCAAGACAGACTACAATCCGATACTGGTTGTCAAACAATTATCGGAGAAGGACAACTCTGAATTTAAAACAGTAATTGCCCTGATGGCATACATACATGAACTGAAACAAAGGTCAGCTCAGTATAGTTGCAGTATAAACCGCAGACTGGTTCGGCAGGCGTTGAACAAACTCAAATGGGTCTGAACAGATGGGTATGCTCGGACACGAGCTGAAGATGGAAAGCCATATTGATTTGCAGTTTGCCTCGAAATACCTTTGATAATGTCTTGAAGACTAATATTGAGCTGCTTATGATATCTCTTGATAATAAGTAAACTATTATTTATGTCAATCGATTTGAATATTCTCCCCTTTTTTTTCTACGCACCATCTAAATATGCTGACCTTTTATCCCCTTTGAAAAAGTTTGTTTTATATGCCTGTGGATCTTATTTACCAGCAAAATCGATACTTATTTTTAGAACGTGTGTAAGCATTATCAGGACACAAAGTGGAACTGGCGAAGCAAATTCAAATTCTGTCCACTGATTTTTGTGCTAATGCTCTTCGAAAAGCATGAATCCATATTCCCGCAGTTATGGGTTAAATAACATGGTAAGCTGGGCTTCTTTGCCTTGGGTGGCAGCCAGTCTAAAGAAAAACTCTTCAGCCAAACTTAAAATAATACGGAATTTTAACCATTTTAGAGCAACAAGGTTAGGAGAAAGAGAAATGTGAATTCAAAACCAGACTGAAGAGGGATGGGCCCCGCCAGGCTATCTTTCACTAGACACACCCACCGTTGATACGACAGCATTATATATGGCGTCCCAACAATTCTAATTGTTTGTGGATCTTGGGATATTGTAAAAAAAAATGTAATTTAAATATGTGATAATAAAAAAAATCTGGCGAATAGCACTTGATAATGGCACAATTTTAGCAAATGAAGTCCCAAAACTCATGTTACCAAATTATTCTATAATTAATCATTAGTTGGGGGCAGGAACGAAACGAAAACAAAACAAAAAATGAAATTTTTGGGTCACCCAATAAAAGTCTTGACAAATGCACACACACACACACACACACACACACATATACATACATATATATATATACTGGCCAAACTCAGAGAGTTTCAACAGATTATTAGTCATCTTATGCAGCGTTTCCTGTGTCACGCCGGATATTTCACGCATCTCTTGAAAGATCAAATGAAAAAAAACTCAGTTGTTTAAAATGTTTCGTTTTCTTTTGAGGTAGAGATTTCGTGCTTAACGTACCTCGAACTTCTCAGTAGCACCTCTTTATATATATATATATATATATATATATATATATATATATATATATATATATATATATATATGTATGTATGTATGTATTTGTGTGCTTGTGTGCGTGAATATTGCATATTCATATATGCTAATGACAAATAAATCAACATTATAAATTCCTTATTTTATATTCAGCCGACTTTTGTCGTCCCTGAAGACATTTTCAACCTCATAAGCAAATAAATACGTGTAAATAGCTTTGAAGTTAAGCAGTTTGGTTTTATTGTTTCCCTCCATTTCTAAAGGATTCTTTTCTTCTTCTTTTTTTTCGTTGCTTTGTATGACAAAGCCTTTCAAATGGATTCTATGGGAAGATACTATAAATAAAAAGAATAAAAATACCTTAAAACTACTTGAGAAATAAATGGAGGAATCCAAGCGAGAAGGATTCAAAATTTTATTTTAGTCAGATATCATTGAAAAAAATATTTATCTTGTCTTATAAATTTCGTCTTTGGGAGTAATCTATCTGCACACACACACGTACACACATACATACATGCAGATTCATCCAATTATATATATATATATATATATATATATATATATATATATATATATATATATATATACTGATAAGTAGCACGAAGTAACAAATCATCGTGACCGAGGGTTTGAACCTACCGATCTTAACTGTTGATCACGTCAAATTGTGCGCATTTTCCCGGAAATAGTAACTAATGTCCGCTCATCATAGTTGCAGTATAAACCACAGCTGGGGTCTCTAGGTGTTTGTTGTAATCTAGAAAAGGTTACTGAATGAGGAATAACCAAAACAGAGGTTGGAGATGAAATGGTAATCTTTATAACATCAACAAAATACAATACTCGCCAGTGGCGTGAAGTAGGTAAACCACTGCTAGTGGTGGACTACATAGACACCATATTACCCCCCCACTTACAATAGTGCCCAACGTATTTATGAGGATTGGGACATACCCGTTAGTATTCATAGGTACGGTATAGAACAGTGTTGAACACAAATTTACCTGTCTGCTACATCGATTGGTTAGCCCCCCCTGATAGTCAATTGTAACTGGAAACTTGAAGCCGGCCAATATATTATATATATATATTTTGGAAAATATTTTTATCAGACACTATTTCTTAATATTGTAAACGTTATTTTTCGTGAGAAAATGTGTTTGAGTGGCTATCCCATTTTTATTTTTATTATTAAAAAGTGAAATGCAACATTTATAGCAAAAACATAATAATGTCGGATAAAAATCCCTTCAAAAATGAATGCTGTTTACATTTCGGTTAGGTAACTGAAGTGAGCTGATACAGCAATTAGATATAGATTCATGCAAGTCCCAACGAGAGGTGTGCTTTCTTTAAATAAGTAATTCAAACTTACACTTTTAGGTTGGTCTCTGGATAGAAGTGCAGGTTTGAGTCTCTATCGATGACACAATTTTTCTTTAGTAACACTTTTTCAATCTAGGCTGGTGTTATTAATTTCACTGTCTAAGAAAATAACAAAAACAAAATGGGGGCAGCGACTCGAACATATGAGCCCACGAAAATAACCTTTACATATATATATATATATATATATATATATATATATATATATATATATATATATATATATATATATATAATAGATGGCACATTAAACAATTAGATGTCTTCCATAAAGGTTATCTCCATATAATCTGTGGACTAACGTTTGGTGATGAGTATCATCATAGTTGCAGTATAAACCACAGCTGGGGTCTCTAGGTGTTTGTTGTAATCTAGAAAAGGTTACTGAATGAGGAATAACCATAACGGTGGTTGGAAATGAAATGATAATCTTTATAACATCAACAAAATACAATCCTCGCCAGCAGCGTGAAATATGTAGACCACTGCTAGCGTTGGATTATTTAGCATATTACCATATTTATTTCTGTTAAAAATACAGAAAATGTGGTGCAAAGCCTACAAAGAGGATGGGGAAAAGGACGGTCTTCATCTGTCTTAACTTTAAACTTAGTTAGCCGCAAACACTGATCCAAGCATACAAACAATATTTCTAGCACCAAAACAACACATTCTTACTAACCTTTCTCACTACATCCACCATAATACCTCATTGTCTCAATGAAAATCCTAAATAGTCCCCATATGTACAAATCGTCTACTTAGCATATTACCCCCACTTACAATAGTGTCCAACGTATTTATGAGGATTGGGACATACCCATTAGTGTTCATAGGTACGGTATATAACAGTGTTGAACTTTTGAGAAATGAAAGATTGGTAACATCGAGACATTCATAATTCAATCACAACTACGTTCGGCTTACTATATGGCATGGATGAGTGATGATCGTCTACCAAAAGTCCTTTTTCACAGTGAACATTATAGTGGTCATAGAAATGTTGGGAGACCTTGGCTCAGGTATAAAGATAAACTGAAGAGCAACCTTTCTTGTGTCAACATTCCATTCAAGAACTTTGAAGAGGTAGCTATGAAGAGATCAGTGTATCGTTGCAGCTGCCATTCCGGAATGATGCACCATCAAGAAGTAAGCATCAGTCGACTACGTGAAACATGAAAGCAAAATAAGACATCTAACAGTGTTCCTGCTGCACCTGCATACAGTACATTCTTCTGTACTGTTTGTGGTCTTTTGTGCAATTCTCGAACTGATCTCAAAAGTCATGTCGGTCATATGCATGCAGATAATTAGTTCTTGGTCGTCGGAACCTCATACACCGAACTCGATGGGAGAGTCCATCGTATATATATATGTTAATGAATTCAACAGATTTCTTCTTCTTTATGTGGTGTCCCTCAATATGTATGTAATCAATTTCCTGGCATTTGTAGCTCTTAATAAATGTTGTATTTTCATTATTTCTCCTAAATCCTATTCCTACATCAATTTAATTAAGCTCATCAAATATTTTATGCGTTGCTTTCCCTCTTATTTCAATCTACCCTGTGAGTATCAAATTTTCCAAGCCCTCTTTCCTCATTATGTGCCTTAAAAATATCAGCTGTGTCTTCCTGATGTTAAGTATAAGTTTCTTTATATATTCATCTATATATATATTTATATATGTATATATATATATATATATATATATATATATATATATATATATATATATATATATATATATATATATATATATATATATATATATATATACCCAAGTATAGGACTGATGTAGACGGAATAAAGTTCCAATAAACAAAAGCGCTATTCCTAAAAGAGTGCTCAGTACAGAGTAGAGCAAATATTATTCAAAATTATAACATAAACATATCATAATATCATTACAAAAATAGCCATTTTGTTTCAACACTTCTCGTGTCTTGTAAATATAGAAGTGAATATTAAAGTCAACACACAGAGGTGACACACTGGTTCATGCTAGACGTATTCGTCAGGCCTGACGATTGCGTCTAGCATGAAACAGCCTGTTGCCTCTGAATGTTGACTTCAGTATTCACTTTTATATTTACATACGCTCTATCTATGATATTGAGCACTTTATCTCATAAATATAGCACACCTTATATATATATATATATATATATATATATATATATATATATATATATATATATATATATATTCTTAAAGATCCTAAGATCGGTTGGTTAATAATAATTTTACTGTGAAAATCTTGGCAGCATAATAAAATCTGACAGTGTAAGCAAACTTTTGCCGATAAGTATGGGAGACCATTTTGATAATAGTATTATTTCTGTCTCTACAAAATATGCGTTTGTGTTAATGTTTCTCGACATTCTATATCAAGTTGACGCGGGAAGCTGATCTATCAAGCACACGCCATTTTCACTGAAGCAGACGATTTGTCAGTGTATGAGATGTTGGATATTATATAGGCATGCGGCCGACTCGAAGGATCTTAATTCCAATCAGTAACTTGCAAGCCTTTTTCTATCTGTCTGTTCACCTGATACATTTGTGTCGCCTTCTGTTTCGCCGAAAACTGTGAGATTGGGCGGGGGCGAGAGACTCGTACGCCTGAAAAAGATAGGAACCGATAAGGAGTAGAGATGAAAGAAACTCATGCCAAAAAAAAGGATGAAAAAGATGTCGAAGAAGCAGGAATAATTTTAATGAAGAAAGCGAAGAAGGTGTAGATAAAATGGGAAACAAAATGAAAGTAGTTTGAAAAAAGGTTAGGAACGAAGAAGGAGAAAAGGACAAGGAATAGAATTTAAGGAAGTAAGAGAATGTGAAAGAAAAACAGTGGCAATAGAAGAAGAAGAAGAAGAAGAAGAAGAAGAAGAAGAAGAAGAAGAAGAAGAAGAAGAAGAAGAAGAAGAAGAAGAAGAAGAAGAAGAAACGAAAATCCGGTGACGAAACAGAAATGGGCGGCCGATTATTAAAGAAGACGAAGAGGAAAAAGAAGAAGAAAAAATAAATAAAGTAAATAAGAAAGAAAGAAAGAAAGAAGGAGAGAAAAATAAAGAAAGAAAGAAAGAGAGAGAGAAAGAAAGAAAAATAAAGGGAGAAGAAAGAAAGAAAGAAAATTATATAGAGAAAAAACCGAGAAATAAAGAAAGAAAGAGAGAGAAAGAAAAATAAGTAAATAAAGAAAGAAAGAAAGAAAAAAAAAAGAAAAATGAAAAAATTTGAGGAAGGTTGGTTTTCTGTGTATTGTTCTGTAAAGCAAATATTATTAAAAACAACAGACAATTTGCGCCGATTTATTTTATTGTTTGACTTTTCCATATTACGAATAATCCTTCGGCAGGGAGGATAACGTCAAAAATTGTCCGAAGTTCACTTCAGAAGAAAAGAACACGGAAAGAACGTCCCTTCCAGCCGCCCTGTTTTTTTTTTGTTTTGTTTTTTTTGTTTTTGAATCATCTGATTTGCAATATGAAGACAGATGTTGAAAAAATAAATATATAAATAAAATAAAATAAAAGTTCATTAGTCGACTCCCTATCACAGAAAAGTTCGTTTATCTTCGAACTCCTCTTTCTTTGAATAACGCTAAACATGAAGAATTTTTCTTCAGTTGATTTTACTTGGGCAAAGATATTGAAAGCTGACTTGAATAATGTTTGGCATTTCTTTACTTTTTATTCTCTTCGCTGTCGATCATTGTTGATCATGTTCGTTTCTATTGACTTCATCAGACACACATATTGTAACTGTATTAATGGCAGGTACAGAAAGAAAATTTCAAAATTTTCTAGACACGATAGTAAAGGAAAGAGGGAATAAAGAATTAACCGTCAATTGTAAAACAGAATGTAAGGTCATTAACAATAGGGCCAGATCAAGATGAAAGATACTATTCGGAGAGGTCAAAATCAAGCATTTACAGAACAATCTGTGAGGAGATATAACGAAAGATAATGTTCCACCAAAAATCGAAGTGACATTACTATAAAGAAAAAGATGTCTTACAAAAGCTAAGCAAAGTATTAAGAAACAGTGACATTTCGTTAGAAATAAGAAAAGAGTGATAAACTGCTATGTAATGTAAGTACATCTCTGTGACAATGATTGATGACGCATTTCTTTGCTGATAAAAAGGAGATATGAGGCAACAAAGACCTGGTTCTACAGAAGAATACTGAGAATACAATGGGCAGGAGACGTGAGCAGCGGGAAAGTTTTAAGGAAAATGGGAAGAAAGCGGTCTATTATACATAGAATCGGAAATAAAGAGTTCAGATTTTTAGGACACACAATGAAGAATGACGGCTTAGTGAATTTAACACTCACATGACAGACTGAAGACAAAAGGGAAACAGCAATTAAACTACCTGACGAACTTATATAAATGGATTCCAATGCATGGACTAGAAGGTATGGTAAAAGGGACAAACATTACTAAGATCTATAAAGAATAAGAAGCTGTGGAGGGTTATGTTCCCCATGGTCCATAAAGGGACATGGTGCATAAAAAAGAAGTTCATATGGAGCTCACTTTGTAAATGATGTCCTACAGCTGACTGTTTGCACAAGCAATAAAGAACGGTAAACATCAGAGTGACTTCTAAGACTCTTCCTTAATATTATACAAATATGATTCTGAAATCTTTGCGTTTCGTATGACTGTGCTTGTGTATAAGTGTGTTCGCGAGCGCATGAGTAAACAAAGAAAAATATATATTTTTTTAAATCCAATGTACAGTTATGGATTGTAGATTGCAAAACAAACCCTTTCCAACGTCATTGATTGACAAGGAATATTTTGTCGTAAACAGGTCGGTTGAAATCCTACTATTGACTAGGCCTCACCACCCCTTACACGACTGTAAATAACACGTAGACTTCTGACAGGTCTTCAAAGAAATTTCTTGGTTAAAAATGCTTGAATTTATAAAACATATCTTTTTAAAAAAATATTCTGCTACTGTAAACAACAAAACGACTATATTGTTTTTCACCCCTAATAAGCGCAGCCGAGTGCACTGACCTGCCTAATCAAGCGTATTCTTCATAAAATTTCATAAAATGGGTACTTAGGTTTATTTGGCCAGAATTTAATGGTACCCAAATGGTGGCACATGCATGAATAGGTACCGCGAATGCACTGGCCTAATTA
>OZ038493.1:63261445-63291445 GCA_964036315.1 Acanthosepion esculentum | reverse complement strand
TCTTACCAAAATTTAGACTTATTTGTACATATTTCTGTCGTCCAGGGTATGACGATAAACTACATGCGGCAGCAAGGTCTCTGATCGGGAGGTTTGGAGGAGTGTGGAACCACCTCTTAAGTGCTGTTGTTCCCAGGCATACGGGGTGATACCACCTGTTAAGTTACCAGCTATGGGCAAATAGTTAACCCCTGAAATGGGGTCGAAACATTATGAAAGTATAAAAATATATTTTTGTAGTAAGAAAAATTGCAATCAATACATTATTGGAAAAAGAAGAGAAAAATTACCAGCAATACATGTTTGAAAAAAAAAATTACCGGAGATCCCAGAAAATTAAATTTTGGCAGTAAATAACCCATAAGGATTTGATATGCCATTAACCAAACCAAACCAAGCCTAAACGATATTTCTGTAGATTCACACGCAAAAAAAAGGCTATGCTTAATTAGCGGTCGTTTAAGGGGAGGTATTGTTAGAGGAAGAAGGAAAATATATAATGGTCATGGGAATGCAATTTAGACAAAACAACCCTGGGATACTGTAATGTATTCCATTTTGTCGAATGGTCGGGTAACGTGGACGAGATTCAGCGGAGGTGAGGACAGAGAAGTTTGCTTATATAGTTTTCGCATCGTATTTATTCCATACTTGATTTTATTTATCTACTATCCTAGAAGCCGCCCTTCGGGAGAACTTTAGGCTGGCTCTTGTGAAGGAATTTTGTGCCTTCTTCCTCCATTATTTTATTTTTATTCAACACCATAATTCGGCATAATCTTTCTTCCCATACGCAACCGATCTCCGTAGTTTGTTTAAATTTATTTTATGCTCAAATTTTCTTTTCTTTTAAAATCACTATTCTTTATGATCCTTTCACATAAAGTTGTTCTTAAAAAACATTAGGGAACCTGAACTATTTTATGTTAGTGCGAATACGCCACAGAAAAAAGATTAAAAAACATGAGCAACGCTTAAGTTCTAATTACGGTTTAATTAGACAATATCAATTGCAATTGCAACGAACAGCGAAATTAAAATAAAACATTTAATAAAGAATTGTTTCTTAAACCTTTCATTCTGTTCGATATTTAAATTTAACTTTAAATGAGTTATTTCTTTAATTTTTAATCGCGTGTAACTACAGTGACTTCAGGTTGTTCATGATTCGCCGAGATCGAAAAACGGACGCACAGCCGGACCGCCAGCCGGACGGATGAACACACGTACACTGCACTTTATTTATATAGAATTGTATTCATTTTTGAATGGATACATGTCTATTTTGGCTTATTTGCTAGCCAAAACAGTCTGACCAAAATTTAGACTTTTGCGTCTATCTCGCTATTGGCCTTGTATTGGGTGAGCGTTAGTAAAGAAAGAAAGAAAGAAAGAAAGAAAGAAAGAAAGAAAGAAAGAAAGAAAGATGAAAGAAAGAAAGAAAGAAACCATGTCGTGTGGGATGTATGGGAGTAGGCCACCAATAGGACTTACCACTCCAACATCGATATCTTCAAGGTTGCTATCATGGAAGAAGTGGCGAATATGTCCAAGGACTTCGTGGTTAAGTGTTGCATAGGTTTAGAAGTCTTATAAAGATTTTAACTGAAAATAATAGAAGTTATATTGAACAAATTAAGTATTAATATTCTTTTGTATTATTAGACTTGTTTTCTCATAATAAGTAAGTGCCGAATGTTGCAGCAATTTTGTAAGTTTCGATTCCCGAATTTCTAGAAAATAAGCATTTAAAAATGTTGTTTTTCCGTCTGGCTGCAAACCTCAGGCAGGAGCGCCAATGCTTGGAGACACTCAACTGTTCCATCCAAGAGATAGATTGGTATCTATTCTCAGTGTTTCTAGAAAATCCAATTTGTAAATATTTTAAATTCGGCAAAATTTGACAATCTTTGCCGTGGACAGAATTTTAGTTCATATGCGCAATTATATGTGCCAATTACCATATATAAAATTCCTAAATCCTAAAACGTATACGTAACTTATCAGGCAGCATTCGAAGACTGAAATATATTAAGACAACATTTTATTGTAGAAGGTAATTGTTGTGGTATACTGCTTCTAAACAGTCTATGTTGGACTCTTCCGCCTACTATAAGATTAGTAGGAGAGAAGACCTTGGGGGAACAGTCGAATAGATCTGTTTCAGCAGTGCTGGTCAAACTCTATAGTCTTAACAACATAAGATAAGCAGATGACATTGTATTGATGCCAAACACAGAAATTAAACAGCAGGCCTATTAGATGATTTAGTCAAAGAAAGCGAGAAGAAAGGACTAACTATTGATTGTAAACAGACAGAATGTAAAGTCGTTAGCAAGAAAGACAATGTAAGATGCTAGCTACAAACTGGAGTCGAAAGTATCAAGCAAATATAAAATTTTAACTTTTTTGAGAAATGTTATGACGGAAAATGTGGCACAGAAGGCGTATTGAAATAGCGACAGTTGCCTTCCAAAAGTGCGATTTGGGTATGACGATAAAATTCATCCGGTAGCAAGGGCACCGATTGCATGATAGGAGATTTTAAGGGGCCTAGAACAACCTCTGAACTGCTGTTGTTCTCAGGTTCACTCTGACCCGGGGTGTTAGTACCTGTTAGCTATTGACAAATACTGAACCCCAAACAAAGATACACAGCTCATTTTTATAATAAATATAATAAAATGACCAACGATATATTTTTGTAGCAAAATAACAATCAATACAATATTAAAAAATATAAAAACACATGTTATAGTAAAATTACCAATATACGTTTTATGATCTACAAATTATATATATATCTAAAAACATACGTGAGTTGAATGTGTAATTGAAAGCATAAAAATACCTACAAAATATTCAGATTTTGGCTTTAAATAACCAGTAGAGTTTGATATGATGTAAAAGAAAACCAACCAACCAACAACCTTCCAGAAGTTAAATAAATGATTAAGAAACAGACATATTTAAATAAGGGCTGAACTACTGTGTAATATCAATCCTCCTGTATTGTAGCGAATTTTGGGGAATTTTCTCACAGATGAAGCGAAGACTTGTGCTTACAGGGATGTGATTTTAGAAATAATGTTGAGAATCTCAAAAACGGGGCATATGAGCAATTTAAGGAAAAGTGAAACAAAACCGATACTTGTACATACTTGGAATTGGAAAGAGACAGTTTTAATTTCTCCGACACATAATGAGGAAAGTCTGCTTCGAGAATTTGACACTCACAAGATATCCTAAAGGAAAGAGGAGGAAAAGGCAACAGTGAGTAACCTATCAAACGCGCTTGTGTAAATGGATGATAGAACACTAGTTGGGAATGGGGGTTAGTAAGGAAACATTACTTAGAGTTAAAAATGAATCGAAGATATAGAGAGCCATGACCGGCCAAGACCTGAAACAACATGTCACATAAATTACAATACATTGATCGTAGATATGTACTGTGTTTCTCTTGTAGTTTTCAATTTTCTTGTCTTCACATGACACCCTTCTTCTTCTAGGTGCTGAGTCCATTCGGGATGTAGGAGATCATGGCTCACCTGTCTTTTGTAAATTTGAGTAAGCTTTGTATTTTTGCTATCACCCCTAGTTCCTGTTCTTCCGACCATTTATACAAACTCGTTATGCGATTTACTCGCTGCTTTCCCCTGTTGCCTTCAAAACGTCTTGTGAGTGCCAAATTCTCCAATCCCTCTTTCCTTATTATGCATCACAGAAATTGCAATTGTCTCTTCTGATTCAGAATATAAGGGTCTTCTTATTTTCATTTTTCTGAAAACATCGTCTTTGCTCACATGTTCAGTTCATGGAATTCTCAACACCCTTCTCTAGAACTATATTTCTGCTGCCTAAAGTCTCTTCATCTTATGTAAGAAGGTTGTCCATAATTCACTACCATGTAAGAGGAGTGATATTACATAACATTTCAGCACTCTTTTCCTTGTTTCTAAGAAAGATTATCTGTTTCTTAATACTAAAGACGTAACGACCAAGTATATTCCTACAAACACAAACTTATCAACCCGCCAAAAATGTCCTTGCTAATGGCTTCTAAAAGTGCTCAGTAGACATTTGATAATTTCTGTTTAAACTCTCAGCGGAAAGGAGAAAATAGTTCGAACCGATATATATATATATATATATATATATATATATATATATATATATATATATATATATATATATATATATATGCTAGCAGTATAACCCGTCTTTGGCCGGGTCTTTCATTACTGGGAATTTTTGCCGTTCAGTTGGAGCAGTTTAAGTTTAAAGTCAACCCACTTAAAATCAATATTAGTAACAACATTTAGGTGCAACTGAGACACATCCCCAAATGGGGAATTAACAATTTGAATGGGAGGGATGGCCCTGAAAAGGGATCTGTATAATAATAAAAAACAATATTATTGTAATAATTTAAACTATTTATTTTTTATAAAGTTTTTATGGAAGATATATACCCAAGAACAGAGAGTAAATAGTAAAACGTTGCTGAGGGTATTAATGGATAGGAAGTAGTGGAGAGCCATTGTCGCCAACAATTTGGAGTCAAAACCGAATAATTATCTATCAAACAAAACAAATTTCATCGAAATCGGATGTAAACTGTGGAAATGCATACACACACACAGACGTACACACACACTTTGAGAATTATATATATATATATATATATATATATATATATATATATATATATATATATATATGAAGACAAGGCAGAAATAATATGCTTTATCCGATATCCCCAGAGGAATATCCAACAACGTACCTTATGATTTGCATTCTGTGGAGATAGACAGGAAGCTTGTATCTACTGATTCTTTCTAATTTTCTGACATTATCATCTATTTGCTTTCTGATACGAATTCCAGGAATAATAAAAGACAGCATAGGACGGTGATGGTCGCGGTACAGGGTGAGGTGAAGAGGGTCAGATGTGTTTCTGTGGCTGCTGTTGCTTGGTTGTGAACCCAACTCTTGACACCTTCGAGTCTGTTCACGAACGGTTCAATCTCCCTCGTGGGTCCTCTCTACAAGTGATCGCAAGCGTTACATGACTAGTCTCCGGAGAGCCACCAAATGCATTCTATTGATAGACAGAAGAAAATAACGAAAGCAGAGGGATCACAAAAATCATATGCAGTTATTTAAAAAGAAAAGGTAATGAGGATATAACAAGAAAATTAGAAAGTAATATATATATATATATATATACAGAGAGAGAGAGAGAAAGAGAAAGAGACAGAGACAGAAAGACAGAGAGATAGAGAGAGAGTATGTGTGTATATAATTATAAATATATATGTAGATGCAATTTTTACATATCTTATTTATATATTATATATGCGTGGTACTTATTGGAAAGCGCTCAATATCAGTGATAGAGCTAACATATTTAGCTGCATTGATGTGTGACCCTGGGTTTCACGCCCTTGCGATCGTATATATATATATATATATATATATATATATATATATATATATATATGGTGAAAAGAGACAAAACAGAAACTAGCAGGTGTTCAAAAAGATATTTACTGTTTTAGATGGCATACAAAACTATTCCATCACCGCCCCCACCCGCCAAAAACGGTAAAAATATATCCCCCGAGTTTTCTAAAGTAAATTAAGCTTAAACACTTATCCGTAAATGGAATAAACATTTTTCCTTTGCTCTAATGGAAGGAAACTTTTCCTGGAATCATATCTAACACAATGTCCGTCGTGGTGTAATTTATATCCCCTCGGAATGAGAAATCGGAAAGGCATGAATCCATTTTTAAGAAAGGCATGAATCCATTTCTTCTTCCCCAAGCTATGAGTTAAATAGGAGGACAGACAAGGTCCTAGAGCCTTTGTTGGCAACCAATCTACCGAAGAAAGAAACGGCAGTCTACTGCGGGAAGTCCTCCTGTCTAATAAGTCATTAATCAAAATAGACATGATTTCCCAATCGTGTTTCACGTATGGCACTTAACTGACCAATATGGTACAAAGCTGAACTTCGTCTGGCTGAACGCCTTTAGAATTGGAGCGCAAGGTACGTTTTGCTTTGTATCCATTACTTTACAGTTTTTTTTATGCTATCTCTCTTCAAGACATGGGCGATCACAGCTCTCCATAATTTCCAGTTCTTTGTCTTTTGTTAGCATGTTTGTCAGTTTTTGTTCTGACATCCATTTACACGTTTTTCAGTAGATTAATCATTGTTTTCCTCTTGCTTTCAATGTATCCTGTTAGTGTCAGGTTCTCCACCCCTCGTCCCTATCATGTATCGCAGAAATTTCAACTATCTCTTTCTTATTTGAAATATAAGTGTCGATTTCTTTTAAACTTCCCGAAGTTACGTAGGAAAGGCAGTACAAAAAAGTAAGAAAGAAAAATAGAGAGAACATGAAAAAGAAAAAGAGATACGTAAAGATAAAGGGAGGTTTTAGAAAGAAAGAAAGAAAGAACGAGAAAGAACAAGAAAGAAAGAAAGAAAGAAAGAAAGAAAGAAAGAAAGAAAGAAAGAAAGAAAGAAAGAAAGAAAAAGAAAGAAAACAGAAAAAGAAAAGGAAGGACGAAAAAGAAAAAGAAAGAAAAAGAAATAGAAAGAACGAAAAAGAAAAAAGAAAAAAGAAAGAAAAAGAAAAAGAAAGAAAGAAAAGAAAAGAAAGAAGGAAAGAAAGAAATAGAAAAGGAAAGAAATCTGTTGAAAGGAAAGGAACGAACAAAGAATGAAAAAACAAGTTATAATAAAGGAATAAAGGCAAAGTAAAAATTATCTAAAAGGAAGATATAGACATAGAAAGAAAAAAATTTTCGGGAAAGAAAGAACAAATGATAAAAAAGAAAGAGAAGCAGAAAGGAAGAAGTGATAGTGATAAAGCCGTCCACAAAAAGGAATAAACAAAGAAAGAAAGAACAATTTATAGAAATGGAAAAATTTAAACGAAAGAAATGAAAAAATTATAATAGCAAAACACCAAGATGGCAATGAGAAAAAAGAAAGAAAGAAATAGATAAAAAAAGGAATGAAGAAAGTAAGTGGTCTTAGCATGAAAGAAAAAGACTAAAGAAAGAAAGAAAGAAAGAAAGAAAGAATGAAAGAAAGAAGCGAAAGTGAGAAAGTCGTTCAAAGGAAAAAAGAAAACAACGAATGAGAGTAAAGGCTATAAAAAGGAAATAAGTTAAACGAAACAAAGAAAAATTATAAAAGGAAAACAAAAACAAAGCAAAGCAAAGAAAGAAAGAAAGAAAGAAGGAAAGAAGGAAAAAAGAAAGAAAGAAAGAATATATACTAACATGAACAGCACACTCACACACTTACATATCAGGACCGTTTTGCACTTTAGTATTAAATCTAACGACTGCGCGCAAAGGTAAATAAGAACAGGAAGTGACCGTGTCGTCCTTTGTCACTTCCTGGCCGCCCTTCCTCCCTGACTCCGACTCGAACTGCATTCATCTGCATTTCTTGATCTCATTCGCTATGTGAATTGTATGCAGTAGACAGAAAGAGAAAGAGAGAAAGAAAGAAAGACAGACAGACAGCAAAAGAGAGACAGAAAAAGAGAGAGAGAGAGACAGAAAGAGAGAGAAGCTGAAGAGTGTAGTAGAAAAAGAAATAAATAGACACAAAAAAGAGAGAGAAAGAAAGAGACAGATAGAAAGAGAGAGACAGAAAAAGAGACACACAGAGAAAGAAAGAGACAGAAAGAGAGACAGGCAGACAGAAAAAGAGAGAATAAGGGAAAGAGAAAGAGAGAGAGAGAGAGAGTGACAGAAAAAGAAAGAGCGAGGCAGAAAGAGAGGCAGACAGAAAGAGAGAGACAGCTAAAGAGTGTGACAGAAAGAGACAGATAGAAAGAGAGAGACAAAAAAAGAGAGAGACGGAGAAAGAGAAAGAGAAACAGACAAACAGAAAGAGAGAAAATAAGAGAAAGAGAGACAGAGACAGAGAAAGAGAGAAAAAGAAAGAGACACATAGAAAGTGAGAGACAGAAAAAGAAATAAACAGAGAAACAAAAAGAGAGAGAGATAGAAAAAGAGACAGACAGAAAGAGAATAAGATAAAGTGTGAGACAGAATGAGAGAGAGAGACACACACACAAAGAGAGAGAGAGAGACAGAAAGAGAGAGTGACGAATAGAAAGAGAGAGATGGGGGAGAAATGAGAAGATGTCGGAAAGACAGCACTTGTCAGGTCGTTAAAGCAATACCGTAAAATGACGGTCGTCAGTCGTTAAATTAATAAAACCAAGTGTATTTTCTTGCATGCCTCGTGTCATTCACAAGGGCAAAAAGATAAGCGCGGCCATGTCGTCCTATCATTCGCTTCAATCAAATAAGATTGTCTTCCACTTTACAACGTATACGACAATAACATCAATAATGACGATGAAAATAATGACAAAAAGGTCGGCGAAAAGAAACAGCATTGAATTAGTTTAGATGAAAATCAAAAACGGGCACTTGTTATGTTGTGTATGTAGTTACGCTAATATACTACAAGGTAAAGACGAAAGAGATCATAATATTATAAAGCCACTAGGACTTTGTTTAGCAACTTTCTTTTTATTACAGTTCGGCCAAGGCCCAAGAGCAACTCAAGGTAGAGGGTTAATAAAGCGATAAATGTAGGAGGTAAATAGGTACATTTTATGAGACTATGATGTAAAAATAGCGGTTAAACCTAGTGAAGAAGTTAAGAATGTAATCGTCGGGAAGGAAGCTTCTCTTGAGTCTGTTCCATAGAGTAGATGTTCTTGAGAAGAAAATGTCCAAGTGAAACTTCCTCCTTACTAATGGAATACGAAAGTAATGGAGTTGGTTAGAACATTTGCCATGGAAATAGCGAGAGAGTAGCGAGAGACTTGCGACGTTTCGTCTGTGAGAAATGGGTTGTAGGGTGGAAAACAATTCACCACCCCGCGTAGAACATATTGAAGGAAGGGGTTGCAGAGGGAAACAGTGAGTAACCTACCTAATGAGTATGCCTCAATGGAGGGCAACGTGACAAGGAGTCGACCATAGTCAAGATCATCAAGTCAATGCGAAAGATCCTTCCCTTTAGCTGCATAGTATGTGTTTCCATAGAGCTACAGACAATTTTGAACTCAGTGTCTTCCTTCTCCTAGACCGGTTGCCACTCAAAGCTATGGAACCCAGTCTGTCCTACTACTTACCCCTAGCTAGGGAGGGGGAGAAGATTTGGGATGTTAAAGAGTCAACAAGAGATAGGAAGTTGTGGAGTGCCACAATCGTTCTCCGGCTGAGTATACATGTATATGGCGAAAAGAAAGAAATACATGAGTCTAAACTGTCTTATAAGTAAATGGAGCAAGCTGCTCCAAGTGGATATAAAAACATTTAAAACAGAATAGATGTGGTCATAGATTGGGAATTACGAAAACGATGTAGGGTTAAGTCTATTGTAAATGAAAACCTGTTAAATTCTGCGATCACTTCATCTAAATATGTCCATGTCAGGTTGATGAAGAAGGTGATTGATTTTTTGATATGATAATTTTAACGGTATAACAAAACCTTATGGGTCATTTAATACTAAAAAATTCATTTTTCTTGGGTGCATTGAAGTAATAACAATATCATACGTTATTCTACTTTCACAATTGAATACATGGTAGATGAAACTCAGCTTTTCGCATATACATGTTTGTGCGGACATAATTACTAGAGGCTGTCATATGTGTGTCTTATGATTTGATGAAATTATATTTTGGAATGCAGTTTGATTTCTTTATGAAATTGTAGGAATTATGTGGATTAATGTCATGAAAGTGTTCTTTCATGGTGGGTGTTTGGTTGGACGATTTTGTTTAGCGGCATATCAACCTCTATGGGTTATTTAATGCTAAAATCTAAATATTTTGAACACAATTGTATGCTTTCAACTAGAGATTAAATGTATTGTTGATAAGGTGATCCTTAAGGATTGTCTTGGTTGTTGTCATTTTGCTATAAAATGCATTGCTAGTCATTTTGCTTTAAAATTGTATGGTTGGTAATTTTACTCTAAATATATATTGGTAGTAATTTTTACTATAAAAATATATTTTTATAACTTCATAGTATCTTCAGTGAATCGAGTTACACGTGCTATCCAATATGGTTGTTGCTGCTGATGTGGTTTCTTTTATTTGGTACAGTTCTTTATTTTGTGATTCTGTAGCACCAGTCCACAAGGTTTGAAAAGGGATTTTCCTCTCTAAGATCTAAAAACTTAATTCGGCTCGAAGCCAATTTTAATCATTGATCTGAGAAAACGGTTGTATAGAGTTTAGACATTTCTGAACGGGTTATATCAAAGGTAGTATTTCGAATGTCGATGTTCAAGCAGGCAAGCCCTTTTTACTTTGGTCGTTTCATGTAATACAATCTTCAGCTACGTTCCCCTTTCTATCTGGCTTTGTGTTGTGCGAAGATAAGCATAGTAAATATCAATAACTGGCCTACAAAAAAGAAAGACATCAATAATATGCCGTATCTTGAAGTGGATCAGTGCACCTGTCATTTGGTTACCAGTAGATTAATCTTTTTCCACCTGAGCCGCTATGCAAGTGCGTGCAGAGTCGGTCGCCCGGTAACCAAAGAAGTTGAAGATATGATCCACTTGTGAATAAAAGAAACGGTAATTTTCATTAAAGATTTAACGATGTAAAAGAGATATGAAAGCGTGCTGGAAGATCATATTACGGCAATCTTCCCAAAGATCAGGATGCCCTGAAAATCATTATTCAAATTTACTACGACTCGATCGCATACATACGTAAGCTACAATTTGCATAGTAAATATCGATAGTTAAGGTCTCAAATTTATTTTTTTTTTTTTTTTTAGGTTGGAGTTTGTTTTTAGGAGTCAAATGCTTTGCTTCGTTATGGGATTCTTATTAGGATCGAATAGTTAAGTCTTTTTGTTTCTTCTTTTTCGCTGACACTGAAACTGCATTCTGATTTATTTTCTCAATAAGCAGTTTCCCGCCCTTACATTAAAACAATGTATAAATACGTAACATATACACTTTCTTTCTTTCTCTCTCTCTCTCTCTCTCTCTCTCTCTCTCTATATATATATATATATATATATATATATATATATATATATATATATATATATATATATATGTATATATATATAAGTATACATATATATATAAAGAGAGAGAGGTGTGAATTTGTAAACAGTGACTATTTAAGCTAATATTGCACGACTCTCCGACAGAATTGAGTCACTGTCAGTCACTGTGTGTTTATCTAAATCTAAAAATAAACACGCTAAAATTCACCTTCACCCCTGCCGTTCGCCGACGGCTTAGTGGAAGAAATTCCGAGTGACGCTAATTCAGTCGGGTTTCGATCCTAGCTAGAGGCAACCGGACGTCTAGCCACACTGATGAGCTGCGAAACAGTCTCTCTGTGGATGACAAAAATATATATACATAGTTTATCTTGAGATATTACATCAAAAACATGTCAAAAGAACGCTACACAATTGCAGTCGTGTTCCGAGGTGAATCAATACATCTCATCAGGCCTGATAAGTTGCGTTGATACTGCAATTGTGTAGAGTTTTTGGAACATGTTTTTGATGTAATATCCTCTTTTAAATTAAATTTCGCGAACGTTGGGATTGTACTCCAGTAATTACTTATTTTTTATATATATATATATATATATATATATATATATATTACAGATGGCAAACATTTTAGGTCAATTAATTTTAATGGGCGACTTTTCCATATTATGAATAATCATTCTCAGACAAAGAGGAAAATTCGTCAGGAAATTGTTCGAGGTTCATTTCGGAAGAAAAGTATAGGAAATATGGTATAAGTTTTCGACTTTGCCAAGTCATCATCAGGGTAGGTTGAGCCAATTGGTAAGTTTAGTTTAAATTTTGAAATGGTGTGACAACATTTAAAAAAAAACTGTTAAAAGTATGTGTTGAAAGCGCGTGGGCCACATTTTGGGATCTTAAGCCGTAGAACTAATGAGTCCTGTGACGTAACCAAATAGTGTTGTGATGCAGGCAATGAGTGTTGTGACGTAAACGAAGTGTGACGTACGTTCTCTTATATCCATTTACGCATGTAGGCTCTTAAGTTATAATTATTTTTATTTATTGATGGTGATTTTTGTTGTATGAGTATTGCTTCAATGATCTAATTTTTACTATTTGATTTTGCTAGTATTTTGGGATTCTTCACGAGTACCTGTCTGATGTTACTACCATCCTTATATTGCTTATCAATGTGTTGTCTGATTGGAGTATGGTCCAATAGGTGGCAAGTGAGTCTTCGTGAAAGTGTGGTTGTGAGACAGCCTATGTAAGACGTTTGCCGTTTTTTTATTTACAGAGAAACATTCTCCGAGTGGACAAGAATATGCATGCACAACATGGTATGTTGGAAGTTTGGTATATATTATTTTTAATAACTAATTTGATAGTTTTGAATGTTTTGTAGTAAATAATAAATCTAATGTATTTATTTTTATCGATTATATAACTATGTATGAAGTTTTAATGCTGTTTCGTCTTTTTAGCAATTGTAGTGTATTGATTTTGGCATCTTTTTTTATAGCGTTGTTGTTAATATTATGTTTATGAATATAGTTTTTTTATGATTAAAATTGTTGCTTAAATGAAATTTGATTTGTTTGTCCACTAGAATATCCATTATCGATAAGTGTTTGTTTTATACTCGTAACTTTGAAAAGTATATCATTAAAATTAATCGACACAAAAACATACAGACACACGCAGACAGACACAGACACACGCACGCCGCGCACACACAAACACACACATATATATATGTGTGTGTGTGTGTGTGTGTATGTGTGTGTGGGTGTGCGTGTGTGTGTGTGTGTATTTGGATTTCTGGTATTAGGAATTATTATTTACACTATTTATTTGTTGTTGTTATTAGAACGTTTCGGCTGTTGTACCCTCCGGGCTTCATATATATTTGACAGTTAATAAAAATTTTAAATTTAAGAGCGTTCATGAATATTCAAGTTAACTGAAAAGTTTAGGTGTTCGATCATAGATTACGTCATATAGCATCTTCGAAAGGAATTTTTTTAACTGAAATTCAATTAACCTGATGAATATTTATGAACGTTCTTAAATTAAAAAAATTGAGTTAGTGTCAGATATATATTTGTTGCGAAATAAAACATGACATTTGCATTGATAAAGTCCATTGAATGACAAAACGTGTTGGTTAAATCTAAATATAGTTTTCCTCTTGTCTTTTCATTCATTTTATCTCTTCTACAGATAATCTCCGTCTGAGAATATTTACACACACACACACACACACACATATATATATATATATATATATATATATATATATATATATATATATATATAATATTACGCATATAAAACTTTTTCATATCTCGGTTTATTTCTTTGTTTTTCAGCTTTAACAAAGATTTCTTGTGAATGAACACATGCAGATAGAAAACCAATATGGATCAATGGATACACATTGTGTGTGTGTGTGCGTGTGTGTATGTGTGTGTGTGTGCGTGTGTGTGTGTGTGTGTGTGTGTGTGTGTGTGTGTGTGTGTGTGTGTGTGTGTGTGTGTGAGCGCGCGTTGTGCAAGTTTGAGGGATTGGACTATGAAAAAAGTATTTGTCATAACCTAGTCCCCACTTTTTTTCCTTGAACTGATATTTGCTTGCAGTTTTCCAATGTCTTTCAAATAGGTACCTCCACAAGGTGGCGTACAAAAACCAGCATATCATGATGAAAAAAAGGCCCATAACTCAACGAAAACAAAGTTTTGTCATCAAAATATTTATGCTATTATTATGAGGAAAGACCAAAGTATTTTTATTATTATTTTTTGAATTCTTTTTACTCCTTTGTAGCACGTTGAAAATTTTGGGTAAAAATCTTGTTTTTTTTTAAGGTCGAAAAGAGAAAAAAATGTTTGTTTTATTTTGCGCTTTTCCCGAGGAAGACACACGTTGATTTGGAAATTCTTGCAAAATTCAAATAATTGTCAGATTTTAATGAAACTTTCAGGAAATATTCAGAAATGAATGAAATTACTTTTTGAAATTTTTTTTTTAGAAAATCTTGGTAAAAAGTTGTTTTTTACATGTTTCCACCCCCTTACATATTTTCCTGAAATTTAGAGAAATTAATTTTTTAAGAATGAGATTTTTTTATTAGTTAAAAACGTCCTGTTTTTAACTAATAAAAAAATCTCATTCTTAAAAAATTAAAAAAAAAAAAAAATTAACTTTAGAGAAAAAGTAAATGACCAGTTTCTTTTGTTTTGTTTTTTTGTAAAAAAGTTACCTGTTTCATCGAAAATCTGCTCTGAATTGTTAAAAAAATCATGCAAACAACTATGACATTATTTAATTAGAAAAGATTTTACTTGCTTTTGTAAATAAGTTATATTAAGGACATTATTATCTGAAGAAATATAACTTTTTCGATGAATAATGTATTTTTACAAGAATTTTTTTCATTTAAAAAAAATTATTTTTACTTCAAAAATCGTTTAAAATTCTTCATTGTTTTTAAACATGCAATTTGGTGATATGGTTAAGTGAAACGTAAATTTACGAATCGAAACTTGTAATGTTCATTATCTGTTATTTTAATTTTTTCAATAGAAGACTTTTCTACCTACCATTTTTGGTCTTCTGATATTCGTAATGGCAAAGTTAGTGATCATATTAGTCGTTTCCTGATATGGAAACATCCAACATTCATTGACAGAACAGATAGTGCAACTATCGGCTGAAGTTTATAAAATCTTACTATTAAAACAATTTTTTCAGCCAAATAGGTTTCTTAAGTCCAGTAACTGTTATCGCTCTTTCAATTATTGATGGGTGGATTTCTCCTTAAACTTTTGTTGGAAGTAATGTAGAATGACAACATCTTGACTATGTGATTATTTTCTCTTCGATGTGCTATCTATTTTCATCCATTTGTTGCTGCCGTTGGAAGTCATCAAGTGATGGGTGTTCTATCATGTGGTACAGTTCTTTCTTTGTGATTCGGTAGCGCCAGTCCAAGAGGTCTAGTCCTCTCTAAGACCTTACAGGCTTCATTGGACCCGAAGCCATTTATAATCATTGATCCGAGAAAGCAGTTGTATACAGCTAATAGTTTAGACATGTCTAAATGGGTTGGATTAAGCTATTTAAGAATATGACTCGAGTTCTGAGGTCAATGTTATTGTTTTGTTTAATTTACAGGGTGGCTAATTTGTCCTTCATATATTGATCCATAGTTGCATATGATGTTATAGATAAATGCAAACTGTATGACATTCCTCTTACACTTATTCACCATACCTTACGTATTTTATAGTTATATATAAAAAATGGCCTACATTCTGTTGTTAACTGGAGCAAGGAATGGCTTGTTAATTATAACGCCTCCAAAATGAAACTGTACTCTATTAATAATCTTTAAGAACCCTTTATGCTTTCCATCAGCATGCTAACCTCCAAGAGAGTGACTCATTGCGTATTCTAAGACTAACGTTTTACGTTGATATGAAATGTAAAGATTATATTGAATCAATTGCTATGTCTGTTATAAAGAAAATTGGTTCACTGTGTCGTACTAGACAGTTATTCTCTCCAGAATCTATCTTACATATTTATAAATATGTAAAAAAATCTACCATTCGTCCATGCTTTGAATATTGCTGCCATGTATGGTCTGGTGTTCCTGCTAGATATTTAGAGATCCTTGATAAAGTCCAAAGAAGAATCTGCAATGTTATAGGTCCTGACCTAAGATATCGGCTTTAGTCACTTTCCAACCGCCGTAATGTAACTTCCCTGTGTCTTTTCTATAGCCTTTATGAATTTAAGCGCAGTATTAGATTGACGGCAACATCTCATCATTTGAAAGTTGAAATGGCGAGATGTAACCGTAAGTTATATTCTAATAGTTTCTTTTCTTGTTTGTGGAACTTTCCTCCGACTTCTTGCTTTCCAGTCAACTTTGATCTTCAAAAATTTAAATTTACTATTCAATCGTTAACACCTGTCTTCTTAATTTCTGTTCTTTTATTGTTCTATCGCCTTAATAATATTTTTCTTTTTCTTATATTCTTTCACGCTCAGAAACCCACTCCGTCTTAGTGGCTTGGTTGCCTTGTTGTGGTGGGGGGGGGGGGTGAAATGAGTAAAAAATTATATATATATATATATATATATATATATATATTTATATATATAATTTTATATCATATTAATAGATTTCCAATTCGAAAAACTCTTATGAATTAAAAAAATGAAAATGATAATCTTCAAGTCAAGAAAAGGAAAATTGTATTTTATTTATTAATTAAAAAGATATTCTACTTTATTGAGTTGACCTCGACAAAACGTATAAAGAGTGCGTAGTAAATTTTAAGTGTAACTTCAGTAAATTCCCGACACCATAATCTGATTAGAAAATTATTTTTCGACCAGGAGAAAGCGATCAGTTTTAGTTTATAGAATATCCAGGCATTTGTTTCCCAGCGAACTTCCCTTGAAAGCAGAAAAAAATGACAATTCCTCATCGAAATATTTTGAACACTTTAGAAAAATTCTCTAGACCAGGTGTATTCCATGGAACGAAACAAAAGATTGTCTGAAGACGAAAGTGCTGGAGAATTCACCATATTTGCCACTGATCTCCAAGTTTAGTTTTTAAACTCTAATAAAAATGCTCGACACATGAAGTTTCTCCAAATTCATCTGGAACTGTGACACTTTTCCGAAGTTTCTCCAATTCATGGTTCGGAATTGTTAATCGGAGAACCGAATTCAAATCCCAGTTGGGTTCGTTTTATTCATTTACACAAAAATACCATTGGGAAAAGTATTAATATACTTATGGGTTAATTAGTAAAATTTGTATCACTAAACAATTATCTAAAAAATTGAGTTTGTGTACATAAACGTGCTGATTTTTGTAAATACGGACTTCCATACGCTTCATTATCAGAAAATAAGAGTGATAACTACAGTAAATTTAAAAGCCAAATTATTTAAAAGTGAATAAAGACTGCTTTTATAACATTTTCCTAAATTTTTAAGATTGTGTAGTTAAAAATTATATAAAAAGGCGCTCACGTTATATATTTCAAGCAAATTTTACAGATATGTCCACTGTAGAAAAACATTAGATAAATATGCGTCTGTCGTTCCAGCTGTCAAAATATCAACACCTAAAAGAAACAGCTACCACCGTGTTAAAAAATGTATTTCTGCACACACACATATATCCTGAATCTTAGATAGTAGCTGGTATAATAATGCTTTACTAAGTAATTGATATTAAACATGGCAGTTTCGATGAGACTTTGAGAAGGTTACCTTTTGTTCGACCGAAGAAAGCAATTTTTTGGTTCACTCTGTAGGGACTGAATTATACAACGACCTTTATTATATCTGCTTTAAGCCTAATTGTTTGTGCCTACAGATCTTGTTACTTAAAGTAATATTTGCTTGAAATCAGATTTATTAAACTTTAAATCAGCGAATATTCCTCAAATAAAGTTTAGCGATCTATTGCTTTGTTTTTTATACATTTTTCATAGATTAAATATAAAAGGGTGAACCATGCCAAATGCGCATTCTGTATTCATGAATATAAATTATAAGCATCGCATTTTCATTAACAATTCTCAGAGAGTGAATTGCCATTACTCTGTTCCGCTATAATCGCTTCTTGCATCGTATTTTTAAACTGACGAAAAACATTGTTATAAAATAAAATCGCCCGCTGACTTCCTAATCCATAAAAAAATAAAAAGTTCTTATTAATCGAGTTAACTGATTTATATTTATTTATTTTTTAAATATTCCCCTTTTTATCTTCATTTCCAATTCATTAGTTTTCAAGTCCAGATGCTCTGTTATGATTCTTTCCCCTTTATCTCAAAGTCACATTTTTAAACATCTAAAATAACCCTTTTCAACACGTGCTTGCACCTACTGATCATTATCATAAACTTTAACAATCCAGTACCGCATTTTTTTTTCTAGATTAAATATGAAAGGTTAATCACTCTCGAATGTATATTGTATATAAATTGCATGTAAGCTTACCTTACCATGAAATCCGAGTTCGAATCTCACCATGGTCGGAGGCAACGTCTTGATAATATCGAACTGGGAAGACGATCTCATCGCGTAGTACCGTTAGCGAGTGCCTGAAAAACCTAGCACTAGTTGCCGCAAGCCCTTTGAATGAAAATAGTTAGAGAGAACTGTCCGAAACCCGTCGATGGCTGTGCTAGCACGAAGTCACAAGTCATCGTGACTGAGGGCTTGAGCCTACAGATCTTGTTCCATTATTTCGATCTCTCAAAGAAACTGTAGCTAATGCATGCTGGGCATAATTGCAGTATAAACCACATATTGGCTCTCTAAGCTTTGAAAAAACAGAAATGTGCCTGAGTGAGCTTCTGCAAGATGGATTAGCTATCCGCTCTAACAGATGAGCATACTCGGCAACAAGCACCCATTTCACAAAAATAAATTTAATTATCATTTCTCCGCTAACCATTCTAAAATGCACACTCATAAAATAAGGAGCTGTGTAAATTACGCTTTTCAGATTTCCCTAACATTGTATGATATATAATGCTGGGAGGTTTTGCCACGGATTATATTCAGTTAAATAAAACAGAAATAAATAAAATAGCTATGTCATCTATTCCTTGAAAGAATCATATCACTGGTGTCAAATCTGACCTCATGTCATCTATCAGTTTCCGCTGCGTTATAGACAGCAACAAAGTTAACTTGAACGCAGGGATTTTGGTGGACAACAACAACAGAAGACGAATGAGGGAGAAGCCCCATAAAATTTCAGGCTTCTTAAATCATTACGCACCCCGACGTCACCCGATCGCTTTTCCCTCCTGACAGCTTGTTAACTATTCAATTATAAGCGTTGTTTATAATGCTACGTCTCGTTGCCCGTAAATTATATTTTTTTTCAGATTATTGCTGTCTTAATATGCAATGTACAATTTTATCAGTCTGCGCACTTCCCCAGACGCGCATGCGCATATACGCAAAGATATTAATTTAGCAAGTTTTAGCGCTTTGGCATTATAGATATTTATTAAGCTTAGTCTGACACAAGGATACAAACGGGCAGTGCGCTCAGACGATCGCACTACAAAATTGTTTCGTCTGCGAAAAGAATTCTTTTTTTTTCGATAAGTTTTCATAGATATTAGTCAAATTATCAATTAAAATTATTTAACACAGATAAGCTTTTATGGTAATGGTGAGATTTGAAATTTCCGTAGAGGAAGGACGGTGGAGTAATGGAGTGCGGCTCGGATTGAGGGCTCGGAGTTCGAATTCCAGTCGAATCCATTACAGTCACTTACGTGCTCATACCTTTGGGAAAGGTATGAATCCTCTTCTTCCCCCACCCCAGCTATGGGTGAATAGCAGACCGAGTTCTATAGCCTTGGATGGCAACTGGTCTACCAGAGGAAGAAATGGGAACTTACTGCCAAAAATCTCCAGAAAATATCGTCAGTCATGTATCGAAAGATACATGATCGCCTAATCGGCGTGACACATAACTAACTGTACAGGAAATATTCGACGTTTATTGACCAAATCACGTTGAAATACTGGTACGATCACCTAAATTAAGTAACGTTGATGGGTGAAGAAGAGGATTCATACCTTTCCCAAGGGTATTAGCACGTAAGTGAATATAATGGATTCGACTGGAATTCGAATTCGGCGGCTCTACGATTCCTCAATCCGAGCCGTGTTTGTAATATTGGGTGTGCGAGGGGTGCAATGGTGAGGTGCAATGGATTCTGGCTCGGAATCGTTAATCGGAGAGCCGAGTTCCCATTCCAGTTGGGTTCGTTATAGTCACTTATACTATGGGAAAGGTATTAATCAACTTATGGGCTAATTAGTAGGACTTTTATCACTAAAACAATTTTTTTTAAATTCTTACAATCTAAAAATATTCCCTGGCTTTAAATAACCTGCAAATGTTTAATAAGCCTTAGAAAACGAATGAATCAATCGATTGACCGAATACTTATTCCTAATGTCGATTGAAATATATAAAAATCTTTCTCTTAAAACAGTTTTTTTCAGGAAATTAGACTTCTCAAGTCCACTAAATGTTATAGCTCTTTCTAATATTGATAGGATATTTCTTTCAAACTTCTTTCTTTTGATAGAGTAGGAAATGGACACTTTGGTTACCGTATATACTCGTTTAATGTGCTATACTTTTTGACTACAGTAAATGGATATATAGTCTGGTCAACGGTGTAGCCAGGGCCAGCAGTACATACGCTAATTTTATATCTCGTGTATGATGCGACCCCCTTAAAATTAGTTTCAAATTAGGTCTTCTAATCTCACATCATACGCGAGTGTATACGGTATATTTTTTCTTTTCTACTTACCTGTGCTACACATATCGTTTTTGCTGTTCTCTTCAATGAATGTATTTTATTATCTGGCAAAGCTTCTTGTTTCTGATTTTGTAACGCCAGTCTATAGGGTCTAATGAAGGGACAACTTCTTTAAGATTATAAGATCCATTCAATTGAAGCCATTTTTAACCATTGATCTGAGAAAAAGGTTGTATACGGATGATAATTTAGACATCTCAATGTATTGGACACCGTGCATGACGTCCATACGAGAATCTAGATCTGACGAGGTTAGTTAAGAACACGAATCGAGTTTTCAGGTCAATATTTTGGTTTTTGTAGCATGTTATGGTGCTGAAAGCGTATTTCCAGCGCAGTATATCCTCTGTTCAATTTACGGATCTACTATACTACCGTTTCTTATAACTGATCCATACACTGAGTTATTTGAAATGGTAAAAATGCATTAATCCCATATTCTGAATGTTTATGATGGATTCAGTGTCTGGACCATGGATAATCTCATTCCAATTCCAGATTATAATTTCTGTTTTAGAAAGGGTTATCTTAAGTTTGAACTCTTGGATCACTTGATATTGAATCTTGATTTTGTTCAAGATTTTACTTATACCAACTATGAACACCTATGTCATCAGCAGAGCCCCGCCAATCTTTGTCGGTGTTCCTATCTGTGGATTCATTTGGGATGACGTAAGGTATCTGTCTATATTTCTGAGATGAGATATTATGTACACTATTTACATTGCTCGGACTATCGTCTTCATCTTTGTTGTCATATCTATCACAACGTTTCGGCCGTTGTACGCTTCGGTCTTCTAAACATCATTGCAAAATTCGTAAACTTAAGGAATCAGCACATATGCTAGGCCACAAAAATCTCCTGAGCCGACCAAGCATAGAAATGAATACAATATAGGAACCAGTAATAAGGAGTGACAGAGAAAAACAATCACAACAACGATAATTGCAATATGAGCTCTGGTAAAAAAATGGTTACTGAAGACATTAGGTTTATAATACCCAGAAATTCATACATAGATGTCCTCAAGGACACATGGCACAGTGGATAAAGGCGTTAGTTAGATCCAGTGAGAGGTCTCAAAGAGTGTGAGTTCAATACCTGATTAAGGCGGTGGAGAACTTGAAGAGGGGAATTAACAGGAGATAACTGACAACTGACATCCATTAGATATGGCACGAGGAACTAGAACAGTCTACCTCAGAGAGAGAAATAAAGGGTTCAGTTCGACATTCCAACTGAGTAGTAAGTTCGATTTTCACTGGGTAACACCCCTCCGCACACTTTTGGCCTTGTGCCACATCTAAGTTACACTTGGAAAATCCCTATATATATATAAAGAGGAAACTTGAGGCAACAAAATGGCATGCTCACGATACCAGGGGCGTAAAATATGATCAAGGAGGAAGTTTTAAGGAAAATGGGAACAAAAAGATCACAAAGTGAGTCTTTAAATTTCTGGAGAGGTGGGAGTATCTGACACTCACACTCACACTGAAGGCAAGAGAGAAATAAAGAATAAAATACCTAATGATCTTGAGTAAATAGATAATAGAACAGGACTAAGAGGAGAAACATTTGCACATACTCTTAATCCATCGTCAACTTTAAAGATGAGAAATACGTATCTATAGATTAGCTGTTTTTTTAATCATTTCACCCCAGGCAAGACAATAACGCCACTATAACGCAAAAGATTACAGATTATTAGAGAATATGAGAATAAAAATACAATTCAGAAGAGCGAACAATAAAAGAACAAGAATTAGGAAGACAGATGATAACAATTGATATTGCATTCAAATTTTTGAAGATCAAAGATGACTGGGAAGCAGGAAGCCGGGAGAGAGTTCCACAAGTGAGAAGTGCGATAGAAGAAACAGTTAGCATAGAACTTCTGGATACATCTAGCTATTTCAGCCGCAAAATGATGAGACCTTGCCGCCAATCTAGCAGTGTCTAGGTACCATAGAGAAAAGTTCATCGAAATAATTACTATGAAATTATTTATAGATTCTGGTACAGGGAAGATACTTTATGGCAGTGGGAAAATGATTGAAACCGGGATGCAACGTCAGGACCAATAATATTTCAGATTCTTCTTTGTACTTTATCCTATCCTGATACACTACATCCGCGTCCCATGTAAGATGATAAACTACGTCCAACAGCATGGCCTCTGATCAGGGGGGTTTGAGGAGCGTGGAACCACCACTTAATTGCTGGTGTTCCCAAGCCCACCCTGACTCGGGGTGGTAACACCTGTTAGGGTCCCAGCTATAGGCAAATATTTACTCCAAAAAACTGGGGTCAAACCATTAAGAACGTATAAAAATAGGTTTTAATACCAGAAATACATTGTTAAAAAATATTGCCAGCAATACATTTTTGGAAAAGATATTTCCAGCTATACATTTTTGAATTGAAGGAAAAAATATTACACGCAATACATTTTTGAAGAAAAAAATATTACCAGAAATAGATTGTTGAAGGGAAAAAATACCAGTAATACAATAATGAAAAAAATATCACCAGCAATTAAAAGTGTCGACATTAAATAACCCATTGTGGTTGATATGCTGTAAACCAAACCAAAATTTTTTGTACTTTATCAAGAATCTCCGAATATATAGCAGGAGCAGCAGACCATATGTGGCAGCAATATTCAAAGCAGTGACGAATGATAGACTTATAAATATATGTTAGATTCTGGCACGACACAGTGAACCATCTATTGTTTCAATAGAATCTTTCCACTTCATGTCAGTGGATAACGTTAGTCGCAAAAAGCCGCAGTGAGTCATCCTCCTGGAAGTTACCATAAATATATTTAAGCAAACTGAACACAGGGTTGGCTGCGCTATGACTACCTTACACAATAAGTTGTTCAGTCAGTTATGGGCCATGCGAGATACACGCTTAGGCGATCATGTATCTTTCGATACACGACTGACGAGGCAGATCTTTTTCCCGCAGTAAGTTGTCATTTCTTTCTGCGTTAGACGAGTTTTCATACAAGGCTATAGAACCCGATCTGTCCTGCTATTTACCCATAGCGGGGTGTGTGAGAAGAAGAGGATTCATACCTTTCCAAAGGGTATTAGCACAAGTCTATGTAATGGATTCAACTGGAATTCGAACTCGGCTCTCCGATTCTTTAATCTGAGCCGCTACCCATTGCTCGACCGTGCCTACCCCTGTTGTTACATAAGTTGTTACAAAGCTAAAATATTAACGTAAGAACTCGAATCATTTTCTTAAATAACTTCAAAACGAGAAACTCTCACGTAAATATCATGCACAGCAAATTCGTTCAGAAGTTTATCCTATTTACGTGTGGGCTATATCTTTGTTGCTGTTATCAGAACGTTTCGGCTGTTGTACTCTCCGCCCTTCATCAGGTGTATGTCGATCAAGGTAACTTACAGCGAATTCCGAAGTGAACTCTTTATTTAATCAACAGAGGCAAATTGTTCTCGTTCCACTGCCCATGTCTAGGGATATCACATCTAGATTTTATTTTTAGTACTGCTCAGTTATTACTCGCCCTAATCCCACTGATTCCAAGTACATACTGCCAAGCCTAAAGATTGAACTCACAATTATTATGTCGCCAGATTCACAAACCAAAGCTTTAATCCAATAGCTGTTGCTCCTGAAATGTCTAAACGGAATTGTTTTCTCAGATCAATAGTTAAAAATGGCTTCAAACGAATGAATCCTTCATCAGACTGGCGCTACAGAATCACAAACAAATATATTGACCAAATAAAAAAAATCACTTCACTTGAAGACTTCCAATAACAACAACAACTAAAGTGGGTAGCACATGTTGCTAGAAGGGGAAATAATATTATAAGATATTGACAAAAGAATTGCGAAAGAAATTCTTGACAATACTAAAAAAAAAAGCTATAACATTATTTACATTATTCGGACTATTGTCCTTATCTTTGTTCCCATATTTATTACAACGTTTCTGCCGTTGTACGCTCCGGTCATCTTCAGGTGGTTGGAATGTCGAACTGAACCCTTTATTTAGCTCGCTGGGTTAGACTGTTCTAGTTCCACGTGCCATGTCTAATGGACGTCATCAGTTATCTCCTGTTAATTCACCTCTCCAAGTTCTCCACTGCCTTAACCAGGTATTGAACTCACAAGTCTTTGGGTCCTGTCACTGGATCTAACCAACGCCTTTATCCACTGTGTCATGCTTCGTTATGTGGAACTAGAACAGTCTACCCCAGCGAGCGAAATAAAGGGTCCAGTTCGACATTCCAACCACCTGAAAAAGGCCAGAGTGTACAACGGCCGAAACGTTGTGATAAGTATGGCAACAAAGATGAGGACAACAGTCCCAATAATGTATATAGTGTACATAATACCTCATCTCAGAAATATAGACAGAAAGCTATAACAGCCTATTTTTCTGAAAAAAAAGAATGTTTTCTGTAGGGAAACGGTTGTTTTATCAATCGTTACTTATTTATTGTAAGTTTATTGAATAAATTAAAATAGTTAAGAACAGATAGAGATAGATAATGGACGCTTAATTCGTTTCCAGAGCATTTACCTCTGCTAGGGAAGCTTGCCAATCACTATCGCAGACTCATGCGTTTCTTTAATGCCAACAGAGACCATCTGTAGTTTATACTGCAACTATACTAAGCTGACCTTAGTTACAGTTTCTAGAAGAGTGTGCAGATGTCATGATCAATAGTTTGAGCAACGCCAAACACTCGGTCACGATGACTTGCCCAAAATTCGACGGATTCCAAACAGTTGCGTCTATCCAATTTCATTCCCAAGGCATTTCCATGAGGAAACCTCTCCAAAGAGAAAAGATGAAAAAGCTACCTTCTTGACAAGTTGACCAAAGTAAGATGCGAACCCGGGTCTCATGGTAGGAAAGTGAACGTTTTAACGTAACTACACTGCCACGCGATGATGTGAAGATATACAGATTATTCTATATTTATTACATTTGTTTTCAATCTATCTCTGCCTTCTCTTGTACACGCACCTCTTCAAGTTCTTTCATTACCTCCTCGTGGAAATACCCTCCCTCCCCTGACTGACCTAGCCATCGATTTCTATCCACCCTTATCTATCAGTTTCATCATCTTCGACTGAAATTGCTGAATAGACTTATAATGCCGAACGAGTGATGCGATTGGATGAATGGAAATAAGATGTCCCTCGTTTAATGACGGGAATGTTGGCGAGCATCTCTTAGATGTATGCCGTTCTAATTCACTCCCCTAATTGAAAGACCTCTTTGGCCGTGAATTTTCTTGTAGATGAAATCTAATGGCCACGTTAACAAACAAATGAATCTCTCCGAGTTCGGGTCAGATCATCAGCAGTGACTAATTGCTATGAACAAGGGTCGATGATGGAAAGGCGAAAAACGTACACATCTAGACTTTGATGTATTGGCTTCTCATAGATGGTGATTCATGCAGCAGACAGCGAAAGACTAGGGCTTAGATAAGTAAAATTAGAGTGAATCCGACAAAATGGCTTCAACCGTTCCCGTCAGCCGTATTTATTTGTATAGCACAAATACAATAATCTCAGTGTCGAGCTAAAATAATTTATATTTCATTATACTATTTTTTCTCTTTCACTGTCTAATATATACGAGAAGTTTTCGGAAGGTTTGTGGAAATGAAAAAGCGCATATCAATAGGATTTAGAACGGAACTATGCGAACAGTAATATTTTTAAGTTAGGGTTCAAATCACCTGATAAAAAAAAAGATTTTTAGTTGCTTTTATGAATAAAATATATTATGGATAATATTGTGTTAAAACATTTTGATGAATAAAGAATTTTGAAAAGAATTGTTTTCATTGTTTTAAAATTGTAATTAGAATAATTTATAAAGTTTTAAATCTTTTAAAATTTGGTAATGATTTGTATCGGTCAACTGATATTGTTATTAAGCAGGGCACTCTGATTAGCATGGGGCGAGGAGGGACAAATGTATCATTTAGGTACCTCCAAAACTTCGCTCAAAAAGTGGACACATGAGGAAAAAATGCACAATAAAAACAAATATTTTATCGTCAAAACCTTTGTGTTTAAGAGGAAAAATCCAATTTTTTATTATTATTCTTTTTAGAAGCTTGGCAATTTTGGTTAAAAATCTTGTTTTTTTTTGTGGGGCTGGGGACGTCAACGCGGGACTATAAATTTGTACGTGAAATTTTTGCCCCCTTCTATGGACAAAAACATAGTGATTTGGAAATTCTTGCAAAAATCACATAATTGTTGGATTTTAATAAAATTTTAGGACCTATTCAGAAATCAATGCATTTATTTTTTAAATGTTTCTTTTTTTTTTAGAAAATCTTCGTCAATTTTATTTTTTATATCTGTTACCCCACCGCCGACCACTCGTTTAATTTTACGAAATTTTAAGAAAATATATTTTTGTATCACTTAATGCCTGATATTAGTAGTTATAAGAAGTCCTCGGAGAATTTATCAACTTTTTTGGTCAAACCGGACGCCAGTTATAGAAAATCTGCGCTGAATTGTAAAATATAAAACGCAATAAAAGTCCAACATTATTTAATTAGAAATGTTTTTAATTGTTTTTATGAATAAAATATATTATGAATACTATTGTCAGAAAAAAGAAAAAAGAATTCGATGAATAAAGAATTTTGACAAGAATTGTTTGCGTTTTTATTTTAAAATTTTAATTAGAATAATTTACAAAGATATAAGCCTTTTAAAATTTGATATTAATTTATTTCGGTCAAGTGATATTGTTATTAAATTAAAACTGTATTTATTAATAAATGGAAAAGTTCACAATTTAATGATCAGTATTTTAAAAATATTTTTGAATTTATTTTATTTGTGGTGACTGTCAGTTTCAAACTTCTATGCGATCATCAAACCAAAAGTTTCTCCTTTTTAGGCTGCGTATAAAAGGGGTTAAGTGTGTAGGTCGGGAATGTTTTCACCCTTTTGAACTCAACTCTTTCCCAGCCCACACGATCAAGTCATGTTATATACAACCCTCTTAGGAAGAAAATCATTACGTCTGGCGATATCATAGAAGTTGGAAGCCGACAACCCCCATACACTGCTGAATTCGATGTCCACACTGCCTGGAGATATAACGAACACTGGATGTAGTCGTGTCTGTTAAGGGCCTCAAAATTCATAAAAGATAAGAAAGAGAGAGAGAGAGAGAGAAAGAGAGAGAGAGAGAGAGAGAGAGGCATTACGCTTCATTTATGAAACAGTTCCTGCAAAAGACACCCAAAGTTGCTACATTTGCACAAGACAATGTTAGACCCTCGCAGGAGTAAAAAGCCAGATCTGCGCTGCCCATATTTGAGGATGTACCAAGCGATGGCATTGTTCAAAAGTAAGTTGTAGACATCTCACACACACACACACACACACACACACACACACACACACACATATATATATATATATATATATATCGCTTTCAGCCTTTCATTGTCAAAACTGTTAAATGTAGCCGTCTCTTCTACTCTAATAGCTTCATGTCTTGCACTTCTCGCCCGTGGAACTCCCTCCCCATTTATTGTTTTCCTGGTAGCTATAAGCTCCAACTATTCAAATGTAAAGTCAATTGACGTCCCTAGATGCTCTGATCTATCCCCTAACCTCCTTTCCTCTATCACTCCTCTTTGTTGTCGCTCCAACTCTGTAACCCCTTGCGTACTAGTGGCTTCCCGCCTTGTTTGGGGTTTAATGCTTATATATATATATATATATATATATATATATATATATATATATATATATATATATATATTTATGTATGGGGTGTAAAAATCTCAGATAGAGTAAAAGGACAATATGAAAACAAAACGAAAGGATAACTTCTTCCTGAGCACTCCTATACCAAAAATATTGTAAAACCAATAATATTTTTGCTTTTGTATGTAAATACATGTCACAAAATAAATCCTTAAATTGCTTTCGAAACGCGTTGGCTAAGATAAGTTACCCATCTGTCTTTTTTCATATATATCAATATATAATAATAATCATAATAATAATAATAATATTTGCATGGCCACTCGTATTCGCCAATCCCTATTGCAGACTCTCGCTCAAGCACATTTGTGTTTGTGCAACACACACAGAGTCAATCTGCAACTATGCTGAGCAAACCTTAGTTACAGATTCTGGGAGAGAGCGTGTTATCTAGGATGATCAACAATGTGAACAACACCAGCGTCGGTCACCATGAATTGTGACTTCGTGCTAGCACGGCTATCGGCGGACCCAAGTGTTCCGTCTACACAATTTCACTCACATGGCTTGGGTCAACCGGTGATATGGTTTTTCAGGGATTTCCCCCCACCTCCAGACCGATAACATCAGGAAGTCTTCTTCCTGATCAAGGTGATATATATATATATGAGGAAAATGTTGTGAAAGATGACAGACGTTTTGTGATAATTTTATTGCTCGATTTTTCCAAATTCTGTCAGAAACTGTTCAAAGTATATTATCGAAGAAATGCAGTTGGATTTTTGTTGTATGATTATTGCTTCGAGGATTAAAAAAAACGAATTTGCTTTCGACGAGATTCGTAGGAATTTTTGAGTGTTGGTATTTTCGTAAGCCGCGCGATCATGCAATTTGAATTATGTGTATTTAATATATATATATATTAGAATGAACCATTCATACAAAAAGTACATTAGTAAAGTTAATGATATCAAATGGCGAAATCCCTTCGCAAACAAAATTTTTATGGTGCATTAACATGCAAATCACTCGATATATGTTATGAACATTGTTTTTAAAATTATAATGGGGTCTACGGCAAATTTTTGGCCGAGCCTACGGGCTCGGGTTGCCCCACATTAAACTTGGCCTTGTGCCACATCCTACCTCGTGGGGAGGCTGGTAAATATTGACTATTTAGAATCTTTTCCAGCTCTGCTGGTCAAAATTTCTGCGTTCAGACACAGACGATCCCCAGACGAGGCTATGTCGAAAGGCAGAGTCTCGTCTCAGGAAACAGCTACCTGACATCGTTTCATACGGTGAATTTTTGGCTGAGCCTACGGGCTCGGATACCGCAAATTAAATTCGCGCCTCTGCCACATCTGATCGCGTGTGGTGGTTAGTTAAATATACTAGCTGGAATGGCAGAGTCTCGTCTCGAGAAACAGCTACCCTACCCCGTTTTATGCGTGGCCTATGGGGAATTTTTTGCCAAGCCTACGGGGTCGGATTGCCCCACATTAAACTCGGCCTTGTCTCACATACTACATCGTGGGGAGGCTGGTAAAATCTCGCTGCAATCTTTTCCAGCTTTGCTGGTCAAACTCTCTACCTCCGGACAGAGAGGATCTCCAGACGTGACTATGTCGAAGTGCATATTCTCGTCTCGGGAAACAGCTCGGCCAAAAATTCCCCGTAGACGCCGTTTTATACGGGGTCTACGGGGATTTTTTGGCCGAGCCTATGGGTTCGGAATACTTCACATTAAACTCGGCCTT
>OZ038493.1:63236445-63256445 GCA_964036315.1 Acanthosepion esculentum | reverse complement strand
ACTGTATCTATAAAAATAACGTATAAACAGAATATATATATATATATATATATATAT
Source organism: Acanthosepion esculentum (assembly GCA_964036315.1). Classification (NCBI taxonomy): domain Eukaryota; kingdom Metazoa; phylum Mollusca; class Cephalopoda; order Sepiida; family Sepiidae; genus Acanthosepion; species Acanthosepion esculentum. The sequence goes on along the minus strand of OZ038493.1, from coordinate 63,256,388 downwards.
ATATATATATATATATATATATATATATATATATATGGAGAGAGAGAGGTGGAGAGAATGAATGAAACTTAAATATCTAGAGAGAGCGAAAGTCATATAGTGTCTATATCTATCTCAGCATTTGTATATGAACATACAAGATTGAACTTTATCCCTCTATCTAAGCGCTGTTGTTGGCAGTCATGCCGTTATTTGAAGCATCTATCTATCTATCTATCTATCTATCTATCTCAGTCTGTTTATATCTATCTGTCTATCCATCTATCTGTCAGCAGGTACATCAGTAATTCCGTTGACACTTGATGGATATATTGATATTACAAAATAGTCTCTTTTCTTGTCAATGCGCTTACGTGGTCTTGTGGGGATAACATATTTCTCACTCTGCTGTCCTTTTGCCACGTTCACAGTGCATAGCTGATAGCAAACGAAACACCAATATAAGACAATTACAAACTGGAAATACCAAAATCAAACTCAGATATCGTGTGTGTTCTAATTTATGGTTCCTGCGCATCATGCTGCTAGAAATTGAGTATGTGTGCTGTTGGCGAATAAACTCTGGAAAATATCGTTGCATTTGCTAATGACATGCCAAGGATCCTCACTAGCCTGATGTTGTATAGTAGCTAGCACCCCTTCAGAACTCTACCAGATGGCCTGGCGCATAGCTTTAAATAGCCTATGATTAAGGACTTCAACAGTTGATTAATAAGTTGATTAATAAGTTGATACTAATCAGATTAATATTCGGACTGATCTTACTTCATTTGACTAAACAGCATTTGACCCTCCTCTATTCCTTGTAAGTTGTCTTGTTAATTGTTTTGTAACTTATTGTTGTATGTTTTGTGTATGTATCCGTTAGCGCCGGATACTGGTGCTGAATAAATATATTAAGCACTCCTTCTTCTCTGTGTATCATTCACATCAACGATACAATACCTGAAAACTGAATGAAGATTATAGAAGTTTATTCAATGTTCTAGGTGACTTTTTGAAAGCAAATGTCGGTGTTCTTGATGTTGTTGTCAGAAAAGTGTTATGGTCCAATATCCTCGTCGCCACTATTATGGTCCAAGGTTAGGACCAAGGAAGAACAACACGAACACAAGAGTAGAAATAACAAAGATATATTACACAGAATAATAATACAATATGTTGAAAGTGTTAGTATGACTGTCAGTCTGGTTTGGAGTGAACTACTATTGGCTCGACTCGATTCCGTCTCGACTCGTTCACGTCTCTCTTCAGAGGCGCAGTATTTATAGTGTCAGGAAGAGTTCATTGTGTCGTTATAGGTAACAGAACAGATAACAGAAAGTTTTCCGAGAAGTACGCACACCCGTAGACCTGCTGCAAGTAAACAATTCCTATCTGTAGCTGTTGTCACCCCAGGTGCCACATTTTTTTCTGATCCCTGCTGCGGAAACTGAGCGGTATGCGGCGGTTGATTTTGGCGACTCTCCGCACTATGTTGGCCGTCTAGAAACTACAGGTGGAAGAATGTTCGTTTGACCATTGTTGCTTAGATCGAAGCACTGTTGATATGTCACGTCCAACAGAATTTCTACTATCCAAACACTCAACCATCTGAAAGCGTTCTAATGAAATAAAATGATCACGTGGGTATATCATTGGTAAGCAATCTGCTTGCTTTAAAACTTTTCACCACAGAAAAAAAACTATCCGAGCCTGCGTCGCCATCTAAAGATCAAACGATGCACTGGTGATTGTCTCCATGCCACTAGATGGATTAGTAGATGGCTATCTTCTCACTGCAACATACACAGTTGTGGACAGAATCATTCACCCACACTAAATATTTACATATTTTCTAAGGAAATACGAATATTTGCAAGTACTTACTCAATCTACCATCAATAGTTGATTCCGTATTTATTTTTGAATAATTCATGACTTTTTTAGAATTTTCGATCTATTATATTCATAGTTAGAGATCTTTCTAAATGTGAATGTCAGTGTGTCACTGTGTTACACTTTTTCAACATTACTCCTAGAGGCCGTAGCCTAACACATCATATCATTTTGGAATCAAGCCGACTCCATGATCAAATTAAAAACATTTTGGGCCAGATCCGGACCCGCAATCTTGAAATTTTGGATGACTAATCTTTCATTACTGCGAGTGTTGACGGCAAATTTTTGTAGGATAACAATTTTTATAACTTGAAAATAAATTTGTGAATAATCGAAATTAATTGTGAAATCCAGCGAAAGTCACCCATGAAATAAAAATAACTGTTTGTACGGAAAGTAAGAACCTACGTACATCAAACTCTCTTTAAATTAAGTGGCAGCAAAAGAATTATCGTTAAACTTTTAAAAGGTCTATGGAAATTATGAAATAATATTGCTCTATGCCAATTGCATTGATTTTTTTCTTAATTTGACAAACCCCCTTTGAAAATGAAATAGTATTGACCTGATTCTATAACATTCTAAAAGATAACGAAGAAGACAATATGTGAGTGTCACATACTGCGATAATTCTTTGATTCTACAACCATGTCGAAGACGGCTAAACTTGACAAGAAGCTCCGAATGAAGTGAGTTGATGCGTACAAACAAGGTGATGGATATACACCAGCGTTTAAATGTTCTTAGATCGACAATTCGGAGCATTATCAAGAAGTACAATTGTGTTGAGAATAAATTAAGGACTGGCAGAAAAACGGTTAATTTCTGAGAGAATAGGAAGGACAATTCTTAACGACAAAGGACATTATTAATGATGTAAAGATGTCAGGGTTATTATCTATGGAGGAAAGTGAATGAAGCTCTCAAAATAAAAAAAAATACCTTTCCTAAAATTAAGCACGGTAATGGGAGAATTCTGCTCTGGGAATATTTTGCTGATTCTGAACCAGGAGAACTAGTGAGAGAACAGGGTATCATGGATAAAGAGCAGTATTTGGATATTCGTAAAAAATAATATAAAACGGAATACAGTACACGAAAGTTGTCTTTGGGGTGTCAATGGACGTCTCAATGATTACAATGATCCGAAAACACACGGCACGAATTCTAACAAAAGACTGAGATGACAGCAAAATTAAGGTATTGGCGTACCTTGCACAAAGTCTTGAACTAAACCTCATTGAAAATTTACTGGTATATTTGAAGAAAAATAATAGAAAGAATTTCTTCAAATTTGAAAGAATTAGAAGCTATTGCCAAGGAAGACTGGAGTAGAATATCTATTAGTGTGTATAGTGGTCTTGTAAGGGACTATCAAAAATGATTAATGGTCATAATTAAAAATAAAGGTTACACAATCGGTTAATCGGGCAAGAGGAACAATAATTCTGTCCTATGTTAATAGTTTCGTGGTGTTTTTTGTATTATAGTTTGACATTAAATTAAAAAAAAATGTTGTGGGCATCACTGCACATTTTTTCAAATCCATTAATTCATGATTTGTAAACAAAAATGCACATGAAGTTTCCATAAAGAACTGAGGTATTACAAATTTATTTGTAATTATGGAAGTGGGGGTAAAGAATTATGTCCATAACTGTATGTACTATAAAAGCTCAAAATCAATACAGTCCTTCAGAGTACCCTTTTATTTTCAGCCAATCTAACTGAGTGAAATATATATCACATCCATATCTATATCCCTGTCTACTTATTTATCACACTCACTTTATATCTATCTATCTGTTTATCTCTCACTCTCTCTTTCTCTTTATATATATATATATATATATATATATATATTTATATATATATATATATATATATATATATACACAAGTATAGGATTGGTATATACGGAATAAATTCCAATAACCAACAATTATTATTCTTAAAAGAGTGCTCAATAGAGTGTAGAGCAGTTATAATTATTTATTTAAATATTATAACATAAATATGTTATAAAATCACTACTAAAATAGGCATTCTGTTTCAACACTTCTGATAAGACACCAGAAGTGTTGAAACAAAATGGCAATTTTTGTAGTGATTTTATAACATATTTATGTTATAATATTTAAATAAATAATTATATATATATATATATATATATATATATATGTATGTATATCCAAATGTAAAAGAACGAAGAATAAAATTCAGAACGTTCAAAATATTAATTTAAAACAGCGCTCAATACAAGAGGAGAACAATAAATATTTTATTATACACTGTTACGTTAGAACAGGTAAGTTAAAACTACAAAATTGGACATCAGATCGAAACATAATGTATAATTTTGTAGTAGTAATTTACATGTCCCAATGTAACAATGGATAATATATATATATATATATATATATATAGATAGATAGATAGATAGATAGATATAAATGCGAATGTCAATGTGTCACTGTGTCACACTTTTTGAACTCCTAGAGGCCGTAGCCCAACATATCAAACCATTTTGGAATCAGGCCAACTCCGTGAGCAAATTAAAACATTCTGGGCCGGATCTGGACTCGCAATCCTGAAATTTTAGTCACCCATGAAATAAAAATAATTGTTTGTACAGAAATTAAGGACCTACGTACATCAAATTGGCTTTATTATTATTAAACTTTTAAGAGGTCAAATTAAATATTAATGCAATACTTAAAACAGTTGAGTCCTGTAGTTTATTCTTGCCTATCGCATCTACTTTTCCCTACCTATTGTGATGAAGGTGCAATCAAGAGCCCTTGAGCTTGCATATATATGTATATATCACATTCACCTCATAAATATCTATCTACCATACTCATTTCTCCTCTCTCGGTCTATCACAATTTCTTCAAATGTCTTATGCATGTATCTCTCTATCTATCTATCTATTAAATTCACTTCATAACTATCACACTCACTTCATATCTGTCTCTGACATTCACTTCATATCTATCACATTCACTTATCTATCTATCTATCTATCTATCTATCTATCTATCTATCTATCTATCACATTCATTTAACTATCTGTCACATTAACTTCATATCTACCTATCTATCTATCCTATAGTTCATGAATATATCCGTAGTATCATATGTATTAACTGAACTTTGATCGAATATATAATGCTCATTTATATATGTTTTTTTTACTAATAATCACCAAATACAAGTCTCAAGAGCCTCTCAGTGTAGAGAGAAGCCGAGAAGAAGCGCTTTCTTGCCAATGAAATATGAAGGGAATGAATGTGGAAGTAGCAAGATGGGCCATAGCTGTAAAGATCTGAATTAATTGTACTAAACTATGACATTTGTCTGAACCTTTGCCATGAAAGTAACGACAAGCATGTGACATTCTTCTTCTTCTTCATCTTCAATGTGTCGTGACATTTCAGGACGGAGTCTATTTGTTATTTCTCCTAAACTTTGTTCCGCCATTTACTCAAGCTCGCTAGCTAGGTTATGCGTTGTTTGCTTCTGCCTCTCATGCCGTCAATCTGGTTATGGCCACGTCACGTTGAAAGACAGGTTCTCGTGCGATCATCGAAGTTAAGCAACGCTAAGCCTGGTCAGTACTTGGATGGGTGACGGCTTAGGAATACCAAGTGCTGTAAGCTTGGATGTGCGGGAGGTGTAATGGATAGCAGCTTGGAATTGGGAATAGGAGAGCCGAGTTCCAGTTCCAATTGTGTACTTTATATTCACTTACGTGCAAATACCCTCGGAAAATGTATGGATCCACCTCTTCTCCCCCCAGCTAAGTGTTAATGAATAGGACTTGTATCAGTAAATCATTATTATCTCCCAAAAAATCTTGCTACCTAAAAATATTTTCTGGCTTTAAATAACCTTAGAAGTGTTGACAAGCCATAAAAACAAATCGATGAACCGATCTATCATATCTATCTATCCTATGTAAGATACGCTTATACATATGCTGATGCGCATATTAATGTATCTAACAACTAAAATATATAAAATTGTTGCTTCATATATACATATATATATATATATATATATATATATATATGATAAAATATAGTTTTAAGGTATGCTATATTTTTTCTTTAAAGTGCTCAATATCAGGCATAGAGCGCATGCAAATATAAAAATGTACAGGGGGTCACATCCAATGGCGACAGTCTGTTTCATGCTAAAACACAGTCTTCAGGTCAAGATTGCGTTTAAGCATGAAACAGACGCTGAATGTTGACCTCAATGTCCTCTTTTCCCCATATATATATATATATATATATATATATATATATATTTGTGTGTGTGTGTGTGTGTGTGTGTGTGTGTGTGTGTGTGTGTGTGTGTGTGTGAATATATAACTTATTCTTGTGTAAATAAGTTCACGGCTAAATTATCCATCGAAGTCAGTAAATTTCAGAAGGTTTCAGAACGTACTCAATACTAAGACCGTACAACAATATTCGTAAATATTATTTTAAAAAGATATAATATATTCCTACATATATACGTACAGACAGACAAAGACAAACATATATATATATATATATATATATATATATATATATATATATATATATATATATATATATATATATATGCGTGTGTTTGTGCGCGCACGTGTGTGTATGTTTTATAAATATATAAATGCAAATAAATATTATTATATATTATAAATATTATATAAATAAAATTATATAAATATAAATTATATGAATAAATTTATATATAAATAAATATACATAAGAATAAATATAAATTTATATATATGTAAATTACGTAAATATAAATGTTATATAAATATTCTAAATATATAAATATTATATATATATATATATATATATATATATATATATATATATATATATATATACGAGACTATACTGAAATAATTTCAGTTTGATCCGCTAGAACATCATTTTTGGAAATATTAAAATAATTTGTAGAAGGTACAACTCACCAATTGCTTATAGTTTCAATTCTGTAAAATATGCTATATGCAGAAGATGACAGTTCAGGAAAACATGCAGCATATTGATGTCACATCTAGAAAATATACCACATATATGTATCCTTTCTGAAAAATACGCTTCGTGTAGAAGAGGTGTGGACTGGAAATATGCCGTATATTGCAGATATAAGTTTGCCAAAATGTGTGCAATATATCACTTCTGAAAATAGGGCACATGTAAAAGTGTTAGTTCTGCTAAATATGCTACATGTGGATGACATCGGTTTTGATAAATATGCTACATGTATCTGACATCGGTTTTGGAAAATATGTTATTTTAGAAACAATTCATATTTTTGCTTCACGCGTTGCAATTGCAATTTTAGATCGGTGTTATCTGGTGTCGAATCAAAAATCGTCGTCCTAGCCTATAAGATCTGCTTTTCTGTTTGTTACAAAATCATCAGTCGACTTCTGTGGTTATAGGAAAATACAAAATGAGCCAAATTTCCCCATCTCTATAAATAGACGGATAATAAAAATCACCAGGCAAACAAAGCCTTAGTTTGATCAACTAATCAGAAAGCTTGCACAACCAGGATGTAAGAAAAGAAATAAACAAATAACAAGGAGACCAAAGTTTCACCATCTTTAAAAATAGTTCGACAAACTGATCAGGAAACTTTCACAACATGGATATAAGACCACAAGCATGTGAGAAATGGGCGGAAATCAAAGTCAATAAATTAATTTTGTTCAATCTCCGATGCCGCGATCATCGTAACATATCCAGAGGCGACCATATACAGCTAAACTGTCATAGTTACATTGAAAACAAACATCCCTCCCTTCACCACATGGTCTAGTGGTGACTACTACATTTAGATACAAAAGATCCATAAACTCCTATGCATATATAATCACATTATTTCCCTCGTTCTCTTCCGTATGTGTTTACCAAAATGACGACTCCTCTCGTTAGACAAAATTCTATTTCTGTCTTCATGCGTCATTCAAATGTGCTGACGCGTTTATCTTTGATTTTTTTATACAATCCCAAGTGTTGCTTGTGTTGCAACTTTCTTCAAATGTCCTTCACTATTTTCCCGGCTTTAAGGTCACCCAAGGCATTATTTGACTTCAAAATCAAAATCTCCTCTTTTTTAAAACCTTAAAAATCATTATAGACAACTGTTAGCAACTATTTCAGCGTTAGTATAAATTTATTTATCTATTACTGAGCTCCCGCTGTAGTCTTCACTGAATAATCAGAGTATATGGGGCACAGTTTGTATATATGTAAATCTGGCTGTTTTATTTTACTAAATTAAAGTCAAACTCTCGTATATCTGAAAAAACTTCTTAAAGGTGATGCAAGTGAAAGCCACAAAGAGATATTTAAACTTTAAAGACACTTCTAAGATTTCTCTCGCACTGATAAAGATGTTAAATGGGAAGTTTTACATTAACTTAATATTTGTCTTCCTCACTTCCGCCTCCTGGGCCTCCTTTCTTTTTCTGTCTTCCATATTTTCCCGCCGTGCCTTTTAAAAACCCATCGCCTCGACCAAGGACAATTCACTTTTTGTAATCTCGTCCGCCCTGCACGTGTAACTGCCTGATTGGTTGTCACGAAGTTCACCAGCTTGTCTGACCCCTCCCCACACACAACCCAGCCCTAATTACTTGCACGTGTCAATAGGGTCAATGCGTGCTTTGCACCAGATGACTTCAGAACCCACCTGGGAAATCGCCACTCCCTTTTAAATCAACTTTTCCGTCTTGTATGATCGATGGTTGACATATTTCCTTCCTCACACACACACACACACACACACACACACACACACACACACACATATATATATATATATATATATATATATATATATATAAATTAGAGGGGCGTGTTATTAAGACCATAAGTTTGTTTCCCTAAACATAAAAAGATCTCTGAAGTCTAATATCAAAAATCTTATGTACAAGGGAGGAAAAAAAAGCTATAATCTCATTTGAAATCATCTATCTACTAAATAAAATCTGGCTCATCCTGTGACACAAATACATACATACACACACACACACACACACACACGCACATATATATATATATATATATATATATATATATATATATATATATATATATATATATATATATATATATATATATATATAGGTACATCCATAGATTTGCTAAAAAGAAGAATACAATGATGAAAATATGCCCCCAACTTAAATTCTTCTGCTTTTAACAAATACAAACATTAAGCTTTACAAAAATGAATTTAGCAAAATTTTATCAAATTAAATAAGTGGGGGGTAATTTCTAAAAAGTATCAAATATCTTTTACCGATATTTTCTAAAAATAGATAAATGTATTTAAAATAATTTCATTAATTTGCGAATAAATCCTGAAGTGTTATTTGATTTTTGCAAGAATTTCCAAATCAATGTGTTTTTCACTGCAAATAGACGCTAAAATGTCTTATACTAATTTGTGGACGTCTGTTGATGCAAGAAAAAAAAGGACCACAATTTTGAAATTTCTAAATAACATAAAAAATTATAACCTAATTATCTAAAATTCCTTTGGTCTGTATTTTTAATAATAACATAAAGATATTGACGGTAAAACTTTGTAATAAGTTTGGAGCATTTATTCATCACGTATGTTCATTTTTACTGAATCTTTGAAGAAACACAACACTTATATATATATATATATATATATATATATATATATATATATATATATATATATATATATATATATATATCCCGTCGTATTCGACATATGAGGGCCAAGCAGCTTAGTTCCTAGCAACCGAGAGTCCAGACACCAGCACATTGCAAAAATTGTCTGAGACCCATGATTGGGTTCTCCTGCTTGTGTGGTATGGTGTAAAGTCCTTCTTGACCCAGGGCAGCACTACCTCCTCAAGGCACGTGATGTAGGCCTCCGTGTTGAGATTGATGCGCTGTTGGAAGATGGATGGAGGCATAACGTCGCCATTGCTAGTGATCACTCCAAACACCTTCGTACTCGCCATCAGACTCTACCAGCTCTTTCAAATCTTCTGCACTGTTTTCAGATTGACACCCAAACACTCTGAAGTGTTCGTATTGGAGCTTCCGGTGCAAATGCCATGCAGTACAGCATACCGTTTCCAAATTTCTGGCGGTGTGAATTGCGCCATGTTCTCTTTCTCTCACATACGTTGCTCAAATAACTCTACTATACTGTGTAATCAACAAAATCAAAAACAAACCATTTGCGACATTTCAAATGTAAAATGGCAACAATTTACCCATCGCACCCTTTATAAATGCATGTCTGTGTGTTAAATTTAAGTGTAAACTTCAGATTAATTTTTATTTTGCAGGCGTGAAACGAAAACAGTTTTTTAATTTCATTTTTGCTAAAAATTCTTTGAAAAATATTAGCTCGTGTCATAAATAATTTCCATTTTCGTTCATAAACTTTGTTCTTCAAAATTTAAAGTACAATTAGGATGTATTCAAGTATATTTTTTGTAAATATATTAAAGTGTGCAGCTTTTATATTATATAATAAAGAAGTAACTTATACAAAGAATTAATTAGCAGTGTTAATGAGATTAATGGCGAAATCACTTCCTAACAAGTCTTAATGAGACATTAACTTACTATCAATTTCTTGCATAATTTTCAATCATATTCCATACGTGATACACGCTTAGGCGTTCATGTATCTTTCGATACATGACTGACGAGGCAGATTTTTCCCGCAGTAGGTTGCCATTTCTTTCTGTGGTAGACCAGTTTCCATCCAAGGTTATAGGATCCATTCTGTCCATATCTGGGTGGGAGGGAGAAGAAGAGGATTCTCAAGGGTATTATCACGTAAGTAATGTCATGGATTCGACTGAAATTCGAACTCGGCTCTCCGATTCCTCAATCTCCACCATGCCTTAAGTAATACGATCCTTATATTTGAGTTGTTGTATATTTGAGTTGTCGTCAGATGGAATTGACGAGCCAAGTACTTTCAACAATTTCAAATTGTCGTCTTCAAGGTGCAATTTTTCCATTTACAGTCAAAACACAAAGACGAAATATTTACCGTTATTTACAAAGACATTTTGCAACTTCTCAAGTCAGTTGCCTTGAGTAAAATTCTGCAGATTTTCATGTGAGATGATTTTCGACTAACTCTCGAATCTAGTTTTCATGGCGAAAGTTTTCTCCCTTCGATATGTTTTGCAGCGATCGAGATAATCGTTTGGTGCAAATTCAGTTGAATATTGTGGTAAGGACAAACGAGATTCACATTTTTTGTTTCATGTGTCATTCTTGCTGTATGCGGTTTTTCGACCCAACTTTTATAGACATGTTGCTGCTACTGGACTTATAAATGTACATTTAGTATTTAATTAGGCTTTATGAATTCTAACTGGAAGATACTCCGACTATCCCACCACACACACGACATCACCTTTCTTTTCAGGGAGCTCAAGTTTTGGTGTGGGTTGTGTAAATATAACCTTGTCAATCTGCTACCTTTATCTTCGAGCATTGTTGCATATAACCCATTTTTCATCACCTGTTATGATATATTTAAGGAACGGTTAGTTAGGATAAGAGATTCTTTATTACAATTAGTAAAACGGAAATTACTTATGACTCAACCTAATAAATCGTAGAAGATAAAATATCGCATTACTAAGATTATCATTTGCTGAGTAGCACACCTCAAAACGATGCCGTTTCTGATTTTCTGTCAATTCATGTGTTATCCTATTTTCTCATAAATGAGGAAACAGCTATCAAAGCGCAAACCTCATGATTTAGTGAAAGATCTCGTAATGTTCTCGAATTAACTCTCATGTTACTCTCTGTTGATTAAAATGAAATACATAAGTCGACTAATCAGATTATTCAAGATGAAATCGTTTCAAAGCAACTGCAACTCAGCATCTCGACCTCAATCGTTTATCCATTACAATAACACAATCCCTGTGCTTTTCTATAAATATTTTCACTGTAATTGTTCTGATGAACTTTACTCTTTAGTACCTCAAGCTCATGAATTTAAGCGAACTAGATTGGCAGGTAGTTCTCATAATTTCACTGTTGAAATTGCTATCTTAATAGTTTCTTCTTCGGTACTTCTCGCCTGTGTGTTTTCTCTTCAGGCTTCTTGCGTTCCTTTTAACTGCTATCTATAAAAATTTAAATGCAACCTTAATAATTATCTTCTGTTTCTTGAAAATTGTTCTTTTATTGTCGTCTCTCCTCAATACCGTTTTTCTATGATTCTTTCGTACTCAGTAACCCCCTTCCGGATTATATTTCCTTGCATGGAGTGAAATGCTTAAAAAATACATTTAGTGAAATCAATCAAATTAGCAACTTTCAACGTCGAGATTCCAACAATTGGTGTATTTCAATCTAAGAAAAAAGTTGAATAAACCTACTTTCTGCAGCCTCTTTCCCAAAGACGCAACGTTGCAAGACTATCGCTATTTCCATGGCAAATGATTTCTACTCTGTAGTTCCACCAATTCAGATATTTATAACTAGCGCGCGCCATGATATGTCTACGGAGTTGAATCACTCTCATTTCCTCCGTATTCCAGTTGTAAGGAGGAAGTTCCAGTTAGACAGATTTTCCTTGACAACTTCTACTTTGCGGAACAAGCTCCATTGTGGTAATCATATGCAAATCCCCACCTTATAAATAGCAGTTGATACAGCTGGAGGCTAAACAAATCCTAACATTGAAGACGAAACTACTGGAGAAACAGTAGTGAATACTTTTTATAGTTTACAGCATCCCTCATGTGTGTTTCCCTGAATACTACAAACTTAACCCCTTCAAGTCAATGGTCAATTGTAATCTATCTTCCTTATCCACATAATTTCACTTCTTTGTACATCATAATACATTAATGTCATATATCATTCAGTAACCCTCTACCATGAGTGGCTCTCGAGCCTTGTATTTAGCGGACTTTAATAAGAAAAACAGAAAGATTTGTGATAGCGTAGTATACTGAAACAGCTTCTTCTCGCGAACCACTGCCCTATGGAATAGACTCCCAAGAGGGTTTTTCTCCGATCACTACAATCTTATGCTGTTCAAGTCTAGAGTCAACCGTTATCTTCCCCTCCTGTATATATAAACTACCCTTTAACGTAACGCTCTACCTCAAGTGGTCACTGGGCCTTGTCTATACAAGGCCCAGTGAACCTTACTGTAAAAAAAGACAAAAATACGTCTACGTAAATTTCTCTTGATAGCAGCATATTATGAATGTGCTGAGAATTTTTGCGAAGTTAATATAAAGGGCGTTCCAATAACTTGGACCTATTTTAAATGTGGATTATGTTTAAGCGTCTAATGATTTTTTCTTTTTCTTTCAGATTTGGCGGACATTTGGGCGATATTTTTTCATACATAATTTCCATGAATTAAATAACAGGATCCAATAGATAAATAAATAAATTTTCACCAAAATCACTGATTTATTTACTGCTGACTTTGATACGCCTTAATGAAACACCCTTATATATAATCCGTCTTAATGAAACACCCTTTACTACACTTATTAGAAAACATGTTAAGTTGAAATACAGGACTCATAAATAATTTGAAAGAGTCACATACTGCGGTTTATACTCTTTTGCAGTTACCCAAATGCAACAATTGAATAAACAAGTTCACTACTGTAAATAATACAATATATACTAACTTAAATATAAAAACCTTACAAAATCAAATCATACATCATCTTTCATTGGTAATTTTATCAACAAGTATCTTCTTAAATAAGACTATAAAGCCAAAGTACCTAAAATTCAATAAAATATTAGATTACTTAGAATATTTTCCTAAATTTTAAAGAATAGTGGGTAATTATAAATTCATATAAAAAAGGCGTTCCCGTTGTAATCGTCTAGGAATTTATATAGTTACGGGTCCTTTACACAAAAATGCCAAATATTAAGTTATTAAATATGTCAACGACTCATGAAAACACACACCTTTGTGTTAATAAATGCCTCCTTCGATATTTTAAACTAAAAGTAATATTTATTTTAATTCAGATTAATTAACTTGAAAATCAATTTAAATTCGGTTTGAAATACAGCAAAATTTTTGCTTATTGGAAATATTAAATTTAATCTATTAGCTAAGAATTAAAACTAAACTAAAAGGTTCAAAATATATTTCTCATTTTAAAAATGCATTTTAAACCTTAGATATCGCCTTTTTAGAGACATGTACTTAAATGTGTTTTATTATTATAGTTGTATTATTAGTTTCCAGTTTCTTACATGAAGCAATGTCAATTATGATTAATTTTAATAGAACTTCTTTCATCTTATTTGTTTTGATTTTCATTACACTAATAGTACTAGAAAAACTAAAAATCTCAGTACCCAAAACTAAAGACTTCATTGCCACATAGTAAATTAGATATTATATAGTTCAGCACTGTATTCCTTGTGTTGATTCCAATCCTGCCAGTGAATGACTGCAAAAATGTTCGCCTCCAAAAATTTATAGACAATTAATACAAATGCATGCTGGGACTTGTCCATAACCAATAAAATGGAACACTTCTCGGTCACATCCGCCATATTTTTGTTCTTTCTTGTCTTGAAGTCAGAAGGCTACAATCACTTGACTGTATACCTTTTGCGTGTTAACACCATTCTTAAGTCGCGAACTTTTTTGCCTGATTACCGTTGGTTTGTCTGCTTTTGACTTCCATATATAGTGTTTGCTTAGTATTATTTTGCCTTGTTCTTGTTTTTCTTTTGTTATTGGTTACTGGAAACTTCCGTTTGTTGGTCATTTTTGCCAATTTCACCTAACCATGGCGAATTATTTTAGATTTTGTTTCAAACAATATTTTCTTATCTCTTAATACTTGCATAGTTTCTGGAAAACGTATTTAGTTGTTTCACTGCTAATTCGGTTTTCTGTTTTACATTTTCGCCTAAGTAAACAAACCTTAAGCGTTTAAACGGTTGCAGTTCTCTTGTTCAGTAATCGAAACAGACATTTTGTATAAGATAATCCCTTTGAAATAGTTACGCTAATCTAAAATGAATGAATTCGAGGCTAGATCCAAGACGACCTTCTACGTTTCAAGCTTTAAACATATTATTGGTAAAAAAAAATGTCCTTATTTAATAGAATTAAAAACGAATATTTTATCGCAAATTATTGAAAGATCCGAAAAAATGTTTTTAGCAACTTGCTAGTTTTCGTTAAAAATATTGCTGGAAAATTTTGCATCAAATAAAGTATCGCTACCAACACTTCAGTCTCAAATAACAGTTTAGTATCTCTGCAAAAATATCTCTTTTCGACATTTTCGCATCAGAGTGTAGTATCTGTCCGCCTTGCGTAAAATAAAATGTCTCTTCTCTACATGTCGACTTCAGATCAGAATGCAGTATCTGTTTGAAATAAAAGCTGGTTAAGAATGTAATCGTTTTCTTTCAGTTTTTTTTTTACATTTTATAATCCTGCATGTAGGCTTGGGAAAGTGTAATTCTTACAGTAACGGAGATATTTGAAAAAAATCTGCAGAATTTTATCAAAATTTAAATCTATGCCCCGGACTTTTTTTAAAGATAGATATAATTTAATATACATAAATTAATCCCAAACTAAAAATAATATAAATATTAATTACATTATAAAAAATCTACAACTTTGTTTACAGAGTTTTTTTGTTTATCAGATATTAAATTACGTCACTGAATACTTATCAGCGTTTCTTAAATTTAAAGATTTTTGAAAAAGTATTAATATTTGATACTTTTGCTTATAAATACGAGTTGCAAAATAAAAATCCTTACATTAGACTTGATGAAGTCAATCAGAGGACGAAACGCGTCGGTGAAAGTAAGTTTTCGTTTAGTCTTTATTCATATTGTCCTTTTACAGATATATTTTCAGTTATATCTGAAATTTTACAGACACATACACACACACATATATATTTTAGTGATAACGATATATATATTTATATATCAAGAAGATTCCTGGGAAAACTATTTACAATGTGGGACAAATTTACTTGTGAGACGTTTCGTCCTTCAGGACTTCATCGGACTAATTTTCTTATGTTGGTAAAACTACAGATGCGCATGGCTGATGGGTGCTGGGAACTATACATATATATATATATATATATATATATATATATATATATATATATAGAGAGAGAGAGAGAGAGAGAGAGAGAGAGAGAGAGAGCGAGCGAGAGAGAAAGAGATAGATAGATAGATAGATAGATAGATAGATAGATAATGACCATAAGCATAATTACCCATAATCCATGCTACCTTAATCAAAAGAGAAAGCATTTCACTAAGGCGAAAATGTATACAAAGCAAGTTAATTGCTAGATAATGCCCGGTAAATTTGCGTCCAGTTTCTTCTAACATTTCACTTTTCTTGACCGGTCTTCTGTTATCACAATGTGGAATACTTAACAAAACTGATAAAAACGAAATCATCGGGAAATTGAACGAGATCGGCTAGGCTGCATGTCCATACACATCCGAAAAAATAAATTAAATTTAAAAATGTTAAATTTCAGCGTTCCTTCTCTATGCCTAACCGTAACCGACGCTTGAGGTTTTACATCCCCTCTTTCTTTCTTTCGTTTTTTCTTCCTTCCTCCTACACATATATAATTCTGTATCTGTCTATAATTCTGAGATGAGGTATTATGTACACTATTTACATTATTCGGACTATTGTCCTCATCTTTGTTGCCATATTTATCACAATGTTTCGGCCGTTGTATGCTCCGGCCTTCTTCAGGTGGTTGGAATGTCGAACTGAACCCTTTATTTCGCTCGCTGGGGTAGACTATTCTAGTTCCACGTGCCATCTCTCCAGGTATTGAACTCACAACTATTTGGATCCTGTTACAGGATCTAACCAACGCCTTTATCCAATGTGACATGTTTCCATGAGGATAATGGTGTTAGTTAGATCCAATGACAGGAACCAAAGAGTGTGGGTTCAATACCTGGTTAAGGCAGTGGAGAAGGCAGGGGTTAACAGAAGATAACTGATATCCAGTAACCTGTAACCCTTATGGAAATAGTCATTTGATCTGACATGCTGTTAACCATTCAGCTACAAAGAAGCGTCAAAGTTTGAATTACTGTTTATAAACAGCAATTCGGAGACAACTTCGACGATTTTTCTCGATTGATCATTTCTGTTCATGAAACATATCTTAATGTAAATAATGACTGCATAATATGAAATGGATTAAGTCCGACAAGTATTTAATATATTTTTCTGTTTATACGTTATTTTTATAGATATAATTTAAGTAAATTATATCTATAATATCTCTCTCTCTCACTCTCTCTCTCTCTCTCTCTCTCTCTCTCTCTCTCTATATATATATATATATATATATATATATATATATATATATATATATATATATAACACAAATATATTAATTGCTTCCACCTGTAAAAAAAGGTTAAAAATAATGGAGGCTTTAATAATAAAAAAGAAAAAGCCTACCCATAACAATATTAACTACGAACAAAGCGACAACGTGCTAACCGTATTTGGAAATTAAAACACCCCTACTACACACTAAGACATATACATAATGCACAGACTCAATTAAGCTGAAAAATCAAATCATCCTTGATAATGGCTAAAGGTATAGCTCGGAAAAATAAAACATTTGGACAGTTCTTACACACCCTTTGTCCAGCAAAGAAAACTCTTGTTCGTACACAAGAAAAATTAAATAAAAAACTTAACCGTAGTACCGTGTCTGTCGTTTTTAATGAAACTTGCATATATATATATATATATATATAGCATAATGAGAGGCCACGTATTTCTGAGGAAAGACCTAGGTGGTCTGAAATATTAAATAAATAAATATATACAAAAACACAGAAATAAATACTTTCATAAAAAAAACACCCAATTTTGTTTCATTTATTTTATCCAGATATTATATATATATATATATATATGTGTGTGTGTGTGTGTGTGTGTGTGTGTGTGTGTATCTTATATAAATTATATCTATAAAAATGCCGTGAAAACAGAATATATATATATATATATATATATATATATATATATATATATATATATATATATATATATATATATATTGTCTTAAAGTGTGCTATATTTATGGGCTAAAGTGCTCGATATCAGAGATAGAGCGGGTGTAAATATAAAAGTGAACATTGATGTCAACACTTAGAAGCGACAGTCTGTTTCATGCTAGATGCAATCGTGGCCTGACGATTGCATCTAACATGAAACAGACTGTCGCCTCTAAGTGTTGACTTCTATGTTCACTTTTATATATATATATATATATATATATATATATATATATATATAAAATACCGTGTAAACAGAAAATATATTAAATAATTGTCGGACTTAATCCATTTCATAATATATATATATATATATATATATATATATATATATATATATATATATATATATATATATATATATGAGTGTGCGTTTGTGTGTGTGTGTGTGTGTGGGAGAGAGAGAGAGAGAGATATTGTGTGTGTGCAATATCGGCGATATAGCGTATGCAAACATTTTTGTATCTATCTGTACGCACGTTGCTTTTCATATATGAGGATACATTTAAATTTTTGACTCTACAACTGTATAATCGACATGAAACATCAGTGACATTTAATGGAACTGGTATCTGTGATAGCAACTGGATGTTTTAAGATACGAAATACATTCCTATGGAAATTAATAACAACAATATAACTGCAAATAATTTGGTAAAACTGCCACTCGGTCATATTTATTTGGAGCTGTTGTCTTCAAATACATTTACTTTTTCTGTAATGATCTCTCTTCAATGCTGTTATCTGTCCTTCACAGACATTCAAAACGTTGGCTGATTTGAATTCCTGTAATAGGCTTCGAAGTAAGAACATATTTTCGAAGAAGATAAAAGCAATTCTGACAAAACATTTGGTTATAATCAATATTTGATTAACAAACAAACAATTTAGTTTCAGAGCATTTTTACGTTCGTTCGTTTATTTTTTTCTTTTAAGTGTGGAGGGGGTGGTAAATTAAAACCAGAACTAAATATTTACACAAAATCGGAGAACCGAGTTCGAAATCTCTCTGAGGTACTTTGTGTTAGGTTCTTAATATTGCATTTTGGTGGACAAGAATAAAAGGTTGTGATTTTTCGCTCTCTCCCGAATTTGTTTCGAGTGTGGATATGCCGCGTCCCTTTGAGACATGTGAGCACATGGATCTCCACAACTTCCTGTCCGTTGTAGCTCTTCCACTCTCTGTTCTGCCGTCCATTTATACAATGTAGTTTAATCACTGCTTTTCCTCTATTCGTCTAGCTTTTAATATGTTATATGAGTGTTACATTTTTCAATCCCTCTTTCCTTATTATGAGTCCCTAGGTATTTTATTTCAAATTATTTGGTCACCACCAACAAGATTGCAGTCTTTACTCTTTCTTATTCTGTATGTATCTCTCTCTCCTTCCCTTCTCTTTAATAATAAAATCTATAGGATATTCAGGCCGATAGACGAATATATATATATATATATATATATATATAAATCCGCCGTAGCCGGCGGATCCGACATACGCGTTTCATGGTTAAGGTGCTATCTCCCATAATATAATACATCGTCACACGGCGCTATATGAAGAAGACGGCGTTGTTTCTTTACCTGTTGTTTCTTCACCGGTTGTACGCCATATTGGATTTTGCGATTCGCTATCTCTCGTTTGTGTCATTTTTTGGGGAACTCTTGCCCTTCATTATGGCTCCCAAGCGTAATGCAAACTCGTGGGTACTTATGTAGGTAAGTTCCGACCCACGTCGAAAATCAGGGTACGTCGCGCCGTAGGATCGGATATCTGACGTAGGTCGAGGACCCCACCCCATGTATATATAATCTAGAAAAATCTATAACAAAGTGGAAAAATATTTCGTGTGACGCGTTTCGTCATTTAGGGCTTCATCGGACTAAAGTGATGTTTACGTTGATAAGATTAACCATGCGCA
>OZ038493.1:63226445-63231445 GCA_964036315.1 Acanthosepion esculentum | reverse complement strand
TTAAACTACATAAGCACAGATACACACACGAAAACATAGTAATAAATAAATAAAAGGTAACAAATAACATATAAATAGCCAAAAATTGCATTCGGATCAACAGTCATTCCCACTCAGTAGTCTCTAGAATAATTTGAAATACAACCGTTACCGTACAATAAAATAACCATTAGAATAATACAATAGACTACCCACAATGAATAACTGTTATGAACCTATAAATAGTCGAGGAAAAACCGTGGCCTGATGATTGCGGTTAGCAGGAAATAGACTGTTGCCTCAGGGTATTGGCTTCAATGTCCACTTTTATATTTTCATACGCTCTATCCATGATATTAAGCACTTTCACCCACAAATACATATAGCATAGCTTAAAACTATATCTTGCCGCCATATATATGCATATATATATATATATATATATATATATATATATATATATATATATATATATATATATATATATATGGTAATATAACCGGACATCTAGCTACACTGATGAGCTGTAATACAGCGAAACAGTCTGTTTGTGGATGACAATATATATGCTCCTGAAAAATTTATTTCGGTTGAGCTCTCTGGTGAGGATGTGTGGGTTTGTAAACAGTGACTATTACGGCTAATAATGCAAGACTCTTCGGTAAATCGAATCGAGTTCTCTCAGTCACTGTGTGTTTATAAATACGCTTAAATTCACCTTCTTCTCTGCCGTGAGCCAACGGCTTCAGGATAAAATTCCCGACTGACGCGAATTCAGCCGGTTTTCGATTCTAGCCAGAAGCACCCGGACGTCTAGACACACTGATGAGCTGTGATACAGCGAAACAGTATGTCTGTGGATGACAATATATATATATATATATATATATATATATATATATGAAGAAATATAGTCTTAAGATGTGCTATATTTATGGGATAAAGTGCTCAATATCAGAGATAGAGCGTGTGTAAATATAAAAGTGAACATAGAAGTCAACACTTAGAGGCGACAGTCTGTTTCACTTATACATATATATATATATCATCAATCGGCGTTTATTTATTTTTATTACTGTTCCTATTTTCCTTAAAATCTTTTCTAAACTTATATGCTTTGCCCATGTATGTTGCTTTAAGTCTTATCCTCATCTGTGATATTTTTCACCATCACATATTATAACCTGCCAGTTCAACATACTTTTTTTTTGTTTATTATGGTATTTTGCCATGTCGTAATACGTTGAAAAGTTTGTGGAAAGTAACTTTCGTTATTTCAAGGCGCATTGACTGACCGTGACTGGGGCGGGTGAAGTGCCTCCACCCGGGCTGCAAGTTGTTCCGTTTAGGAATGTTGTTTAGAATGTTGATTAGAAGGGGCGACAAATTCTATAGCTGCCTCTGTCGGGAAAGGCGTTAGGTGCGCCACTACCCGAGTGCTTTCCGATTTTTGTGTCATATTTTTCGACGTATTTTATTACGCTAACAGGATGAATTTGTATCGGAATGAGATTTTTTCTTTCTTTCAGGGCGTAGGCGATCATGGCTCCCTTCCTCACTTTATCCCTTGGAGCTCTCAACAAGTTCCTTCCCTCTGCCTCCTCCACCAGACCCCGTTCTGTCATACACCTGCTTAAGTCCTCCAGGTATGTCACGCGTTGTTTTCTCTTGTCTCTTTCCATCTATTCGAACTGTGAGTATCAGATTCTCCAGACCTTCCTTCCTCATTATGTGTCCCAGAAACTTTAGCTGCCTATTTTTGATGTTAAGTATAAACCTCCTCCTTGTTTGCAATCTCTCTAAGACCTCATCTTTCTCACAAGCTCGGTCAATGATATCCTTAGCATCCTTCTGTAGAACCACATCTTCGTCGCCTCGCATCTCTTCTTCGTCTTTGAGGAAATCGTTCAACATTCGCTACCGTTAAGAAGGACAGATGTCACGTAACAGCTCAGTATTCTTCTCTTTGTTACCAAAGAAATTTTCCTGTCTCGCAATACTCTGTCCAGCTTTTGGAATGCGTCCTTAGCCATCCCAATACGTCTACGGATCTCAATATCGCAATTACCGACCTCTGTCAAAACGCTTCCCAGATATTTAAACTTCCGCGTCTGTTTGATTCTAATGTTCCCGACCTGCAAATTTCATTTCGCGTTCATCCTTTTACTGATGACCATGCATTCTGTTTTCTTGTAGTTTATGCTTAGTCCTTTCTGCCAATTTAAATACATTCGGTTGAAAGTCTCAACGACACAAATATTTAAATAAATGCACTGTTTATAATAAACAGTTTAATAACATTTACCGGCCTGAATGTCCGAGAAATTTTCATAGAAAATATTCGTCCTCCGACAAGAATCGAAACTATATCCTATACGAAACCGTCATATAGCCTGACGTGTCTTAACCGATTGGGCCACAGAGGATCGTTCGATTAGCAAGGTCGATTTTACTGCTTTTAAACTACAATCTTCCATGAATCTCTCACGTACTTTCATATCTCCCCAATGCGTATCCAAATGTAAAAAAATGACATCACACATTATGAAATGGACAAAGTTCGACAATTATTTGAAGACATTTTTATGTTCATACATTCTTTTTATAGATACAAATATGAAAGCAGAGCATTTACTTAAATATTTGTATCTATAAAAAGAATGTATAAACATAAAAATGTCTTCAAATAATTGTCGGACTTTGTCCATTTCATAATACTGACGTTACTTTTTATTTTTTTATATTTTTTTACATGTATTCTGTATAATGGCAAATAATTTGAGTCGAGAAGAAAGAAAGAGGAAAATTGAAAATGCTGAAAA
Source organism: Acanthosepion esculentum (assembly GCA_964036315.1). Lineage (NCBI taxonomy): Eukaryota > Metazoa > Mollusca > Cephalopoda > Sepiida > Sepiidae > Acanthosepion > Acanthosepion esculentum. The sequence goes on along the minus strand of OZ038493.1, from coordinate 63,228,644 downwards.
GGTTGGCAAAGCGTAAAAAGAAGCAATTGGCACTGCCCACCCCCAACATGGCTGATAATTTATCGTATTTATAATTCTTGAATATATATGTTTCATAAAAATAAATAGTTTAAATCATTACAATAATATTATCTATATCTATAATTCTCAAAATGTGTGTGTGCATGTAGGTGTGTGTGTGCGTGTATGTGTGATCGGATGTTGTTTATGCGTTTTCACAGTTTTCACCGGATTTTGATGAACTTTTTTTTGTTTGATAGTTAATTCTTCAGTGCCGGTTTTGAGCCCAAATTGTTGGCGACAATGGCTCTCTACTACTTCTTGCCCATTATAACTCTCAGCATCGTTTTACTATTTACTGTCTATGCTTGGATATATATCTTTCATAAAAACTTTAATAAAAATAAATAGTTTAAATTATTACAATAATATTATCTATATCTATAATTCTCAAAATGTGTGTGTGTATGTAGGTGTGTGTGTGTGTGTGTGTGTGTGTGTGTGTGTGTGTCTGTGTGTGTGTGTGTGTGTGTGTGATCGGATGTTGTTTATGCGTTTCCACAGTTTTCATCCGATTTCGATGAAATCTTTTTGTTTGACAGATAATTCTTCAGTGCCGGTTTTGAGTCCAAATTGGCTGGAAAAAATTACAACCTGAAAAATCGAAGATCTTTAATCTTTTTTGGGACTGACTTTAAACTTAAACTGCTTCAATTGAACAGTAAAAATTCCCAGTAATGAAAGGCCCGATCGAAGACGGGTTATGCTGCTAGTAAGAGATAAACTTAGAAAAAGAAAACGGGTTCAGTAGTTACTGCACCGAAATCTGGACGTCCTAGGACGGTTTTGAATAAAGAAAATGAGATAACTGTTAAACAAATGTAAGTGTAATAAATACATGTAAATGTACTAAAATGTAAAGAAAAAACTATTAAATGTATACATAATTCGGGTCTCGCACATGTTTATATAGAAGGACATAGCACAGAAAAGGAAATAAATTTCAATGAGTCGACGAAATACTAGCGTTCTATTATGAATGAGTAAGGGAATAACATTAGGGTATCATTTATTACGGCAGTTCATTTGGTTGACAAGCAGCTTGGAGAGATATGCTTATTAAAATTTTTAAAATGAAGTGGCCCCACCGTATATTCGAGAAGCAAAAGTAGACATGGAACCGCACGTCCATTTAAGCAGAATTGGACACGTGGTCGAGTTTAAAGTGGGTTGGTAGCCACGAACGTGAACTATACAAAGGGTCATGGACCCTTAGAACTTCCCGTTCAGGTGACGCCTCAGATGCCAAGTAATTATCGTAGCCTCCTTCTATAAGAAAGGTAAAGCCAAGGGGGACAACTCCTGAGGTTCGTGTCAAGAGTACTTGAAAGGCAACATCCAATCTGCATGAACATTCTTCTCTCAACTGCCATAATATAACATATTTTCGATCTTCTGTGTGTGGTGTCCCTTCAAGACAGGATCATTGCTCTTCACAATTGCTTATGCCTTGTGGCTTTTAGCAGTTGTCTCCCCTTTGCTAAGGCTCTTGTCTCCCTCTATTCCGCCACCCATTCCCATAAGTTATCAGGAAACTGGCTCGCTGCTTCCCTTTATTTATTTGGCCCCCAATACGCCCTATGGGGGTTAAGTTTTCTTAGATCTCCTACCTCATTATGTTTTCAAGCGATTTTAACTGTTCTTTTCCTCATTCTGAATAGAAGTGTTATTTCTCTTGCCATTTTCTTTAAGACTTGCTTGATGCTTACTCGCTGTGTCCATTGTTTTTTTTGTTTTTTTTACGAACCACATTTCTGCTGTAGCTCCTCATCCGCTGGGAGATAGTTCACCATCCCTCCCATACAAGAGGATGGTTAACACACAGCAATCCAGGACTCTTTCCTGAGACTCTAGAGATTTTTCCGTTTCTCAGCGCCCCTTTGGAAGGCTTCTTTCGATAGTCTTTTGGATCTCAGTGTCGCATTTCCCAGCCTCTGTTAAAACACTTCCCAGATATTTAAACTTCTGCTCCTGCTTGATAATGGTATCTTTAATTTTTAACTTGTATCTTTTTTTTTATTTTAATTTTAATCCTTTTACCGCAAGCAAGACGGGGATGCCACTAATACACAGGGGGGTTACAGGGAGTGAAAGTGAGAGAACAGACTGAATATAGAGAGGAATGAGGAAATGACAAAA
>OZ038493.1:63186445-63221445 GCA_964036315.1 Acanthosepion esculentum | reverse complement strand
TTTGAGAGAATTGGAAACCCTACCGGGATTTATCATTGACGGCCACAATCTTAACAGCATAAGATAAACAGATGACACAGTTCGGATAGCAGACACAGAAATGAAATTACAAAATCTCCTACAGAAAGGACGAAGCATAAACTACAAGAAGACAGAATGCATGGTCATCAGTAAAAAGATGGGCCCGAAATGCGATTTGCAGGTCGGGAACACTAGAATCAAGCAGACGCGGAAGTTAAAATAAAGCATAATATATTTTTTTAAAATCCACATTACAACCAAAAACCTTTGCGGTTTCTCTCTTCTTTTTAATATATATATATATATATATATATATATATATATATATATATAATTATTTATTTGAATATTACAACATAAATATGTTATAAAATCACGACAAAAATAGCCATTTTGTTTCAACACTTCTGGTGTCTTATCAAGTGATGGTGTAGAATATAGAATAAATGGTTTTAAAAGTTTCAAATTAATTAACGATCCTTAGCTAGGAGTAATTATATCTGCTCTACTCTGTATTGAGCACTCTTTAAAGAATAGTAATTGTTGGTTATTGGAATTCACTCCGTATTTACCAATCCTAAACTTGTATATATATATATATATATATATATATATATATATATATATATATATATATATATATATATATACATATATATATATATTAAAGACATTTTTGATATGTTTAACGTTCTTTTTATAGATATAAAAATGTCTTTAATAAATTGTCGGACTATGTCCAATTCAAAATATATATATATATATATATATATATATATATATATATATATATATATATATATATATATATATATATATATATAATAAACTTATAGATATGCAAAGAGGGAAATCGCATATCTATGTCTCTTTATAAATATATATATGTGTGTGTGTGTGTGTGTGTATACAGAGTAAGGCAAAAGTCGCGCACAATAAGGACAATTTATTAAAAGTATAATTACACATGGAAATGTTATTTACCAGTTATTTATTTATTATATGTTCTGTTCAAAATTTCCTTCTCCTTTTTCAAAATACATTTCAATTCTGTGCCTGCATGGTTTATTAACACCTCGAAAAGTTTCCTCTGACATTTGACTCCATTCATATTTAATTCTTTCTTTAAGTTCTTCATTATTTTTGGGCGCGTCTGATAAACAACTGATGTCAAATATTTATAAATAAAGACTTAATCAATACAAAACAAAACTTGGAAGGGGAATTTATTCTATCACCTGTAAGGATTGCCAGAAAGAATATGTTGGAGAAACCTCAAGAAGTTTAAATAAAGATTATATGAACACAAAAGATACATTAAAAAGAAAACAACACAAAACGCATTGGTTGTTCACCATAGCGAAACCGATCAAAATTGACATAAAAATTGCCACTCTAATTAAATTCACTATAAAGAAAACAATTCATTACGACGAAAATGCCTAGAAAGTATATTAATTACTAGTTCATCCACAATAAATTTACGTCCAGGTCCTTATAACGTTTCACCAGTCCTGGCAGCTGTTTTGTTATCACAATGTGTGAGAATTAAAAACAAAGATGATGGAATGAAAAAGAATATAGATGAATTTGTCGAGATGCAAAAAAAAAAAAAATTCTTTCAAAAAAGTTCTTTCAAAAATATTCTTTTAAAAATTTTGAAACACCCAGCGTCTCTCATTCACGCGCATATGTAGTCACAACAACGTCAACAAACCCACTCCGATGAAGTCCTAACGGATGAAACCCGTCACAATTACTCTTTGAAATTTGTCATGCATCTCTTCTTTCAAAACTGTTCTTGATATATAAAAATTTATATAAAGATTATATATTGCTATACATCTATCTATCTATCAATATCTCTCTCTCTCTCTCTCTCTCTATATATATATATATATATATATATATATATATATATATATATATATATATATATATGTATGTATGTATAATGTGTATGTATATAAATATAAATATATCAATCCAACTATATATATATATATATATATATAAATATAATATCATATATATATATATATATATATATATATATATATATATATATATATATATATATATATATATATATATATATATAAAATATTATATTTATATATATTAAGTGCCCAGAAATATGTATGTATGTATTGCGAATTGTATCTTCCCAAAATGTTGTAGGCGCATACGCTTCTGTGCCTCCATGGACGTGACCAGAGGCAACGTCTTTCCAACAATGTTTGTGTGTCTGTGTGTTTATTAGTATATAATGAATGCGTGTGTTGAATAAACTTATTCATTCGTGTCTTTTTATGAGAATATTCGCCCGTTACGATAAACAGTTCTTATTTTCAGGAATAACGATCCTTAATCTGAGAAGCTTTAGCTGGAGAGAATAATCCTAGCATTGTTTACGTGTTCCGAATTACATTGAGGAAATAATAACGCCTGGATTATTTCACTTGACAGATATATCCTTCACGACTTTATATATATATATATATATATATATATATATATATATATATATATATATATATATATATATATATATATATATGTATATGTATATATATATATATATATATATATATATATATATATATATACGCCTTAACATTACACACACACACACACACAAACATATATATCTATATATATATATATATATATATATATATATATATATATATATCTATATATCTATCTATATATATATATATATATATATATATTTGTGTGTGTGTGTGTGTGTAATGTTAAGGCGCGCAGGGCTTAACGGTACGTTTTTCGGCCCTGAAAGACGCTGGTTCAAATCCTGTCGTAGAGTGAAAATATTCCTTTTAATATTTCTCGAACATTCAGGCCGGTAGACGAAAATAAATAAATACACTCTTTAATAAATAAACAAAGCCCCAACTCAAATACGAGTATCTACTAGTCAAGCAATACTATACCTTGCTCTATCATTTAAGAGAAAAATAGCAATATATATATATATATATATATTGGGCAGCAATCCCTCTTTTATAACATTTCGTCAAAGACAGCTGACAAAATACTGAGATTAACCTTTTTATTTAATTTTTCTTGTGTTCGTCCAAGTGTTTTCTTTTCTGGGCATAAAGTGTGTAAAAACTGTCCACATTATTTTACATATTCGAGCGCTTTCGTCTATTCTTTTAGCTATTATCAAGGATGATTTTTATTTTTTATTGAATGTGTGTATGTGTTTTTTTTTATATATGTGTTTGAAGTTATGGGGATGTTTCATTTTCCAGACACGGTCAGCACGTTGTGGACGTGTTCATGGTTAATGTTATTGAGTGTTTGAAGAAACCTCAACAGAATGCAGAATGCTCTTAGTGGGCCTTTTCGTCCTATTTGGGACTCCTCACCAGAGAATCGAACCCGGACCGTTACGACACAACGCAAGCGTCATACCACTGAACCAACGGACCTCAGTGACGAAGAAGAAACCAACGAGACTTGATATAGCGCAGATACTCACAACATTCCCGTGGTGATGCTCATTCAAATATACATAACCCAACGGATAGGGCTCCAAGCGTAACGTCTTCTTTCAGAACATTAAACGCTAGGTCAAGCAAGGTTATATAAGTGATGTAAACTTATGCGGTATTTGAATAATCATTCATAGTAATTCATCGAGTCTAGAAGAATCCTCAACAGAATGCAGAAAGCACTGGACAGAGGTATCGTCCTATTTGGGTACACCTCTGCAGTACGCATTCACTACCGAGAATCGAACCCGGACCGTTATGATACAACGCAAACTGTATTTTAGTGAGTAGCTGCGCAATATCGAGTCTAGTTAGTTTCTTCTTCGTCAGCGAGGCCAGTTGGTTCATAGTGGATGGACACTGCTGATGAGTCCCAAATATAGGACGGAACGGTCTGCATACTGTTGAGGTTTCTTCTAGACTCGATCAATTACTATGAATTAATGTATATATATATATATATATATATATATATATATATATATATATATATATATATATATATTCAAACATATATTGTTAAATATAACAGATAACAAATGTCTATTATGTTTGATCATAAACAGTTCTAAACTTCGTATAGTTGCTTTAAGTTTGGAAGAAGATAAAGCAACCATACGAAGTTAAGAACGGCTCATGTTCAAACATAATAGACTTTCGCTGTCTGTTATATGTAACAATATATGTTTGAATAATGATCTGCTGCCCCAATACGCGAAATTCAAGTTATATATATATATATATATATATATATATATATATATATATATATATATATATATATACGACAGGCAAGGAAGATTTAATTAATTTTTCATTAAGCTTTTCCAGCATCCTTACATTTTTCCCTTTTGTTAGGGAGTACAAAAATGTTCCCTTTTGTTAGGGAGTACAAAAATGATCCCTTTTGTTAGGGAGTACAAAAATTGGCCGTAATTTATATTGTCCCAAGCTTTTTCGGACACCCCTATAGCCATTCTCAAGGGTGTTTTGTCTTTGATGTCATTTTTTCTTCATGTTTTGACTGCTCCGTTGTAATCTATTTTTGCGTTCTTTTGAAATCGTAGCGGTCATTCCGAGCCTTCGCGGCTGGAATTCGCGTGAATATCTTACTATTTTTTTCAAAAATTTCAACACTCCCTTTCCACTGCTAATAATGTGAGGTTGATTTTAGATATCAATATATATATATATATATATAAACGTGTGGAACGGTTCATTGTAATGTAATGGATAGAGACGTATTCTAACAGATCACTAGCACTGATTCGTGAGGTCGATCATCCGGGTTTTCGCCTTACTTTATACCATGCACATTATGGCTGTGTTGTTATGTGCGAGTAGCGTAAAGGCTATCGACACCGAGAGGGGAATCGGCGAACAGAGTTCAAATTCTAACAGAGTCTGTTATTCCTTAATCATGCCTTTCAATCCATCTATTCTTCATCTCGCTATGTGTTCAATACCAACGAAGATTGGATTTTATAGCCTTGGGTGACAGCCAGTCTAGGAGAAGTTCTACTCTAAATTCAAAGCAGTGAAGAAATCAACAGGAAATCCCTCCATTCATAAGAAATCTTAGCAATTCATAAATGATAAGGAAAAGGAAGCTGTAGAGAGTCATAAACACCTACGCCCGAAAAGGACATGACATTAAGACAGCTATAATTAAGAGGTGTTTTTTTTCAGTATAATATTCTTTCTTACTCGCAAACAACCTTTCTTGCGTACACAGCGTCAAGTTATCCTCATTCTCTTAGTATGGAACAAACTCCCGAGAGTATGCTTTCCCGGCTTTAAAATCTTAACCTCTACATGTCTAAGGTTAACCGTTATCTGTCCTATATATCCTCATGATATGCGTTTCTTACCTTCTCTTATTACGCGCTTATAACAACCTCTACCTTAAATGGCTCTCGGGCGTTGTGTTGGGTGAAAAATAGTATAAACAACTGGTGACGTAATTAATCAAACTGTTACTCTCACCACGCTTGTTTGCGTAACAAATACGTTTTTCACGGGGTCGAGTTGTGAGCCCTACACAAAACTGGTTTGAGAATTCAGGATTGTTCTTCACCTAGACTGTTTGCTAGTTCAAGATAGAAAACGTGGTCTGCGCTGCTAATTAACTAAAAGCAGCACTTTTTAAACTTTTTTTCAGGATGGCGAGAAAAACCTTCTGGCTCGACACACAGAACCAAGACAGCGATTAGAATCTTTTTATTTAATTTTCCTTGCGTTCGTATAAGTATTTTCTTTTCTGGACAAAACGTATTTAAAATCTGTCTAAATGTTCAGCATATCCAACCGCTTTTGGTTATTCTATTAGTCAATACCAAGATTCTTTTTCTTTAAACTGAATGTGTAGATTTTTGTTTCTAGAGTGATAATTTGTTTTGTTTTTTTCCACATGCGGTCAACACATTGTGGCCGTGTTCATAGTCGATGTTATTGAGTGTTGGATTTTTCTTTTTTATTAATAATGTTTCCATTATTTTAATTCACTTTTTACAAATGGATGAGGCTTTTATCCTTGTATTTTCTACATGTTGCAGATGAGGTTTGGTAGATTTCCCCATGTATTTAAAAGAGTCTTAATTGAGCTATGGTCTTGGAGGTTATATATATATATATATATATATATATATATATATATATATATATATATATATATTTTAAATATCATGTATCCTATGACATGAAAACTTACATATATATATATATATGTGTGTGTGTGTATGTAAATATATATATATGTATTAATTAAATTAATTACTAATTAAAATTAGTAATTTTAAAATTGAAATTCGTAAGTGAAAATGATCATTAACTAAAGGTATCTTAATTCCAATTGTAATGAAAATTTGCTCTGTTTAATGAAAATAAACATGGAGCGCTCTTTCGTGAGTCAGCTTTAACATATTTCAAATTCTTTGTTGTGTTAATAGGACTGGCCTGGATTATACAAACGGATTACTACCTATATATATATATATATATATATATATATATATATATCCGTTGTCATTTCACAAGTCGCAACGGCGCGGCAGGCACATTTTATTACCCCAGCGTTTGCGTGGCGCATCACGTTAAATATTGTGTTTTTGGGGAATCAAACTTAAAGTTACATTCAAGTGTTTGAATTTAATATTCTCGACCCCAGCATTTCGCTTCGAGATCCAACTTGGGATCGCGACCCATAGTTTAAGAAGCGTTAACTTAAAGCTGTGATATAAAAGATTGATTCAGATACTATCAAGTGTATTTGTGCGAAAAGCGAACCTATCGGTCTCAGCTGGATTTTGAACTCGGCACGTCCATCCTACTTTCAACGACGATAACTGCAAAAAAAAACATTCACCTCAAACAAGGTGATAAAACCATTAAGATACAATGGGTTACTGTACGAGAAAAATCAGAGAAAATATATGGAGGAGAGACGAAATAAAAGAATAGTATTCAAGGAGGCAGAAGGTAACAATAGGTATTGCATTTATATTTTTGAAGATCTTAGTTAACAGGAAAGCAGCAAGCCGGAAGTGATTTCCACAAGCGAGACGTGCGAAAGAAGGAAAATTTTTCTAAGAACTTACAGTCTGTCTGAAAAGCAACAGGACTGGGTGCACTGTTTGAGCTATGGGCGAAAGAGGGATAGGCGGATTGTGATATCATCTAAAATATCTTGGGAATATATAACTGCAATCAGCAGTGCATATTCTCAGGACAAATCTTGGCGGCTTCACCATGACAATGCACCTGCTCACAGTGCCCTGAGCATCCGGCAGTTCCTAGCGGAGAGCAATATCACCGAACTGGAACAACCTCCCTGTTCACCTGATCTTTTTCGTGTGACTTTTTTCTCTTCCCCAAGCTCAAGGCGATCATGAAGAGGACCCGTTTTGAAGGCGTGGAGACCATCAAGGGGGCCGTAACGAGGAAAGCCGAGGGGCATCAAAAAAGAATCCTCTTAGCAGTGTATGGAATTGTGGTAGATAAGGATGGAAAGTGCATTAGACCCGAAAGGGGATTACTTTGCAGGGGAAACCGTGAAGTTTGTTGTTTAGAATTGAAATAAATCGTTTGGAACACCAGATTCGTTACTTTTCAGACAGTCCTCATATATCGTACATACTCGCGTATCATGAGACCTTTGAAGACCTAATTTTGAAGCTAATTTGACTACAGTAAATGGCTATATAGTTTGGTCAACGGCGTAGACTGGGCAGCAGTAGATAAGTTACTTTTATATCTCGTGCATGATGCGCCACCCATAAAATATTAGGTCTTCAAAGTTGCATGATACGAGTGTATATACGTGTTGAAACTTGACTAATGCATGGAATAATAATGCAAACACAAAATGTACTTAGAACAAAATGTATTGAATTAGAAAGTGTACACAATATTTACATATAGTCTTTTATATATTCCTGGGAAGACCGTTCCTGGAGAATGTGTTGACTAAGTCGCAGTCGGGCAGAGTCTCTAGTTGGATCTCTTGATTCGCCTCCCTGTCTTCCCGGTACCAACCATATTTATATAGTCAGTACTCCACTATGCAAATTAGGTGGATCCTACTACAACAATACGTTATATAGCAATTTGAACATGATGATACATAGTTCCTAATCAAGTACAGCGCTTAAATTCCAGAAGTCGAGGCACCAAAGCAGAAATCTCACCAGAAAAATTACCACAAAAATATTTACATAGAGGACGTTATGGCGGCGCGAAAGTGACTGAAGACAAGATGCTATGTCAGGACCGTTAACGTTGCATTTTGTTAAGAATTACTAAATGATAGCAGAAGCACAAGACTAGATGTTGCAGCAATATTCAGCGAACGGAAGAATTATTATATCCTTGTAATAGGCTAAACTAAATACCTTCTGTGGAGGTCACCGAGAATTCAAATAAAGCAGACGGGTTTTGCTTGCCGACATGACCAACAAATGTTATGACTAAGTTGTAAATTAACGACAGTCATTACAATAACGATGTACGTGGGAGCAGGACAGAAGTCAAGGTAAGAATATATCTTGTGTCCTTTATAGCAAGTTATAGAGGATTTGCGAGATCAAGTGTTGCAAATGTCGTAAATTCATTTGTTTCCCTGTTGGACATCGACCGCACCTTGTGCAACTGTTTTATTGCTTCTCGGAAACACAAAATACCGTCATTACTGCACCTACTTCTACTGACACCTCGATTGGTGAAGCCTCTATTGTATAAATTTAATTTATTGTTATTGTCGATATGATAGGTTACCATTAACGGCAGTATACAATTCTTTTGTTTTATTCTAATAACAAAGTCGAATTAAATGAAACTTGTTCCGTTATTTAGAACTGGTGTTGAAATAACCGGTTGACATATATATATATATATATATATATATATATATATATATATATATATATATAAAAGTGGACATGGAAGTCAGCACTTAGAGGCGACAGTCTGTTTCATGCTAGTGCAATCGTCAGGCGAATGACATATATATATATATATATATATATATAATGTCATTCATAGACAGTACTGCTTCACTGTATCACAGCTCCTCAGTGCGACTAGACTTCCGAATGCCTCAAGCAAGGATTGAAACACAACTAATTTGGTGTATATATATATATATATATATATATATATATATATATATATATATATATATAGCATAATGAGAAGCCACGTATACTTTTTTGATATGTATATAATATGGAGAAAACAACTGAAAAGTTGCAAATTAAAAGAAAAAAAAATTGAATGTTTTTTTTAAACAACATCTAAAATATTATCGTTAGATTTACGTTAGAAATATTCAAACATCACACATTCCACATCACGTGAAGTCCGCGTCTCGCGACGGACGCTACTTGAAAACAAACTTCTGAATACAGTTATTTAATTAATTTCTGACGAAAGATCGGGGCGATCTGAAATATCAATATATATATATATATATATATATATATATATATATATATATATATATATATATATATATATAAAATATAAATAAATACTTTCACAAAAAAAACATTCAATTATTTTTCTTTTAATTTGCAACTTTTCAGTTGTTTTCTCCATATTATATATATATATATATATATATATATATATATATATATATATATATATATATATATATATATCAAAGGAAAGATGAATAAATACGCCAGGACTCTTAACCAGGTTAATGACTGCATACACTATGATGCCGTAAATGTTAAAATAATTTGAAAAACATGGATAAACGTGCCCGCAATAAGACTTAGTGTGAAAAGTACGTTTTTTCCCATGACACCGCTTTTTAGCTAGCTTTACACTTCGGCAATGTTTATTGTTTTTAAAACTGATAATTAGAATCGGAATAAAGCCTAAACATACAATGAAAATGAATTTATACATTTTTTTTGTTCTTGAGAATTGCCAAAAAATAATAAACACTATTTATTAGATTGATTATTTACAAGAATAATTTTATATTTACAATATCCTAAAACCTAATCCAATGCAATATTTATCATTTACTAATTCATAAAGAAATAAATGTGAAAAACATTTTTTATTCATAAATTTATAAACATTTATTAAATTATTAAAATATGTGAACCAACAAAAGGAAATCCTTATTATTTACCATTTTATAAAGTTCGAATCAGTTGGTAATTAGCCAGTGTTTTGCCAAACATTCCAATAAATAATATAATAAATAAATAGTGTAGATAAACAATCTAATAAATAGTGTTTATTATTTTTGTTGGCAACACTCAAAAACAAATAATGCATAAATTCACTTTTATATGTTTAGGTTTTATTACAATTCTAAGCATCGTTTTTAAAACAATGAACATTGCCGAAGAGGGATGATAGTTCAAAAAGCGGTGTCATGGGTAAAAACCGTCCTTTTGACAATATGTCATATTGTTTGTATGTTTATCTATGTTTGCTAATACATCATATACAGAATTTAATTGCATTTGGGAGGGGGAAGAGAAATTCATTAAAATAATTTTAATACTAGTTTTTAATGATGACATTATCAAAGGCAAGATTTATTAAACAAATATATTAGAACTTTTAATCGCTAAATATTGTCTAAATTATGATATAAATAATCCTGTGTTTTCACTAGTAAAAACATTATATTCTGTTGATAGACGGATTTGAGTAGACATCTCGGTTTTTAATAATGATGTTGATATCGTTTGGTCTGGGCAATCGAATGTCTTGTATAAAGAAAACGGACTTATCGACAGTGACAAATCTCCTTTTCCGAGTAAACTAATTTTAAGCTAAACGTGTTTAATTGCTTAGCCACGACATACTTCACAGCAACGCATGACTGAACGATACTTTTTATGACATGCACACGTTTTGTTGTGACTTTTAGCCTATATCTGCTAACCTACATATATTTACATATGAAAAGATATATAGAATTTCATTGCAAATTATCTTACTTGAGAAATGCATTGCAAATTATTTATAGCCATTTGTCTAATCCTTAATATCACGGGTAGGATTTATTAAACAAATACTTCGTAACTTTCATTTTCTTCGAACTTATTATACAGCAGCGTGACTTTAGTTTACGGGAATTAGATTCTATATATATTTTTCAACCAATAAAATATCATCAGGAAGTTTATTTGATAAATAATAATTACTATGGCGAATATCACTAAAATACACGGCGGGCGTAGTTATTCTTGGGCCATTTAGTTAATAACAATACTACCTCCCTTCACCACTGAGAAAAACATTTTCGCGAGCAAGCGTGAAATTATTTTCTAAGTAATGAAAAACTTGGATTCAAAATTTCACACCTCTATGTGAAATTAGATTTTGAATCTCCCTTACGGATATAAAAATATAAGCATACTGTTTCTCGGGGTTTAAAACAATCACAATTAGGATTTCATCGGACTAAATTGATGTTTTTGTTAAAGTGATTAAACATACATAAAGAAGAGGTCATGCTGAGAATTTTAAATTTAAATTATTTTTTTAAATATGGGTATTTGGCCTTTATACCGGCCGATTTCATTTAGTTGGTTTTCATTTTTGTTTATATTTTTATCAATTTTGTTACTAAATATCTCACATTGAACACAACAAAAACAAATGTGAAAGAAACATAAGCAAAGAGAAAATAAAAGGCATCGACTAAAGCATATTAAGCATTACTTTTCAAGTAAATTGAATTAAGTTCTCCTAGCCGCTGTCGTATTTCGTATAGAGAAAAACGTTACTATTGCCCTCCTTTCTGCCGATGGCCTAGAGGTAAGATATCTGACTGATGTCAAATCAATCGGGTTTCGATACCGGCTTGTCTGACGTCTAGCCACACTGAGTCGCTGTGATACAGCGAAACAGTCTGTCTGTGGATGACTATATATATATACACACAAAAAAATCTTTTAAATAATTACAGATTTCAGTGTCCTCTCTCCATTATGCGCATGTTTAATCACATCAGCGCAGTAAACACTTTGGTCTAATGAAATCCTAAACATGTCACACGTAAAGATTTTTTCATAGATTTTCATAAAATTTTTGTTGATACAAAAAAGATATATATATCGTTTTTCCATGAATGAAAATTAGGAAGGAAGAGATCATCAGTGGTCAAGAACTAATGCGAATGTTACTAGTAGGATAGGGCTTCTATATGTAGCATTTCTAATGGTTTTACAGTAAAAATACAGTAAAAATCCAGACGGATGAAACCTTCTGTAGACAGGAGCTACAGAATATATAGAATATAACATCTTTAGTAAAGCTTATCTGTTTCTCTGACAGTCGTGATTTCAATCCCTAGATCAAACAGTGGGGAAAATACCTCAGCACAGCGGAGAGCATAATGAAATGTGACGGTTATATGAATAAAAACAATTGGTGAACGGTACATATTTTATATACATGATTATTTAAAAAGAATGAAACGATTTCATTACGGAAGTCCACAATTCGGGCTAGCCGTGAGCTTACGATCTCTCAACCAACGAATAACAACAGCGATCAACTCTGGATCGTAATATGCTGATACGCGCCTGAGAGGAATTCTCTTGTCACATTGATGTTGCTCGCGCTGCAGGTAATGGCCATATTGAACACTTGTAAGACAGGAAATAAAAGTTGATTGTGAGTAAGAATACTTGTGACTTGGCTGGAGTTTTCTATTGCTTTTCCTTATTAAAATATTGCGCATTGAAATCGGTTCATTCTTTTTTAATAACCCTGTATTATGGCCGATTAAATCTTTGGTTCGTGAATTTAGTGACATAGTAATTGTGAGTTCAATCTCTGAGCTGGGCAATGTGTATTTGGACTAAGCAGTATTAACCTAAACAGTCTACACCCGTAGATTAAATAAAGGGTTCTGTTCCTTGTAGGTTACTTAGATCTATCTACACCCGAGGAAAGTCGAAGGGCACAACTGACGAAACTTTGGTGATAAAAGCAACAAAAATTTGGACAATAGTTCGGGTATATAGTGTAAATAATGGAATTTAGTGTTTAACACAGCAGAACACCAGATGAGTGGATTTACATCTGCGAAAACCGAAGATATATTTTTGAACTTTTCATGTAATTTGTTTATTATTAATTTTTAATTTTTAATATTGAGAATTTAATCTTTATTATCATCATTATTATTATTATTATTATTATTATTATTATTATTACATATCATTGTATTTATTTGTTTCTGCTTTCTTCTTCTTCTTCTTCTCCTCCTACTCCTCCCCCACCTTCTACTTCTTCTTCTTCTTCAATGTTTCTCAGCCTAGCCTCGTTCACAACTTCTTTATCGCCATTAGTTCATCTCTCGAAGAAGCTAAATCTATTAAGCGACAAGGACTTATCGCAATTTACCGACCTCCAAGCCAGTGATAATTACTTCAATGATTTTAATATCGTTCGTTCATTGAAGCGGTCGCAATTAGACGAGAAGGACGACCATGAAAACCTGAGAGACGAACACTGATTGAAAAACGATAGTTAAAAATGGACAAGAGCAAGAAATATGGTCGTTGTTGCCATTCGACCAATGGTCAATTCTTCTTAGGAATAATGACCAAAGGAAATAAAAGACAGACAAATGGAAGTGATTCTTATCTACCATTGCCTTCGGTCAGACGGGATTCGATTAAATTCGCATCTTCATTATTGCCGTCAGATGACTTCATCGACCAGATTCTTTTGTCCACACGTTTTATTTTTATTAATATCCTCATCTTTTATGTTGTTATTTTATTGTAATTAAATTGCGGGACTTCTAAACAAAGATGCGAAATCTATATATATATATATGAAAGGGGTGATGAAGAGTTATCAGCCCAACTAACACGCCCTTCCAAACATATTATCTTTTGTCATTTGGACTGAATTTGGGAGGTGGGTTCGGCAGAGAATTTTTCAGCAACATCCTTGTACATCTACTTCAACTTCTCTAACGACAGCTAGATGGCGTATTTATCATGAATAATTACACATGTTTTGTCTTTCGAATTTTACATGATTATTCTTTTAATATTTAATATCATGAAATTATAACTTTGGAAATTGGGGACAAAGAAATGATAATAAAATGCCAGGGAAGTTTGCTATGTCATGTTGCAGTTTTTATACAACTTTATCTACTGACTGCATGATTGAGTTCTTCTCAATAATTGGGCAATTACTATGATCGCTTCTACTTTCTTCACGACAATCTTTATTAACAACATTTCTCAGAGACCAAGATAACCTCACTGAAAATTATTTATTGATATATTAGAGGAAGATTTATTCGCGGATAATGGGGAGTGAACTGAAAACAACATACATCCAGTGGATTGAAAAGTTTCGGTTTAGGATTTAAGGTTACAGAATATAACAGAAACCTTGTGATGGCTAGAGAATTCAACGATCAAAACTTTGTTAGTAAAAATAATCAAGATAATTATAACCACGGTTTGATTTTACCTCTACAGATTATTATTGAGATTAAGTCGTAATTAGTCAACTGAATCTGGGGATATGCATGGAGTGTACCGGTTATCAGCGTGCAAAGTAGGATTGACGTGTAGAGCTCAAA
Organism: Acanthosepion esculentum; assembly: GCA_964036315.1. NCBI lineage: Eukaryota > Metazoa > Mollusca > Cephalopoda > Sepiida > Sepiidae > Acanthosepion > Acanthosepion esculentum. Next base: position 63,206,808 of record OZ038493.1, on the reverse strand, counting down.
TTCAACCGAGACCGTTGAGGACTTTTTCGCATAAATGCACATGGGGAAAATTATGAATCCAAACACCCCCACCTAGGGAGTAATAGCACGATAAACATGATTATCTAGTTTTATTTGACAACTAAATCTATGTGAACAATTCTGAATCAAAAAATGCGCATGACGCTAGGAACTCTGCCCAAGTAAAACTAACGAGGTCAGTCTGAAAAGATACGAGGCACGTCTCACAAACAATTTTTTTCAACAAAGTACTTCCCCTCCAAAGTAATCCTCTTTCGAGTCTAATGCACTTTTCCACCCTTCTCTGTCATGCACTGCCGGAAGGATTCTTCTTGGATACGCCTCTGCTCTGTCGTTACAGTCCTATTGACGGCCTCCACACCTTCAAAACGCCCAACTTCTTTAATGATCCGCTTGAGCTTTGGGAAAAGAAAAAGATACATAGAGCAAGATCAGGTGAATAGGCAGAGGTTGTTCCAGCCCGACGATGTTCTTCTCAGCCAGGAACTGTCGGATGCTCAGCGCGTTGAGAGAATGGGGCATTGTCGTGGTGAAGCAGCCACGATTTGTCTTGCCACAACACTCGTCTCTTCTCGCATACTGAGCGAAGCAAATGCCACAGGATCTCTTCGCAGACTGAGTGATCATCTAGCCTTGTGGCAAGAACTTACTGTGAACGATGTCCATAGTTCACACAGCATATGCAGTCCCGTTACTTTTCTGACAGATGTGGATTTTTAACCCTGCTAGGGTCTTATATTGTTTTGCGCATATGTGGCAACATTGGGCGTCATTTAAAGTAATAACGTGCAATGAATGACGCATAACGTGTACTGAATGCCTTCTTTGGGTGTATGGCGTCTTTGATGATATTTGAAGCCAACCCTCCTTAAACAGACGCTATCACACAGGGAACTTAACATCGATCCTCGTGAATATCGCACTTGAGTTTTTCATCTGCAACAGGATTCTGTTCGAAGTATCTCTTAGCATTATGTCCATTTTTTTCTCCAGTATCAACAATCTAGAGTTATGATTTTCCCAATTATTTTACCTTTGTTCTGTGTGTTCTTGGTGCAAGCTTGAAACATCAATTCCATCTTGTGCAATGGTCTTTTTCCTCGAACAATTCACTGCAGAGAAACTGCTTAGGAAACCTCTCGTCTTTCAACCTAACCACATGATCAGTCCATTACAACAGGCGCTGACGTATAAGAGACTCTATACCGGTTTACCAACTGCGTTCGAGGGTATCAACGTCAATACCGTATATTTGCCACCGGTTATCCAATATACGGCGCAGATACTGTTGATGAAATCACTCCAGCCTTTTAAAGCGACTCCGCTAAATGAATCCGTTCTCACATTCATAGAACAAACATACACACCTAAATACATACCTTTTTGCATACAAAAGGGATCTTATTTGACCAATTTGGTTTTTATTTGGTACTGTCCACCTCCCAAGTCAGTTTATTGTTTATTGTTGATAACATCCATTTTTATAAATATTTTATAAATATATCTTCCTATCTGATGTAGGAGGCACGGGGGAATAATGGATAGCGGCTAGGATTGAAGAATCGACTATGAGTAAACAGGTGGACAGACCGGGGTCTATAGCCTTGGTTGGTAACTGGTATACCACAGAAAGAAATGGCAACCTACTGCGGGAAAAAATCTGCCTCGTCAACTTTGTATCGAAAGATACATGATCGCCTTAGTGTGTATTACTCTGGAAAAATAATTGTTATTCTCAAAACATTGTTAATTGCAATATTCACTCTCCCAAAAGTATTATTCTACCAAGCCAAAATAATCTACAAAATTTTAATAAGCCGTAAAATTAAAAAATCGATTAATAGCTCCATTTGTCACGTGAGACATGGAATGTTTGCAGGTTAGTGCCGTTTCTTGGCTACTGAAAGGTCTGTTAAAGGCAGTTTCCCAAAATGACGATAGACGCCAGGAAGAAACAAAGGATGGTTGATGCCACAGTCTCTCTCTCTCTCTCTCCCTCTCTCTCCCCCTCTCTCTCTCTCTCTCTCTCTTGGCTACTTCAATGAGACCTAGGTTCACCGTTTTGAGCCAAGAAGTAAAAGAAGAATAATGAAGTGGTATCACCAACACTTACCTAGATAAAATCTTAAGACAGCACTCTAGACATGGAAAGTGATGACCATTGTTTTTTAGGATAAAAATATCTTTTTCTATTGTTTCCCTCCAAACAAAGCAACAATGCCACTAGAACTCGGGGGGGGGGGGCAAAGTTAGTGAAAGAGAATGAAACTAACAAGACTGAAAATAGAGGGGATTGAGGTAAGGACAAACTGAGTAGTGTTCAAGAAGACAGAAGATGGCGATTGACGTGGCATTTGAATGTTTGATGGTTCTAATTATCAGGTGGGAAGTGCAAGAAAAACTGTTACAGTAGAAGTAGTGTTTGCATTTAGCTAATTCAAACATGAACGGTAAGACCTAGTTGCCAATTTAGTAGCACGCTTAAATTCATGTAGTCTGGGCACCAGAAAAAAAGCTTACAAAAATGAAAATATTTGCAGAACAGGCAAAGGGAAGCCACGTCACTTCGGTGAGAAATTGTCTGGCGACGAGATGCCTGCTCAGGATCGATTGTATTGTAGACCATTCTCTGGATTTTGTCAAGAATCTCGAGATGCTCGGTAGAAGCATGTAGTCTAGGCACCAGAAAAATGCTCATGAAAATGAAAATATTTGTAGAACAGGCAAAAGGAAGCCACGTCACTTCGGTGAGAAATTGTCTGGCGACGAGATGCCTGCTCAGGATCGATTGTATTGTAGACCATTCTCTGGATTTTGTCAAGAATCTCGAGATGCTCGGTAGAAGCATGTAGTCTAGGCACCAGAAAAATGCTCATGAAAATGAAAATATTTGTAGAACAGGCAAAAGGAAGCCACGTCACTTCGGTGAGAAATTGCCTGGCGACGAGATGCCTGCTCAGGATCGATTGTATTGTAGACCATTCTCTGGATTTTGTCAAGAATCTCGAGATGCTCAGTAGAACCACCAGACCATCTATGACAACAGTTTTTTAGTACACGGACGAATAGTAGATATAAAAATGTGTAAGATAGATTCTGACGAGTTATTTTTTCGGGGGTGGGTATCACACAATGAACCAACCTTTCTTGTAGCGGACGTAGCAATTGACGTGATATAGTCGGTCCACTCCATGTCAATGGAAAACGTGAGACCAAGAGCCATAGAGTCTCCTGAAGTTCAGCATCAGCCATCCTCATGTTAGTCAGAAAATGTTCTCTGTGGTGATGACATGAAAGTAGTTTTGGTTTGGAAGTGTTGAAATTTACAAACCATTTCTTGTCACAGGAAACCACTGATGAGAGTTCCTTTTCAAGAGTAGTTACCAGGTTTACTTTGTCGGATCTGTTGAACTTGTTACTAAGACTGGAGTAAATGCTAGTGTCATCCGCGTAAATACCTGTTGGGAACTAATGACATCAGGAAAATAATTGACTTATAGATTCTATATCCAATAGTACTAACATTTGTTATAATTACTACATATACATATTGTCGAAAATCAGAGCAAGTGATATTCTTAATGGATGCAAACCGCCAGTGCTTATTATTATAAATAACCTTGATGTTATCTATGTCGAATAAGGCTAAGTTCTATTCATTGAACTTTGCTTCAGACTCCACGTTAGACTACACCTATCTGACTTGACATTACAAAGAATACTGATCAAGATGAAATCTCTGCTTAGCTTGGAGTTATCTACAAATACTGACAAACTTGTTTGATTGCTACGTGTAAATCTATGGAAGGTGTCAGCAGTATGTACTGTTTTCAAGAATACGGGTGAGCGCTCAACACCGTCGCAATACCGTCCCTCAAACTTCCTTAGCGTCAGCAGTAAACTCTTTTAGTTAATTATCAACAAGAATGTTGTTGATCACCTCAACACAAACGGCCTTCTGAGAGACGAACACGATGCATTTCGCGCCTCCAGGAACACCACTGATGTTTCAACTGTCGCTAAGCACAGAATCAGTGAAGCATTTGATAATAATTTAACCACGAGAGTGATTGCCTTAGAGATCCCCAAGCCCTTTCACGAGATGTGGCCTGGGGTCTACTACACAAATTCTCCAGTTATGTCCTACCTGGAAGAGTTTTCGCAATTATCAATGTCTCAGTTGCGTCTCTGTCTTCGGGCAGAGTGCGACACAGTTGTGGCACTGTCCGCAGACAGAGACGCAACTAAGGAACGTAAATACTGTGAGATGCCCGGTCCCGGGGAACATATACCCGAGGCTGCACCCTCCATTGCACTAAAGATGGGTAATCGATAGTTGTATCGGTGCTAGCGCAACCGACGGTTGTGGAGACTGAGAAATATTAAACCTGCCCTTGTGTTACATCTCATCTCAGTGGGGAGACCGGAGTAAATAATATCAACTTCTCAAGTAGGTCCCCGAAGTTTGTTTTTAATGGCCAGTCCTCTGAAACCCATGAGACCAATGCAGGCGACTCTCAAAGCCTTCTCCTCGGTACTACACCCTTTCTGTCTCATATTATCGATCTGTCTAGGGACATTCTCAGGCATCTGCAGATGATACCACAGTTTATGAACACATTTCCAAAAATGAAGATGATCACAGCCTGTCGTCTTTTCTGATGTGGCTGTAACAGTTTACTGGAGGTCAAAATGGCTTGTAACTTTCAATACCTCCAAAACCAAGTTAGTAATGTTTCATTATCACCACGCAGATCCTGAATTTTCTTCAGTCATGATGAAGATTTGCACTCTTAATGAGGCTTCTTGCTTTGGAAGTTTATCTCACGGCAGACCTCAATAGAATATTTTAAATCGGTATCACCCCAAGTAAGAGATTATTTACACTATTTACATAGTTTGGACTGTTGTCCTCATCTTTGTTGCCATATTCACGACGTTTCGACCATTGTACGCTCCGGCCTTCTTCAGATGATTGGAATTTCGAACAGAATCCTTTATTTCGTCCACCAGGGTAGATTGTTCTATTTCCACCTAGCGGAAATCTCAATATTCCGGATATGTCAGTATCAATTATCTCCCTTTAGTAACTCAACTCTCCAATTTTTATCTTTGAGTTAAGTCACTGCATTCGACCAACGCTTTAATCCACCATACATTGTTTGGACTATCGTTGCCATATTTATCACAGGTTCAGGTGGCTGGAATGTCGAACTGAACCCTTTATTTCGCTCGCTGGGGTAGACTGTCCTAGTTCCACGTGCCATATCTAATGGAAGTCAGCTATCAGTTATCTCCTGTTAATTCCCCTCTCCAAGTTCTCCACCGCCTTAACCAGGTATTGAACTCACACTCTTTGGGTACTGTCACTGGATCTAACTAACGCCTTTATCTATTGTGCCATGTGTCCTTGAGGACACCTGTTTATGAATTTCTGGCTCATGTCATCAGCAACCATTTTTACCAGTGTTCACATTGCAGTAAAATACAAATTTTATTGTAATCGCACGATAATGGGTCATATGCAATACAGGTGAACTATTCAACTAGAAAAAATTAAAAATAAATACAATGTATCTAAATACAAATTATACACGTTATAATAGATCATTATTCTTTCTTAAGTAAATCAAAAAAAGTTTTACCGAAATTTTAGCATCAACTTGAGATTCTTGTTAAAAAGTTGAACAATATTCAACATATGGAAAAAATAGTGAAATTTATATAGTGTTTTTTCAAGACTTTGCATCAGTAAAACAAATTCACGGATTTGGTAAAAAAAATGCCCAAGAATGATGTCAAAATCCTTGAAAATTTTTAATCCTTTAATAGTCGGTAGTATAATTATAATGTATATAAATGTAGGTAAAAAAAAGTAAATGTTAGTAAGATAGTGAGGGTCAGAAAGCACCATTCAGACCCCTCAATCAGGCTACGCATCGGGCTCTGACTGAAAACACTGTGGATTAACATGAAAGTTGTACACACCGTTATTAGCGGGCTTGGAAGATTCCCGGGGACCCTTGCAAAAAGGTTGGAAGAACTGGAAATTCAGAGACGAATCAAAATTACCCAAATATATGTTAAAATGAGAAAAGAAAAAATACAAAAAAAGGACAAGAGGAAAAAAAGAAATAAAGAAGAAAGAGAAAAAGAAAAATTATGAAAGATAAAATTATAAGAAAAATAAATTAAAGAGAAATAAAGAGATTATCTAAGAAATAATAATAATAATAATAATAATAATAATAATAATAATAATGATGATGATGATGATGATGATGATGATGATAATAATAATAATAATAATAATAATAATAATAATAATAGACATCGTGATCAAAGACCACAAGAGCAGAATATGCTTTCTTATTGACATGTCAGTCCCTAGAGATTGTAATTTATCTTTGAAAATCTTCAAAACACTATCAAAATACAAGTATCATGAGAGGGAAATCTGAGAAATGTGGCTTTATCTATGTAAAATGTGTGTTTTTGCTTTTTACAAAAATTATCAGTAAATGTGTCATGAAACATTGTTAAACAATGTGATTTTTCTTTCTCTTTTCTTAAACGGCACGCTTCTCTCAGTGTTGCAAAATATTGGAGGAGTTACGTTAATCAATTTGGTTTTTTAGTAATATTACTACAACTATTACTACTACTACTACTACTACTACTACTACTAATACTAATAATAATAATAATAATAATAATAATAATAAGAAGAAGAAGAAGAAGAAGAAGAAGAAGAAGAAGAAGAAGAAGAAGAAGAAGAAGAAGAAAGGACAGGGAAATGAAGAAGAGAAAAAGAAGAAGAAATGAAAGAGAAGGAAAGAGGGAGAAGAAAAATTAACAAATACAAAATAAGAAAGGACAAGAGACGAAGATGAAGAAGAGTTAAAAAATTTGAAAGAAGGTGTCAGGCAAAAGGAGAACAGAAGAAAATGGCAGAAGAACATCATCTCCAACAACAATTTATATTCTTACTTTTGATATTTTTCCCTGCTGCTAATTAACTCGCTCATTTGGTTTGGGTCTATGTTACAAATTCCCGCCACTCATTTTTTCTTCACATATTCACACCTCTAGCCAACACCCTCTTTCTAACCCTAACCCTAACCCTGCCAACACCCCCTCTTCCTGCTTTTCAAACCATCTCCACCAGGCCCTGCCCTGCTCTTCGTCAAAAAAGTGAATTTACGCACCCTCCCTGTTCGCGCCAGTATCTGTGTCAGTTATCCACAACACGGTCCTCTTTTTAAGGAGTTGATATCCGGGGCTTTTCCCCCTTCACTTTCTTTTACATTTTTTGCGGTAAAGAAACTTAAACCAGTTCTTTTCTACGACAAAAAAAATGATGCTACTTGGTTATGAAGATGATAATGATGGTGATTATTATTATTATTATTATTATTATTATTATTATTATTATTATTCCCAGTTTTCCTGATTTGCTGATACAATTCTTTACCTGAGACATGAGGCAAAGGAAGGTTTTTCTTCGAAATTTATTGAGCATCTGACACCGAAGGCTTTTTTGGTATGTGCGCAATGCTCAAGAGTAGAAACTTTTCCATCTCAGATAATGAGGGATTTCCTTAATGTTTTTATCAGTATTTTTTTAATCATTCCTAGTGCTACCATTATTAATGAAACTGGGATTCTGTTTGAAGGTCATATCCTTGCAACTTATTATTATTATTATTGATAATATTATTACTTTTATTATTTTATATTGATGATAATAATAATAGTATTAAGAAATAGAATTTTACTAGTACTTATTATTATTATTATTATTATTCTGATTATTATTATTTTAATGATAGTTATTATTTTGATTATTCTGATTATTATTATTTAGCAGAGCAGACTGGGATCTTCAGCCGTGGTTGTCAACCAGCCTAAGACATATATAAACCGTATATAGCCCTAAGCACATAATATGCAGCTAATGATGGAGTTCACAATGAACGTGACTGCTGTCGACCTTGACTGATTGGTTATCCTTATTATTTACATTATTTTAATTAATTTATGATTATTCTACTTTTAATACCATTTATTTTTATTGTTTCGACTTTTTCGAATAATAATTATTAATATTATTATTTTATAAAGATTATAATTTTAATAATGTCTATAATAATATCTTTATTATGATGACTACTTTATTTAGCTAGCTTGCTACACATACACACACACACACACAGACATATATATATATATATATATATATATATATATATATATATATATATATATATATTAAAGTGTGCAGCTTATATATTATATATTAAAGAAACAAAATATCATGATTATACAGAGAATTAAATACCAATGTCAATGTGATTAATGGAGAAATCACTTCGCTAACAGGACTTAATGAGACATTAACTTACTATCAATTCCTTGAATAATAAGATCCTTATATTCGAGTTGTTGTCAGATGAAAGACACTTGCCAAGTAGTTTCGAATATCAAATTGTCATCTTCAGGGCGCATTTTTTTCTTATACATAAGCAAACACTACGACGATATATATGTAGACCGAAAGAAGTTTTTTTTAAATTATGCTATTTATTTATTTATATATAGGTAAAGCGAGAGAGAGAGGGGGGGATAAAGACTAACAGAGTAGGAGAGGTAAGATAGAATAAGATTTTGATATGTTTCTAGTGCCATTTGTTATTGAAACCGAGAAAAAAAGAGGGAAACTGTCTTATTTCTTAATAAAACAAAAACTCCAAACCTTTGCAAACACCTAATATAAACCTAATTACAATATTTACTAACATCTTATTTACCATAAAACAATTAGTTAAAAATTATGGGCTAGAAACCTATTCTCAAGAGAACAACTCTTTTCACTAACATTATTAGCGGCATGTTATGATGTCTGCTACAATAGTCTTCATAAAATACGACCTTTGATTGTGTGTCATATCGGGTGTGTCTCCTGCATTAAAAATGAACATGTCACATTGTGGTGAATAAAAACATGTTCACGTACATGACTACATATAAACGGCTTTCTTATCTTATTCTTTGTTATCGTTTTTGAGCTTTGGTATTGAGAAGTGATGTAAAGTTATCTTTCTTGTCCTCGGTAATTTATGAAAAAATTATAATAATTACGTCACGGTTTCAGCAAAATGTGTAAGAACGATGAAAAACAATTTGATTATTTCTAGAGAATTTTTTAATATTTCCAATTTTTCAGATAAAAATGGTGGTTGTACCTGTAATTATTAAAACGTCAAAAACCGTTTCGTGGGGCATTGTTAAAAAAAATAGAAACAGAATTACTAATAATAATGTTAACCCAATAAAGGTTCGAGAGCTACTTGTGATAGTGTTAAAACGATTATGATGAATGAGAGGTGTAATATGAATGAAAGTGTTGGTTAAAAGAAGGGCACGAGGTTGATAGATATCGATTGTGTATTGAATTGAAGAAGTTAATACTGTAGCGTTCAGGAAAGCACCCACGCGGGAGTTTGTTCCAGACAGAGGCAGTTATTGATAAAAGTTGAATGAAAGTACCTCCTTACATTTAGAAAAGGTGGGAAATGGGTGTGATCAGACTCCATGGACGTATCAAGGCATGTCCTGGCTGTTAACGTCTGAACTAGTGGAACTAAAGAATCAAACTCGTCTGAACATTTGCCATGGAAATAGCGATAGACTAGTGATATGCTTACAATATTGCATGTATGGAAAAGTAACTGCAGAATAGAGAATAAATCCTCATCCACAAAACTGCCGAACGGAGAAGAGCCACAGCAAAAATAAAAAGAAACTATTAAAATAGGGATGTCTGCTCAAATATATGGAGCCATTAAATACAACGTTCATAGCATTACTAAATAATTTCAGATTAAAAATCCGTTAACTCTGTAATATATATATACATATATATATATGTGTGTGTGTGTGTGTGTGTGTGTGTGTGTGTGTGTGTGTGTGTGTGTGTGTGTGTGTGTGTGTGTGTTCATATTTCGGTATTACGGACCTCCCTTTAACTGATATTGGAAGCAATGAACTAAATCTGGAGCCGCCGACTCAGTTTGTAAGTGCCACTCGCTACGGGCAGAGTTGTGGTGACCCTGGATACAAGCCAATGCTTCGCGGGATTACCACTAGTTGGTAGACCGTCATTTTGTTTACATCAGTTTAACCACACGTTTAGCTTCGTGGTCCGCGTGTTTTCCCCGTTTTTATATGCCAGCGTTTTTAAGTGGTCTTATATCTTCTATAGACGTGTTGTCTGGAGGAAGAGTAGAAAATCGGAAAAGGGCGAATTAAACAGTAGCACAAAATAGTGTATAGATATTTTATAATGTCAGATTGATAGTGTACATGATTAAATGTACAGGACTTCATTATTCTTTCGTAATGTAATCTTTGATATTAGCCACTACAGTCTTAGTAACAATAACTACAGACAATCGGCATTATCGGAACAATATCCCCAACATTTATCCCTTAAAACGAGGTAATTATATATATATATATATATATATGTGTGTGTGTGTGTGTGTGTGTGTGTGTGTGTGTGTGTGTGTGTGTGTGTGTGTGTGTGTGATTAATGGATAAGTGACAAGAAGACTATGGTTAAAAATACCATTTCGTTAGATCAAATCGTCTGCTTTGATAATGAGACAAGCTTTCTTATATCAAACTCAACTGCCTCATCTTCCACTGCGTATTAGCCCACAGCATACAGGCCCAACCCTTGGGATCATGGTGTGCCGTAAGTTACACCTCTCAATCTTCTTTAGTGTTTCTAAGTCAGGTAAATCTAATACATTTTTCAATCCCTGCTGTTGCCATTCTTGCATCAGCAGAATAATGCCAGCCAATATAATGCCCACACTATTCAGTATGCTTTGCAAGATGCTTGAAAAATTTCCTGGTCGGCATGATCACTGTATCTGTTTCATTTAGCCTACCGACAGCTTCTGTTTCATTACATCAACAGGTGCAAAGGATGTAATATATCTTTGTATCTGTATTTGCTACCTGTACAATAGTATGCATGCGATAGTAGAGGCCAGTGTGTGTGTGTGTGTGTGTGTGTGTGTGTGTGTGTGTGTGTGTGTGTAACAGCAAAATTGTCCAAATCGTGTAACAGCAAAATTGTCCAACTGTTAGATTAATCTAAAAAATGATTAAAGATATCTTACTGGAATGTTTTTATAACACTATTGGCTCTACGTTGAGCAATAAGAATGTATAATTACTCTCCAAGCTTAACAGAAGTATCTTGATGAAATCGTACATAAAAGAAAATGATATGTTCACTATTAATTAATCATAGCTAAGGATTGTAAGCGCATGAAGGATTGAAATAGAGTTCAAATATATATTATTCCACAATCATTTTCCAACTTATTCAAGATGATCTTCGCCCTCTCTAACCTTCTAACTTTCTGACTTGGAGTAACTAGGTGCCTCACAGGTTTCATGTACGATTTCATTTTTAAGTATTTTTTCATTGCTCTTTGGACTGTCATATCTGAAATTCCTCTCTCACGTGACAAACGTCATATGGATTGAGTTGGATCTTTTCTAATTGATCTCTTTAGTTCTAAGTTGAAACGATGATATCTCTTCCTGTTGTGACCGCCTGATCTAGTTTTCTTCTCTATTTTCCCTCTTCTTAAAACTTATTCACCGTTCTCTTGATGGTTCTTGAATGGACTTTGAAGATAGAAGCCAGAGTATGAGTGTCGGTACAGTTACTGAAGGCCCGAACGATCTTTTTTGTCTATTGCTCAGTTGGGAAGACATAGTGTGTATGACACAAATGAATTTAACCTATTCTTTTTCTAGCTGAATAAATCAAAGGGTTTTTCAGTTATTCTTAAGGCAAATAGCATCAGGGTTGGAAAATGACTTATCTCTAAACCTGGAAAAAAGAAACTCAATTAGTTTAGTGTTTTTTGGGGTTTTTTTAGATATTAAACATTTTGTGGGATGGACAATTGTGCTGTTACACGATTTGGATAATTTAAAAAACTTTACTGAGTGAATTATTTCTGGGGGGTGAAAATTTTAACAGAAATACACTAAAACTAAGTTATAGCTGTACAGATAATCTTGAAAAAATTATTTAAAAAATTAATAATAAAATTTTAAACCGGTACTAAAATCTGAATAATAATTCCAAAGCAACAAATACTGATAATAACAACAAGTATAATTGTAGAAATTCTAACAAATGTCCATTACAAAACAGATGTCAAACTGACTCTCTTGTTTACCTAAGCACTATTTCTACTATTGAAAACCCAACAGTTAAAAAAATTATATTGGGAGTGCCAAGATTTCTTTTAATACTAGGTTGTATCAACATGTATTATCTTTCACCAATAATGCTTACCCCCCTTTCTAAAGATTTTTGGAAGTTAAAAGAAGTTAACAAAATCCCTATGGTAAAATGGAAAATACTAAAAGAAGCTTGAACCTGTAAATCTTTAAAAGACCCCTTTTTCTTATGCTTACATGAAAAGTTAGAAATTATCCTATTTGCCGACACAAAATCTCTGCTAAACCAAAGAAGTGAATTAACTGGTTCTACATTTATAATTTTTATCTACAGGTTCCTTTAATAAGATTCCTGAATCTGAAAATCTTTTTTAAAAATTCAGTTGAAATTAACTTTACGTCTGGTTGTCCCCTTTTCCCTCTCCCTCAACATCTTTTGAAAAATTGAACATGTCATATTTGTTTACACTCACAATACATTTGTTGTTTATATTTTCTCCGTAATTGTCAATGATGACCTCTTTAAGTTCCGATTTATCATGTCATGAAAATATAACTCCCCCACTCCACCCTCTGGCTTAATTTTCTATTTAGCGTAGATCTGACATTTAATTGGTTGATCAAGACAAACCGACAAGTCTATTTGTAATTCTGACCTTGTGTTTTCTTACCCCCACCCCTATATCTTTCGGAAAAGAGCTGACACTTGGATTTTAAATTTTAAAAAAATTATTTCATTACCAGCCACCTGAAGAGGTACAACGTAGTGCCGAAACACGAAAACTATTGTGTAGAGACTTCAAGATGATTTTGTTCTAATATCTGAAATATAATAATAATAATAATAATAATAATAATAATAATAATAATAATAATAATATATGTGTGTGTGAGAGAGAGAGGGAGAAAGAGAGAGAGAGAACGTATTATATTTAGGTTCTGTCGACTTTGGCATTGAGCGCTAAGTTTATTTTATACTTTAATCTTTTAGCTTATTTTAAGCTTTAGTTTTATTCTTAATATTTATACATATGTATGTATGTGTGCATGTGCACGCGCGTGGGTGTGTGCGTGTGCGTGTGTATCTATCTTCAATTGCTGAAAACTCCTGACGAATGGACTAAACAATTACAAAATTCAATCTACGAATCTCAAGGTGCTGAATAAAACATCAATCAGTTCAATGACAAATTTTATTTTTATTAAACATCAACTGACAATAACAGTGTTGATTCCTGAATCCACATTGTCTGCCACCTGATATATATATAAAATTTTAAATTATATTTTATAATATATATGCTGTGTTATAATAAAGACATTGAGCTCTCAGTGGATTAGTTTTAATATTTGTTATTACTAGGATCCACCTGGATTATATACCAACGGACCTATTACCTGTGCTATATATAGACATATATATATATGTTGGATCCAGAAAAATTAATTTCGGTTGAGCTCTCTGGTTTGAAGTGTGAATTTGTAAACAGTGAATATTTAAGCTAATATTGCACGACTCTTCGGCAGAATTGAGTCACTGTCAGTCACAACGTGTTTATCTAAATCTAAAAATAAACACGCTAAAATTCACCTTCATCCCTACCGTGAGCTGACGGCTTAGTGGTAGAAGTTCCGACTGACGCAAATTCAGTCGGGTTTCGATCCTAGCTAGAGGCAACCAGACGTCTAGCCACACTGATGAGCTGTGAAACTGCGAAACAGTCTGTCTGTGTATGACAATATATATATATATATATATATATATATATATATATATATATATATATATATATATATATATATATATGGGAAAGGGATATGCCGTGTGAGAGAGAGACAGAGAAACAGAGAGATAGTGTGGGGAGAGAGATACAAAGTTTAAATTTGACACAGAACTAAAATAATACATCACTCAGAGCTGAACACACTAAAGTAGGAACTATTTATGAGAAAATAAAAAATGAATAAATAACTCAATAATTAAAGAGAAAGAAAGAAAGAAAATGGAGAGCGCACGTTTTCAAGTCGAAATAAGAAATAAAAGAAAAGTAGAAATGAGAGAATAAGAAAGAAAAAAGTAATAAAGAAAGAAAAAGAATAGACAAGAATTGAGAAAGCAAAACATGGAAGAGAAAGAAGAGAAAGTGGATTGAGAAAAGAGAGTAGAGGAAAGGAGATCTTATTTATCTGCTGATAAAGCTGAATCGAGAAGGGCGGAACCCGGTAATGGCGGTGAGGGGGAGACAGACGACATGGGTGAGTCACTGTTGGTCTCTTTTGATTCGTTGCTATCTTGGGGACGCTTGACTAGCCATAGTGAACAGCTAGAAGATAGAGGGATGACACAAGCACTGAAACAGAAAATTTACGAAAGAAAGAAAGAAAGAAAGAAAGAAATAAAGAAAGAAAGAACGAAAGAAAGAAAGAAAGAGTAAAACGATAAAAAACGTAGGAAGAAAAGCGAGAGAAAGAGAAAACAAAAGAGAGAAAGAAGAATGAGCAATGGAGAAACCGATAGAAAGAGAAAAAAAGAGATTAAATGAAAAATGAGAAAGAAAGAAAGAAAGAAAGAAAGACAGAAAGCGAACAAAGAGAAAAAGAAGAAAGAAATTGCGAGAGAGAGGGAGAGAAAAACAGACAGATAAAATGAGCGAATGAGAAAACGGTAGAAAAAGAAAGAAAGAAAAAAGAAAGAAAGAAAGGGAAAAGGAGATAATGATAAAATGAGGAGAAAAAGAGCGAGGAAAAGGGAAGGAGACATAAAGTGGGATAGGGGGGAGAGAAAGAGCGAGGAAAAGGGAAGGAGACATAAAGTGGGATAGGGGGAAGAGATAAAACGAAAGAGTAAAAGGGAGAAAGAGAGATAGATAAGGACACCGAGAAAGAGAATGGGGAAACTGAAAAAGAAAGAAAGGAAGAAAGAAAGAGACAGCGAAATATGTCCAAGAATAAAAAATTTAAAAAAATGAATGTGCAATTCAATTCGAGGTTATCGGTATAAGAAAAAAAAAGAATGAAAGATCATCATCATCATCATCATCATCATCATCATCAGTGGTGTTCAATCTTCGTCACTGCTTTTGAAGTAAGCTTTTTTTCGTTTTGTTTCTGTTTTCATCATTTTATCTAATCTCCAGCTATAGTTGGTTAAAATTAAGGTTGGAAATCATTGCTTTCTCTGCGTATTTTCCTTTTTCTTTTTTTTCTTTAATCTCATTAGCAACTTTCGTTTGCATCTTTGTTCCGATGATTGTCTTTTGTAGAAAAAATTAAATTTTTCAACCACCTTTAGTTTATTGATCTTATCAAATAAAACATTTGCAATAATTGAACTTTCTCTGTATCAGTCAAATCAGTATCTAGCAGTTCATTATCGTATTTTTCTATAGAAACACAAACACACACATATATATATGCATATATATATATATATATATATATATATATATATATATATATATATATATATATATATATATATATATATATATACAGACATATAAGAAGAAAGACTAACATTATTAAGGAGCGAATAGAAGAGTTGTTAAGAGGACAGTAGATAACAGTTGACATTGTATTTATAAAAAGATCTAGCCCATCAGGAAAACTTTCCTTTTGCGATTCGATAAGAAAGACTGAATCAGTTCAAAAATTCGTTCGGAAATACCATAGCCTTTCAACTTATGAAGAAGACAAGTATGCCAAACGCTTTCGAGGTGTCCAGAGCAACAGCCCCATCTTAACCAGTCTTATCTAAAAACTGATAGGCTCTTTCAGCAGTTGATCTAGAGCAGCGGAAGCCATATCGATTATCTGACAGAAAGCCCTGCGATGTGAGATGCTTAACCAATTCAGAGTTGATTAGAGCCTTTAACAAATTGTTAAAATGATTAGCAGGTAAATAGGCCGATAGTTCAAAGGGTCAAACGGTTCACCTTAGTTTTTAAAGACTGGGACAATGGAGGAGGATGTCCAACAAGCAGGAAAGCAAGAGGCAGCGACGCATTTATTGTACAGTTTAAAGAGAACAGTAGTTAGTTCAGGAGCACAATTTGTAAGGACAATTACAATGATACCATCAGGTCCATATGCTTTGTGGGGATTCCGATTAGAGATGCTAGCAGAAAACATGGAAGGATTTATATGCATATCACTCAGCAGAGACTCAGTTCTAAGAGGGAAGTCGGTAAGAGAAACTCCATACAGTTGCGGCGAGAGGTGTGGACAGCCGGTACAAATGTGCCGGGACTCGAAACCCGATGGGTCTCAAGAAAATACCTTTAGGGGTTTAGTGTAGGTTTCTTTACAAAAAGAAGAGAGCAAAATTACAAATTGGTATTTTATTGAAAATTAATATGAAGACTAAAACCAATTTCAAAGCAGCTTAAAGGTGCATTTTTTTTAAGCATTTTGAAGCAAAATGCGCGATGAGTTCCTGGAAGTCTAATTTTCGTGCCAAATCACACTCGATCGCAAGGGTTGCAAGTAAGACATACCCTTTAAAAAGTCTTGTAAGACACGCTAGATCGAATTCCATATGAGTCAAGAGTAGAGCTAAAGTTTTAATGTTGCAATCAATAAAGAAGAAAAAAATGAATTCTTGTATGAGAGCTATCACAATACAAAAGCAATCTTTTTTAATGAAGTTAGTAAAAACTAAACGTTCCTAATGACATCTGAGGAAAGGCAGAATGAACTTGACCAATTCAATGCATAGATTTCTCGATATTTCAACACGGGTAATCGATCTCAATCTGGGTGCATGTTTTTTATGTACTAACATTTACTTAACGCAAGTTTTATGAGCCACCCAAGGTAGTGTGCTATTGAATGAGGCGCATATGATATAGATATAAGAGGAGGTAGAAAGACGTGAAGATTATCAGGATGAGAAGGAGAGATAGCGATTGATCCTTGACTTGAAGGAGTTAAAATTGTAGTGTCCCCGGGAGTCTTTACCACAGAGTAGCAGTTCTCGGAGAAAAGCTGCCCGGGGATGATTCGACGACATGGAGGTAGCATAAATGTCTGAAATGGTGGAACTAAAAAGTAGAGCTCCTCTCAACATTTGCTACAGATGTAACGATAGGCTTGCAAGGTTGCGCCTGTAAAGAAAGACGCTGTAGAACGGAAAATAAGCCAACCCCTTCAAGACCGCGCAAACGATTTTGAAAACTATGAATAAATTTAGCTTTTCGATTTATTTTTTGGGGATCCAGCTGAGATTTTAATTCGTTAAATAACAGCAGATAGTTGTATGAACATTATCAGATATAGCTTCCAAAGACGTTGTTGTCATAGCTTCTTATTGGTATACGTGTTAGAGAAGTGGATAAATAAATTGATGAATCAATTACTCCAGGAATAAGTAAATAAATATATATAAAATTATTCATAGATATATAAAATTATTAACAGAAACTTTCGGAAAGCCTTTGGGGTCCAATTAATAAATCTACTGAATTCGGTGACGCGGACAGCGGTTGTATTGATTACACGTTTTACGCATGTCTATTCAGAAAACTGGCGAAATATTATACTGAAATGCAATTTAGTTTTAAGGACTTGTATTAGGATGTTTAGTCTGATTAGATAGCAGAGATGAAACCAGTGTTTTGTAGGTTCCATTTTTAAAAACACTTTAAAGAAGAATCATAGAAGATAAAATAAACAAATATACAAATACGAAAAAAGAAAATCCAAAGCAAAAGGACAGTAAGAATGTCGGAAGAAGAGAACATGTCAAAGTTGGAAGAGGAAGAAGTGTCGAATTAAAGAAATAAATAGGGGAAGAGGAAGAGAAGAAGAAGAAGAAGAAGAAATAAAGTAGAGCAAAAGAGGAAGACAAAAAAGAAGGGAAGAGAAAGACGTCGGTAGAAGATGAGGGAAAAGAAAATAAAAAAATACAAAGTTAGACATTGGTTGGTTGATTTTGTTTAGCGGCATATCACCCTGTATGGATTATTCAATGCTGAAATCTAAATATTTTGACTGGTTTGGTTTGGCTGATTTTGTTTAGCGGCATATCAACCTCTAATGGGTTATTTAATGCCGAAATCTAAATATTTTGATTGGTTTGATTTGTAGATTATAAAATGTATTGTTGGTAATTTCACTACAAAAATGTATTGTTGGTAATTTTTTGCGTGTATTTTTATCCATTTTAGTGTTATATTGATCGTCATTTTGTTATAAAAATGACCAGTTGATTTTTTTCTTGGTGGGGGTCACTGAGACCCTAACACGTTCTACCACCCCGGATAAGGATGAATTTTGGAACAACAGCAGAAGTTGGTTCTACGCTCTTCAAAATCTCCAAACTCCTGATCAGAGGCCTTGCTGCTGGATCTTGTTTATAGTCATACCCGAGAAAGGGAAGACTAGATTTAGGTTAGAGGAAATGAAAACATTAGGAAAAAGTATAGAAGAATAGAAAATGGAAGGGAAATAAAAAGCCTGTCAAGAAGAAGAAGAAGAAGAAGAAGAAGAAGAAGAAGAGAAGAAGGAATAAGTAAACACAGTGAACGAAAAGAGAAAGTGAAAAGGGAGGTGAAGCAGGAGGTGAGAGGAGAAAATGAGAAGGTGGAAGAAAAAAGAAAAAAGTCGGAGAGAACGAAATATAAAGAGAAAGAAAAAAGCATTTTTTATTCTCGCGGTCATTGATTGCTTGATTATTTATTTTTTTACGGCTTATCAACCCTTTGCAGGTTATTTAAGGCAAGAAAATATTTATAGATTGAAAGAGTTTTTGAGTTAAAAAAATTTTAAAAATCGAATTCGGTAGTTCTGTCTTCCGGAACTCAAGTGTTGTAATCGGTAGATAAATAAGAGATGTAGGAATCCATTTTAAATTTGGTTGGTTGATTCGTTTTCTACGGGTTCTCAACCCTTTGGCGGTTATTTAAAACCAGTAAATATTTTTAGATCGTAAGAATTCTTTTTTTTTAGAGATAATAATGATTTAGTGATGCAAGTTTTACTAATTAACCCATAGCTGGGGGAAAGAGAGGTGCATTCATACATTTCCCAAGGTATTTGCGCTTAAATGAATATAACTCAACTGGAATCGAAACGCAGCTCTCCGATTAACAATTCCGAGCCATGATCCATTACACCACCCGCACATCCAAACTTACAGAATCTGGTATTCCCCACCGGTCAACTATCTAGGTACTGATCAGTCTCGCTGTTTCTTAACTTCGGTGATCGTACGGGGACCGGTATTTCAGTGTGTATTATTGCGTGTAATAAAAAGAAAAGGAAGGCTTATTTTAATGCAACTAAACTAGTAGAATTGGTAGAATTCTTGAATTCGTTATAAACTAATGTATTTAGCAACGCTTTTAAATTCTGTATTTTCTTTTTTCCTCTTCTTTTTTCATTTTCTTTTTGTGCTTTTCTTTCTTTTTTTTCGTTCTTTCTTTATTTGACTTTGAGTTTTTTAAGCCACACTGACGTCAGTCGTGGTGATTCTTCAAATTTTATCAAATTTGAGTACAGTTACAGATAGACGAGTTGCTTGCTGAAAAATGTTGCGATTACTTCCGCGATTGTCTCCCCGATTGTCTCCGCTGCATGTACGCGTAAAGTTATAAATATTTAAATATTGCCATGCATAACCGACATATTGTTATAGATCGAGAGAACGTAACAGGAATATGATTCTACCTTTGGGATAAAGCATGCGCCTTTACAGCAAATGCGACTCAGCAAACAAGTTCGGGTCTGATATGACAGGTTTTTTTCATGCGGCATATTCTCCAGACGATTAGACTATTTCTTATTCTGCACTTTGCAAAAACTCTTTGTCTAATCAACTTAGAGATGATGAGAAAGCTTGAAGCAACAGAGATGTTGTTTTACAGAAGGTTACGGAGAATACCATGGATGGAGTATGTGAGTAAGCAGGAAGTTTTAAGTAAAATGGAATAAAAATGACACTTATACTTAGAATCAGCAGAAAGGGACAGTTTAAAATTCTTGGAAACAAAAGCGGGCTTTGAGAATTTGTCCCTCAGTATGCGTTGGAGTTAAAAGTATCAGGAGACAACAATGAGTAACCTACC
>OZ038493.1:63158945-63181445 GCA_964036315.1 Acanthosepion esculentum | reverse complement strand
CAGAACAATCAAAGCTAATCGCCCAGACATAGTGATCAAAAACCACAAAAAACGTATGTGCTTTCTTATTGACAGCAGTCACTGGAGATTGTAATATGTCTTTAAACATCTTCAAAAACTATCGAAATACAATGATCTTGAATTGGAAATCTAAAAAAGTGTAGTACATAAGGACATCAGTAATTTCAGTTGTAGTTGGATTCATTGGAAAAGGTTCAGATAGACTTACTGAAGGGATTCCTGGCAGCCCATCCCTTAAAGTAATACAAAAAAAAATGTATTCACAAGTACAGCTCGCACGTTACGACGAGCTTTATCTATGTAAAATATGTGTGATGATTTTTTTCTTTTTGTTTCAAAAATGATCAGTGGAAAATGCCATAAAGCCATTTCTGACTTTAGATCTTTGATTAGGACCCGGAAGGAAATGTGTATGCAACAGAAACCTAGGAAATATTACTACTACTACTACTACTACTACTACTAATAATAATAATAATAATAATAATAATAATAATAATAATAATGGAAAGCATAAAAGACTAAACAACAGACAAAAAGAGATCTTTGAAAATCAACAGCCATGAGGCCATTTCTAGCCTTAGGTCTTTGGCTGGGACCCGGAAGGAAATGTGTATATAACAGAAACCTAGGAAATATTACTACTACTACTACTACTACTAATAATAATAATAATAATAATAATAATAATAATAATAATAATAATAATAATAATAATAATAATGGAAAGCATAAAAGATTAAACAACAGACAAAAAGAGATCTTTGATTTTGTTTTTTTACAAAAATGATCAACAGGAAATGTGTATACCCATGGAAACCCAAGGAAATAATAATAAAAGATAAATAAAAGATTAAAATAAAGACAAAAAGAGATCTTACATTGTTTTTTTTTTGTTTTTGTTTTTGTTATTTTTTTAAAAAATGATCGGTGGAAAATGTCACGAAGCCATTTCAAACCTTAAGCGTCTGGTCGGGTCCCCGAAGGAAATGTGTATACAAGACAAATCAAAATAAATAAATAATAATAATAATAAGAAGAAGAAGAAGAAGCAAGTGATTGGTATACCGTGATCAGGCGAGGTATCATGATTGGGTTTCGAATACTTGTAACCTAACGTCATTTTTTGTCGTACTGCGCTTTCAATCAGTGATAACTTTGACAACAAACTGGCCAAAAGTAACTCCGTTGAAAATCGCCAGATATTTCGAAAGGTCATTAGTCTTCTAATAAAGCATACTGAGAGAGTTGGAGTCTTGCTGTCACTTGATATGCAGTTATATATTTTTCAACGAAATTTGTTTCATATTTCCATAATTATTGTGAAAAATCAAAGCAGATTTAGGATTTATTTTACCTTCTTTGTCACTATTATCATCTTCAATCTATTTTTAAATTCCCCAACTTAATGTGCTTTATAGGAAGTTGATTGTTGCATATGACTTCATATGTAAACACAATGGGTATCCTTGGACAATGCTTTCACCCTTTTTGTCTATTTACCATTAACTTTAAAATCGCTGATGCGTCCATCCTGACAGTTTTATGAGGTATAATTAGTTCGGAGCTCTTTCAACAGAAGATTGCTTAAGACAGAAGAAATAACACATGATGGGTGAAGGCGTAGTCTTGAATGTGTTCTCGGACGGACGGATTACAGATGAGTAGGGGAATGAGGCAAGTTTACAAGTAAACTACAGTGACTAGCTTGGTGTTCATTTCCAAACATATAATTTTTAAATTTCACCCTGGATAAAACTTGCTGCAAATGAGGTGGATTTTTTAAAAATTCGAATATAGGCAAATTATATATGATAATACATATATATATATATATATATATATATATATATATATATATATATATATATATATATATATATATATATATTGTTGTAACATACCTACGGGCGATAATGGATATACCGCCAATCCCATAAATAAAGTATTGAATACTGTATGTTGTCTGCAGTTGAAGTTTCGTTTCCAGCTGTGCTGGTCAAACTGTCTGCCCGAAGGCAGAGAGGATCCTCAGACGAGGCTATGTCTCTTGTCTCGGGAAACAGTTACTCGACCCCGTTTTATACGGGGTCGACGAGAAATTTTTTGGCCGAGCCTACGGGCTCGGATACTCCACATTAAATTCTTTTTGTTGCGACATTTGAGCACATGGGACGGTTTGTAGATATCCTGCAGTTGGAGATTCGTTGTGGACTTCACTTGACTCACTTCTAGCAGTTGCTTACTACATCTGCGCGCCTCTGGCGAATCTTATATGTGTTGTTCTTGACCTAAGTATTATCGTTCATTACCAACCTTTGTTTGATTATTCTATTCAGTAGCCTTCCCTAAGTTATAACATATATATATATATATATATACATATATATATATATATATATATATATATACATATATATATATATACACATGTATATATATATATATATATATATATATATATATATATATATATATATACATATATACATATATATATATATATACATATATATATATATATATATATATATATATATATATATATATATATATATATACATATATATATATATATATAGATAGATAGATAGATAGATATTTTTTTGCTTTTGGGGCATATTTGTTGACTTTCTTTCTTCCCTATCTCTCTCCCTTCACATGCACACAGATACACATGTATAGATAGATAGATAGATAGATAGATAGATAGATAGATAGATAGATGTAATATGGTGTTCGCCAGAAAACTGTCGACTTTGGTTTTTAAGGTAGTAATCTTTGCAATTGTAGTTGCCGATATCTATAAATAGACCATTATTATTATTATTATTATTATTATTATTATTATTAATTAATTAATTAATTAATAAAATTAAATATTCACTTATCTTTTCACTACTTTGTGTTTCGAAGAGAGTACACCAACTTTTCAGGAGGTTGTTGAAATACCTGCGTCAGCATAAAATAGCAGTGACAAAAATATTCCTAAATAGTGCCCACCTAACCATCTCTTGTCGGAAAGTATTTTTGAGCGCGTTTTCCGCTGACATGAAGTGGAATAATCATACCGAATTAATTGCTAGGAAAGTTGGTTCACTATATCGTACCAGACAATATTTCTCGTCAGAAGCCAGCTAGCTCATTTATAAATCTCCCATTCGCACTTGTGCTGAATATTGCTACCATATCTCATCTAGTGCTCTTACTATATATCTCGAGATTTTTACAAAATTCAAAGAAATGTCTGCAATGTAATCGATCCTGACCTGGCATTTCGACTTCAGTCACTTCTTTCTGTCTTTTCTACGAATATTTTCATGTCACTTGTTCTAATGAGATTTTCTTCTTAGTACCTCGACTCCATGAATTTAAGTGTGTTGCTCGAGTGGCAACTAGATCACCGCGTTTTACTGTTGAACTAGTTATATGCAACCGTCAGTTCTATTTTAATAGTTTCTTTTTCGCACTTCTCGCCTTCCGATTACTTGCTTCCCTGTTCCCTACAATCTTCAAAAAATTAACTGCAACATCAATCGCTGTTCTGTCTTCGTGAAAGCTGTTCCTTTATTGTACGTTTCCTCACTTCTCTTCACTAAAGTCCTCTCATTTGATTTCACTCCCTGTAAAATATTGTGTCTTAATGGCATTATAGCCTTGATTAGGGTGAGATGATAAAAAACTGTAGGATTCTGAAAGAAAATAAAAGCAAGCATTGGTTCACAATAATTTTCCCAACTACATTATCGATATCCAGATAAGATTATTCCCACAGAAATGAAACGATACCAACACTAAAAGAGAGTGCAACAGAACATTAATATATTCTACTGCAATCAGATGCAATAAAACTTTTTAAGGAGAGGAATTCGTCATGCGGTCTATCATAAAACAATACATTTTACCCATCAACCGAGCCAAAGTTTAAAATTTAGAATATATTGTCTATATTTCTGCGAAGGGGTATTGTAACAATTTATACTATTTACATTGTTTGGATTGTTGCTCTCATCTTTATTGTCACATTCACGACGTTTCGGTCGTAGCGCGTTCCGGCCTTCTTCAGGATCTGTCTATATTTTAGAGATGAGGTATTGTAACAGTTTACACTGTTTACATTGTTCGGACTGTTGTTCTCATCTTTATTGTCACATTCACGACGTTTCGGCCGTTGTAGGCTCCGGTCTTCTTGAGGCGATATACCCTATGTGATAGGATTATCAGAAAAAATACGAAAGATCTAACATCAGGACGACCTTCAAAAGTGGTTCAACAGTTCCAGACACTTCTTCTGAATATGACCTCCCATAGAGGGGAACATGATTAAGGACCGTGTGCACGCCATCCCATGCTGTGGTAAGAAATATAAAGGTGAAACAGGCCGCTCCCTTAAGATAAAATTGCAGGAATACCATAAAGCCGTAACACGAATAGAAATAAGAAAATCAGTCATAGCTGACCATATAGAGAGGAAAAGGGTGATTCCTTAATGAATGAGGTTGAAATAACAGACAGGGAACCTAACTGGAAAATACGAAAACCCAAAGAATCAGCGCATATGCTAGGCCAAAAAAATCTCCTAAGCCTATCAAGCATAGACATGAATACAATATGGGAACAGAGTGCTAGAGAAAAACAACAAGAACAAAAAATTGTAATGTGAGCTCTGGTAAAAAAAAAATTGTTGCTGAGACATTAGGTTTATAAGTCCCAAAAATACTTATACACATATACAAGGCCCAGTGGATAAAATCGTTGAAGTAATCCAGTGGCTTGAGCCAAAGTTGCGAGTTCAATACCTGGCCACAGTAGGGGTGAACAAAAACTTGGAGTGTTGAGGTACTAAATGGAAATAAGTGAAACTGATATATCGTGGAACAATGAACGAAATAAAGGGTTCGGTTCGAAGTTCTAACGTATATCACAAAGATGACAATGAGGACAACAGTTTGAACAATATAAATAGTGTAAATAAATAGTGTAAATTATAATAAATAGTGAATAGTAATAAATATAGTATAAATAATATAAATATATTATAAATATTAAATATAAATATATTATAAATATAAATATATAAATATTATAAATATATTATAAATAATACATTATATTATAAATATATTATTAATATTAAATATAAATAAATATAAACATAAATATAATTAAATACAAATATATAAATATTATAAATATAGATTAAGAAATAGTATAAATACTATAAATAAATAGTATAAATAAATAAATAGTATAAATAAATAGTATAAGTAGTAAATATTGTAAATTAGAAAACTGTATAAAATTAAGAACTGCCAACCTCATAATTAGCGATCTCAACACGCCTATGAAATCTAAATTTTACACCATCAGTTCAATTTATCCATTTCATTCTCCTATACATGACTGTTATTCATGTAATTAACAGAAAGATAATCCCAATACTTAAAGTGTCCAGGCACTGAGATTATGAACTTGTAGACAGTTAATCTACTAGAGTCATCTTACTTTGATAAAAGATCATTTAAATACTTTTTCACAACTCCCTGGTTCCATAAGAAAAAGCTTTCTATCATCCTAAGGACATCTAATTGTAAAAGACGTTTAAAGATAACAGGAGCATTTTATATAAAGCAGTTCAAACCAGGCCTCAGTTTTACATTGTTTCAAACTGAACGGAATGTGCTGGTGGTCTTTTAAAGATACATAGAATTACTATTACTGCAATTTAACACGCTTTTTAGGCTATGCAAAGTATAAGTGAATGTCAAAAAATCGATAAGTTCACAACAGGGCCAACTTCCAAAAAATCAGTACTTCATTGACTCATTAGTAAAATGCTGACTTTCAGAAGTGGGTCGTTCTGAAAACTTTTTAATTCTATATCATATGAAAAAGAAAGGCTTAGAAAAAAAGAAATAACGAAGCAATGGAACAAAGAATTCATTAGGAAGAATATTGGCTGAAAAAGAAAGAAAAATTTAAACTTGTAACATGGATATCCACTGGAAAACGGGAACGGTCTAGTGTTATATATATATATATATATATATATATATATATATATATATATATATATATATATATATATATATATATATATATATGGTGTTCCAATAAATTGGAACGATTTTAAATGTGAATTAAGTTTAAACTGTCTAATGAATTTTTCTTTTCCTTTCAGATTTAGCAAAAGTCTTTGGCAATTTCAACTATGGAAAGATTAACAATCAAATAACGTGTTAAAGTTATCGAAGCCTATTACGAAAATGGACGTCCAAATTTCTAAATATAGGGCCCAATGATTCCGCTAGCAAAAAATGCACACCAAACCTTTTGTCAATGTAGTGGCTTTTCAAAAATCTTCCTTGGATTTTCATCACCCCAAATACGACAAAAATCTTCATCGTATTGTCTTTGCTCGTGCACACAGTTGACGAATGTACGGCGCTCCAAACGGTCATCAAGTTTCAGTTCTTGTGTCAATTGAATTTTGTAAGCGTGTAGAGACAAATCTTTTTAAAAAAATTCGATGTAACGTTGTTGTGGAGAGCTTCAATATCTGCGCGCGATAACGAATAGAGGTGTCTGGATTTTCGGCCACATTCTCGTGCACTGCAGCAAAGTTTTCAGTCGAACGGCGTAAACGAGCACGCAATGGTGTTTTCACATCTGTCAGCTACCCAGTTTATTTGAATTTACGAACAATTTTTCCAATTGACCAAAACAATCGCGAAGTGCACGAAATGTATTTCTGTTTGAACGTCCATTTTCGTAATAGGCTTCGATAACTTTAACACGTTGTTTGATTGTTAATCTTTCCATGGTTAAAATTGCCAAAGACTTAAGTTATTAAATCTGAAAGAAAAAGAAAAAATCCTTAGATGCTTAAACTTAATTCACATTTAAAATCGGTCCAACTTATTGGAACACCCTATATATATATATATATATATATATATATATGTATGTATTAATAATTGGAAATACCATATTTGTGTAGCAATCCTTTTTTTATACAAGTTTTGTTAAAGACGACTGACAATGTACTGCAATTAAGCTTTCTTTTCAGTTTTTCTTGTGTTCGCATAAGTTTTTCTTTTCTTTTCTGGACATAAAGTATATAAAAACTGTTCAAAAGTTCTGCCTATCCGAGCGCATTCGATTATTTTTTATCCATTATTGAATGACGATTTTTATTTTTAACTGAATGTATGGGTTTTAACACTTATACGAACACAAGAAAAACTATATATATATATTACTATTATTATGATTATTACTGCAAACAGATACTCGCATTTGAAATAGACGCCCCATTTTTTATTTTTTATTTAAACAGTGTGCATTACGTATGTCGGACTGTGTATTTGTGAACAGTTAATAATGAAAATGTGCTCTCCGATAATAACGTTTGAAGAAATAAAAATGAATTAAAACTAAATCTCTTTATCTCTATCTCTCTCAATATATATATATATATATATATATATATATATATATATATATATATATATATATATATATATATATATATATGTATATATTAATATAAAATATCGTACATTGAGTGACGGTGGGGACAAAATAGTGTTCGATGTATAATAACAGGGCTAACATTTATTTTAATAATAAATATACTTTTCCCTCACCTGTAGAACAACATGTACAATGCAATCGTCAGGTGCTGATTGAAAACTGTTGGTTGTCAGTGCCATATACAGCCTATCCACTTATATGTTGTTAATGCTCTTTCGTTGAGTGAAAACGCAGAGAGCGACCTTTAAAAGTTCACAAATATTGTAAGAGAGTCTCACTTCTCTGTTAGCCGTTCTCATCTGCTAGGTACTGGTGTGTATCTGAATTATTCTTTAAGCCTCCTCGCTTTTCTCTTGTGGAAATCTCTTATGGATGCATGCTCTCAGGTTAACTTTGATCTTCAGAAATTTAAATGCAATGTCAATCATTATCAACTGTTTTCTCCCTGTTCATTTATTGTTCTCTCTCCTTAATAGTCTTTTTTTTTCTCATATTCTCTAAACACCTTTGTGTCTTAGTGGCTTTACTAGCGTGCTTGGGATGAAATGTTTTCAAGTCTAGTCTGTTCAAATGCCCTTAGGAAAGGCGAGTATCCATCTCTAGTCATAGTTTAGATGGCAGCATAAAGTGGGCTCACTAGATCTGGGCGGTAACCCGTCTAAGAGAAGGAAAACAGTGGAGTAGGTAACGGGAAACAGACCATTATATTTCCCAAGAAGGCATGGTAATTCACAGGTAATAAAGAAAAAGGAATTTGGAGAGAGTCATGATCGCCTATATCCTGGACATGGAATTTTAAAAACATTCTCATTTTACATATTTCCTTGCTCTTTCTGGGATTGAGTTCCTTATGATGTGCAAACATCGGAATCGTATGCTAGACATAAATCTCTTACACCATTTGTCTCTTTATTAGCGCTATACTGTTACGTGTGATTAAACTGTATTATTACCACATGTTCCTGGCGACAATATTTTGGTTCATTACTGTGTACAAACGGAAATGGCAGGAAATTAGACGCTGAAAAAAAAGGAAAGCACGTTGTTTGCTTTATTTAAAATTGTTTAGGGGACACACCTCTTTTCATGACTCGTTTCATCACCAACAAGCAGATCCTAAGTTTACACCCGTCCTAATGAGCGGTTATTCTCTCAATCAGGTTCATTGTCTCAAACGTCAGTTGGGACTAAAGCTAACCCCAGACCTCAAGTGGAACTTCAATAAAGCCACTATGACACAAGAGGTCACTTGGTGCGAAAGAACTAGTAAACAGAAGCATTATTGAGGAGCGATAACAAGAGAAGTGCAATCAGGAAGACAGCAGATAACGGTTGAAATTGTATTTCAATTTTTGAAGATTAAAATCGACTGGAAAGCAAGAAGCCAGAAGAGAGTTCCACAAACGAGAAGCATAGAACTTACGGTTACATCTAGATAATTTCACCTGCAAAATAATGAGACCTTACCGCCAATCTAGTACTGCGCTTAATTAATGAAGTCTAAGTACCATTCATCAGAACAATTACCATGAAAGTATTTATAGAAAAGGCACAGGGAAGTTACATTACGGCGGTGGAAAAGTGACTGAAGCCGAGAATAATAATAATAATAATAATAATAACATTGCAGATTCTTCTTTGGATTCTTAATATACTGCAGGAGCACCAGACCAGATGTGGCAATAATATTCAAGTCACAGACGGATGGTATAGACTTATAAATATGCAAGATAAATTCTGTCGATAAAAATTGTCTAGCACAACATAGGACACCAACTTTCCTAGCAGCAGACCTAGCGATTGATTCAATATAATATACAAACTATACCTTGACCCAGTTAACAACACATCGTGGGAAAGTTTTTAGAGCAGATTCTAATTTGACCGTAGCGAACCGACCAGACTTAATATTAAGGCAAGATTAAATAGTTGTACCATCAACATAGATAACGAGTTGAAAATTGATAACATCAGGAAGGACGTTGGTGAAAATAAGGAACAATTTTGGTCCAAACATAGAGCATTTGAGAATACCTGCATTAATGCATAAAGATCTAGACGAGTAGCAACTCAAGATAACCTTCATTTGGCGATTCGATAAGAAAGACTGAATCATTTTGAAAATTCAGTCAGAAATATTATAACCTTTCAACGTGTGGAGAAGACAGGTATGCCAAACCCTGTCAAACGTCTTCAAGATATTCAAAACAAAAGCTCGAACTTCGCCATTCTTATCTAAAACTTGATAGACTCTTTCAGTAATAATCGTTAACACATCAGCAGCTGACCTAGAGAAGTGAAAGCCAAATTGCTTATCTAAAAGAAGACCCTGCGAGGTGATATGCTTAACCAAATCAGAATTCATGCAGCATCTAGTACTTTGTCAAAAAGCGGCAGAAGGCCAATAGACCTATAGTCAGAAGAATAAGACGGTTTACTTGAATTCTTAAAGACTGGAACTACAGAGGATGTCCAACAGACAGGAAAACAAGAAGCAACAAAACATTTATTGTAGAGTTTAGAGAGAACAGAAGTCAGACCAGGAGCATAATTTAAGGATTATTGCAGAGACAGCATCGAGTCCACCTTGTTTGTCGGGATCGAGTTTAGATATGGTAGCATAAACCATGGACGGACGTAATTCGAAGTGAAATGTCAGTCTAAGATACTCCAGATGAGTCAAGAGTACAATCTGAAGAGAATTTACGAGCAAAACATTCCGTCTTATCAACAGAAGATATTAACACCTCAAATTGAGTGAAATGTAGCCAGTAAACACGAGAGCCAAACTTGTTAGAGGCTATAAGGTGCCTCATTATTTCAGCAAACAAAAACTTAGCTTCTTTGAGGACATAATTACAATTACTGCGAGTAGTCACAAATAGGCGTCTGTTGTGATCGGATCTATCACGTTAGTACAGAGGGAAAAGTGATTTGTGAGGGCTATGGCGGCTAAGCAGGTTGGTGTGAACCAAGGAGAAGAATGTGGCTTCACTGGCATATATGAGAAAGTACAAAAGCATCAACGGTACGGTTAAGAATATCAATCCTAGGGGCGTCTCGAATAAAGTTACGAAATGAATCCCAATCAGTACGCTGGTAACAGAAATAATATGATATTCCTTTTTAATAGACGACTCAAACGGAATATAAATAAATACTCCAGCGTGATGCAAATTGCCAAGAGGACACAGTTGTGATGCTCGATAAAAGTCAGATGAGGCGGTACAGAACAAATCAAGTAAAGAAAAATTTGATCAGAATCTGCACTCGGCTCGCCTTTTTCAGTTTTCGCGTCGATAAACAGTACATTACTCGCACATAGATATCAGCATTGTTTAATGTTGATTTTTGAAAACAGGGATTAGTAATAATGTTACAGAATTTAGAAGCATTTAAGTAAATAAATAAGATCTACAATATTCCCGGGTCATGGTAATGGTTAGAAGTTTGGTAAGAAACGATAAAGCACAAATATTGGAACAGTATTCTTATTCTCTTGTACATAAATATAATACTAAATAATTTCTTAATTCCTTTTCTATTATCTGTAATAACGCTTTTATCAATGCACACACACACTCAGACACATACACACGCACACACACACACACACACATATATATATATACATATATATATATATATATATATATATATATATATATATATATATATGTAGAGAGAGAGAGGGGGAGGGAGAGAGAGTAAAAGCAATAAATAGTCAGCGTAAAGTGAAAAGGTGACAACAACGAAAGGGACAAATAATCACGATATTCTACACATACGCGCAGACGGTCGCATACATACACTATGAAAAATAAATTGCACCAATGAAATTTGCATCAATGAAAAGTGCATATAAATAAAGGAAAAAGCGAGAAATGAATAGGAGAAATAAAAAGCGAGAAATAAAAACAATCAACTGCTGATACTCCTGACGAATAGACGGAGTGATTTCCGGAGAGTCCATCTATGACACTTTAGAGTCGGGATATTGAAGGTAACATATCTCAACTAAGTGCCAAACCATTTGCTTATATTATATATATATATATATATATATATATATATATATATATATATATATATATA
This sequence comes from Acanthosepion esculentum, assembly GCA_964036315.1. Taxonomy (NCBI): domain Eukaryota; kingdom Metazoa; phylum Mollusca; class Cephalopoda; order Sepiida; family Sepiidae; genus Acanthosepion; species Acanthosepion esculentum. The sequence continues at coordinate 63,169,793 of OZ038493.1, read as the reverse complement.
TATATATATACTAAGTGTATTATGAAAAATGTCAATTATACAAGTTTGGTTAAAGACCAACGAAATACTTATATAATGATACCTTTTTTTTGTCTAGAACCATTTTCTTTGTTTTCGGTATATATTTAAATATAAATCGCGAAATGTCTCAGTGTGTTTGGCTTCATCATTTCTCATATATCACGTCATTGCGTTTCGTGACAGTCTTTTCGAGTAACACGTCTTTAGGCGACAGTTCGTGATGTTGAGTCGTGTTTTGTTATTTTATCTATGAAATATATTTTATGCTTGTTCATAAATTTGGTAACTTTTATTGATAATGGATGCTTTGTTTTCTTATGCTTAATGCTTCTAGTAATTATCGTCATGTTTTATATTATTGAAACGGATTTTTCGATTTCTGTTTTTTTTTTTCGTTTTCGTGGTTGGTGATATATGATTGTAGCCAACTATTATCGAATAAATGGTACGTTAGTCGGCGCGATAATATAGTGATTATGTAACCAATGTATGTCCTACTTGAATTCATATTAGAGGGACATGCTCCAGGTGAGCAATGGAATTCATAAATAACAAATGTTTTTTTTTTTCAGTTTTTTTTTGTTTTGTTTTTTTTGCATCGTTGGTGGTGATCATGTTAGCAGATTTTAGCTTTTTATAATATATGAAGAGCTTAATTACAGATATATATATATATATATATATATATATATATATATATATGATTTAGCTTTTTATAATATATGAAGAACTTAATTACAGACAGATATGTATATATATATAAATATATATATATATATATATATATATATATATATATATATATATATATATATATATATATATCTGTCTGTAATTAAGTTCTTCATATATTATAATATATCTTCATATATGTAATTAAAAGTTCTTCATATATTATAAAAAGCTAAAATCTGCTAACATGATCACCACCAACGTTGCAACAATTATATATATATATATAAATATATATATATATATATATATAATTGTTGCATCGTTGGTGGTGATCATGTTAGCAGAATTTAGCGTTTTATAATATATGAAGAACTTAATTACATATACATACATACATAAATAAATATATATATATATGTGTGTGTGTGTGTGTGTGTGCGAGCGTGCGTGCGTGCGTGTATCAGGGAAAACTTTTCAGCCCTCTTACGTCTTTCATCGTTACTGCTTCTCTTTTGTTGATGTTATGGTTTAAATAACCTTTGGTAACATTGAATTATTTCTGTGAGCCGGGAATTTTGCAATCTTATGACGTTACAAAAAGCATCAACTGTAAAAAAAAAAAAAGAAACGCTAATAAATGGAAAAATAAATAACTCCACAGCGCCATTATGGTTTTAATAATAACAAAAATGAGGCTTATAAACCTTTATTTTATTTTAATGCTGTTTTGAAGATTTAGTGAGATGCAGGGAAGAAGGGGCTTTTACAGATTTCTCACGAGACAGACACAAAGGAAGTTGAAGCGATAACCAGTGGCGCTATCTTGCGGACACGATGGGAATTAAAAGCCTTTGAGGAAAAGCTCAGTGAAATTTCTAAGGTGACATCAAGTCTCCAATACTGTCGACGGTTAAGTTGGCGAAAACAAAAGAAAAAAGAAAAAAGAAAGCAGAAAGAATAGGAAGAAAACAACAGAAGTAAGAGAGGAAGAATTGCAATGAAAGTAAGAAAGAAAAGGATTAGAATTTGGAAAATAAGTAAAAAAAATAAAAAAATACGAAGAAAGAAAGTAAATGATGTAGAATGAATAAAAAAAAGAAAGAAAGAATATTAAGCAATGGAAGAGGAACGGAAGAAAAAAGGAAAACAAAGAAAGAAAGAAAGAAAGAAAGGGTATAACTATGGATAACAAAGAAAGAAAGGATAAAAATAGCAAAAATGACAAAAGAAGAGAGAAAATAGAAAGAAAGAAAGAAAGAAAGAAAGAAAGATTGAATGAATGAATGAAGTAGAATGTTAAAAAGAAAGAAAGAAAGAATGAACGAATGAATTAGAATGGTGAAAAAAAAACAAAAAAGAAAAAATGAATGGAATAGAAAGGCGAAAAGAAAGAAAGAAAAAAGAAGGAATGAATGGGGAAAAAAGAATGAATGAAAATGATGTAGAATGGACAAAAGACAGAAATTGGAAAAGAAGAACTGAAGAAATATAGAAGAAAGGAATACAAAAAAAAAGTAAGATTTAAATAGGTAAAATAAATAAAAAATTATAAAAGAACGGACAAAAGAAAGAAAGAAAGAATGAAAGAAAAAGAAAGAGTGAGAGGGAAAAGTAGGAGAGAAAGAGAATTAAAAAAATAATAAATGAATGACAGGAAAGAAGCAAAATTTCAAAGAGAAAAAAATTTGACGCTCCTCCGATGAAGTGGAAAACATTGAAAAAAGAAAGAAAATTCAGAAAATCATTGAACAAAAAACTAAAATATATTCGCAACACGTGCTCATAAAACTGTGCATTTGTACCAGACTAAGTTATAAAATGTGATTCTAACTTATCAGTCAGTTATGCGCCATGCGTGATACCCGCTTAGGCGACAATGTATCTTTCGATACATGACTGATGAGGCGGATTTTTTCCCGCGGTAGGTTGTCATTTCTTTCTGTGGTAGACCAGTTGCCATCCAAGGCTATAGAACCCAGTCTGTCCTGCTATTTATCCATAGCTGAAGAGAGAAGAAGAGGATTCATACCTTTCTTAATGGTATTAGCACGTAAGTGAATGTAACAGATCCGACTAGAATTCGAACTCGGCTCTCCGAGTTCTCAATCCGAAGCGTTTATCCATTGCTCTACCGCGTCTCCTCTTCTAACTTATACCACTCGTCATAAGCTTGCGAGATTATTTGGCGAGACATTTCTTTTGAGCAAACAATAAATCTAAATCTCTTTTACAACAGAAGAGTTGATTCTCTATCCGTCACACGCTGTCTGCGTGTGAATTTACTGGTACGTATGAAATATCTATGCGTGCGTGCGTGCGTGCGTGCGTGCGTGCGTGCGTGCGTGCGTGTGTGTGTGTTGTGTGTGTGTGTGTGTGTGTATGTGTATGTGTGTTCTATGTGAGTGACTTTTCCATTAATGTGCACACATGCGCACACATACGCACACAATTTAACTGAGTTTGAAATCGGACATTGGAATAATATGTCCCTACCTCCACTCAGCCTGGATGTCCCCTACCCTGGAGTGAGCCACAAAGTGATAATGTTGGAGACAAGAGATAAAACAAACTTATCGATTAATGACTTGGATTATTTTTAAAGTTTTTAACAATGATCTATATGATTTTTAGATCTGGCATTAAATTTTTAAAAAAAATACATGCGCACACACAAATGTAAACAAACACACACACACTCCCAAGTTGGACGAAATTGAAATAGTCATCTATGTTGCTATGGCTAATTTCCCTTTCTGTCTAGTAACAACCACTGGGTAACAGGCAAAGAGTATAAACCGGCTTGTTGAAGTCATTTTTACGATTCTTTCTGTATTTAAACGGAATATATTTTGTACTAGTTTAAATGGGAAAACAATTTAGATTTTAAATTTGATGAACTTTTTGTCGGCGAAGCGACAGGTTTGTCTATTTTCTGTTTGTTTAGCGGCATATGGGTCACTGGATCTTTCCTTTTAATTCACCCCAAATAATGTAAAGATACTTATCGTAAATATTAATTCACCCCAAGAAATTATAAATTTTAAATCAAATTTTTTTTTTTTTTAATTAAATTTTTAGCATTCTTTTGAAATTATAAATTTTAAATTACAATTGATTTAGCTTGCCATGAAGTTGCTAGAGTCAATACAATGACGTGGAGAGTGGCGTTTTCGCTTCTTACAGAGAGTAAATATTCTTCATCCGTCGATGAAATGCTCTAAACGACATAATATGTTTGAATTTAACAGGTCGACTGGATAGATGGCGCTGCCGTCTCAGTGAATGCCGTAAATAGAAGACGCTAAGGAAAGGAAATTGGCTCCAAGAGTCACGACTTCCCTACAATAAAATCACATTATTTATTTTTCTTTATGGTCAAAGAATACAGCCACTATAAACTTTTGTATTTTTGAACAAATATTAAAGGACATTTCTGAATTTCGGTGTATATTTTAGTAAATACAAATTCTTTTTATTTTAATTCAATTAACAGAAAAGTTCCAGGTCATTTAATGCCGAAATTTAATTTTCTTGGGAGCATTGATTTCATTTACAAAAAATGTATTGCTGGTAATTTCTTTTACTATGAAAATATGTGGCTGGTATTTTTACTATAAGAATGTTTATACTTTCATAGTTATGCGATCCCAGTTTAGGGGTTAACCATTTTCCCATAGGTGAGACTATAACAGCCCGAGTCAGGGTTGACTTGGGAACAACAGCAATTAAGAGGTGGTTCCACGCTCCTCAAAAGCTCCCGATCAGAGGCCTTGCTGCCGGGTGTAGTTTATCGCCATACCCAGTGACAGGTACCGAACAAATATTTACTAAACATAATCGAGAAACAAAGCCGGATAAGCTGGGGACAGAGTGAGGATCGAACTCACGCTGCTAGATCTGAGAGACTAACTTCCTAACACTTGTTTCTCGGAAGAATATCGTATAGTTATGTACTAAACCGCGGTCCACTAATATATACGGCTTCGCATGTCACATTCCAGGCTAATTTCTCACAAGACTATTTATGTCTGTTTTATCTAAAACATGTTAAAACCGTCCAAAAATACGCAAACAGTATTTTTTCGCTTTTTAAACAGAAGAGTAATAATAATTATAAAAGTTTGTAAACAAACAAAAAAGTTATTAAAGAATTAAGCAGTAATACAAAACAAATACAAAAAAACTTACCAACAGTTTCTCTATAAATCAATTTTCTTTTAACTTTTGTTTTTTTAAAGATTCTACATTTTTGAATTTCATCCGATGAAAACTTTCGTCTGTTGTAAAATATATTCACAACAATTTTTGCTGCAAAGTGAATTCCTTTTCAGTGTGTTATTCAGAAGTACAAACACATTTTGGAGAATAAGTTTCCAAAATTCTTTCAGCAGACTCTCTTGTAGTGGATCCATTATGTTTTACAATAAATTTATCTGCATAGTCAAGTATAGCAAAACAAGTACAAACGAACTCTGCCATTTGGCTAGATGGAACCGTAAGACCTCCTCGAAAAAATAAGTCAAAGTACTGCTTCTCTATAGCATCATCCCTATCATTGCCTACCATGACCAGGAAACACATTTCACATTAAAAATATTTAATTAACTTTTGTGAATTTTCTCTAAAAAAAAGAAAAAGTTGGCAATGTTAATTTCTCCAGAAGCAATTTGTAGTTTTTCTTAGACGTATAGCGCAGCAGTAAGTTCTGCAGAACATTAAGGACGACCTCTTGGTTGGCAATATGTTTTTTGTAATTTTTTTTGTTGAATTGAGTATGGTTGTTTACCACCACGTTTTGTATGTAGTTTGGAGAATTTGTAACATGCTAAATCTTGGGAATTTATGATTATGCCATGTATAAACCACTACGGTAATGGTATAGGGGTTCTATCGCACTGGTGCTGGTCAATGCGAATACATTTTTTATAGATGAAAAATCTGTTTCAGGGTCAAAGACTATTCTATAAATTAGAATATAATATTCCTTTTTTTAAAATTCAAAACCGTTTAGATGACACTTTGCTTCTTCCAGTTGAGTAAAATCCTTTATCATATCAGCTGAAATAAAATCATGTCCAGTCGTTTTATTGGAGACTTTCTTAATTCCCTTGAATTCGGCAAAAGAGACGGTTTTCTTATTTTTTTTCTGAATGTTTTGTAGGTATTGGATGTAAATCCCAATTCAGTTTGTTTCGTTTTCCTTTCAAAATAAATTTCTCCTCAAAATGAGAACTGATTTTTTCGTAGGAAACCAATCAATACGATTAACGAATTTTATCCATTTTTCTACGAGGATTTTCCAAGAGGAAAAGAAAATGTCGATACTTTTTCATTGTTAGTAACATATCCACTGGAACAACCAAATGCAACAGATTTGTTAATCATTCTTGTTAAACAAAATATTGCAACAAACTCTATAATTTAATGTTTAAATGCAATGGACGATTAGGTAGAAAATTTACGTAATAGCGTTCATTTGCAAAGCGGGCTTTATACGCAATTGAAAATCATAAAAGCGAGGTAAATCACAGCCGCTTATAATTTGTGGATTATTAAAAAAAAAAGGTGTAAATATGCATTTTAATGCTGAAAACACGTCTAGGGAATTGAAATAACGTCTGATAAATTCTACGTAATTGTACTTAATTTTTAAAGTTACCTCCCTTTTAGATTAGCAATTTTCTAAGCGGTCATTCACATTTTTGTGTTTACATGTGAATCATGGTCGAAACAATGCTAATATCCTAACCATTCAGGCACACCCTGAAAGGTTCACATAGCTAATTACTGAGCTAAACTAAGCCTGTCTTTCTGTTCTATGTCCCCTGTCTATTCCGGATGTGGGTGACTATGGCTCTCCACAGCTTCCAATTCTCAATGCTGTAAGCAATGTGTGCACCTCAACATTACTCCTTTTTTTGCTATCTATCAGCATAAGTTCGTTCTGTAGGTTCATTTCTGTTCCCCTCTGCACCTCTTGGCTTTAATATGTCCTGTGAGCGTCAAATTCTCCGAGCCGTTTTTCCTCATTATGTGTCCCAGAAATAAAAAAAATTCTCGCATATTGCATCCATTGCGTAAATGGTACAGGTGCCAAAAATTGACACATTACCGGGTGTGACAGCAAAAATGTCCATATAGTGTAAAAGAAAAATGGTCTATTTGTTAGATTAGAAATTGAACCGTTGCATCTTAGAAATGATTAAAGATATCTTAGTGGAATTCCTCGAGAAATGATTAAAGATATCTTAATGGAATTCCTCCTTTTGGACTATACTTTGAGCAATAAGAATGTATAATTACTCGTGATGAAATCGATCATAAACCAAAATGACATGCTCATCATTAATTAATCAAAGCTAAGGATCAGAAGCTCATGAAGAAAAGATCATAAAAATACAGCTCCGAAAATTACAGCAGAACTTAATGACCATCTCGAGAACGCAGTTTCCTCAAAAACTGTAAGAAGGAAGCCGCACAAACCAGATTACACGCGAGGGCTGCAATCAGAAAACAACACCTTTCACAAAGCAATATTGCAAAGCATCTAGAGCGGAGGAGAAACCCACAGAACCGGTCCCTAGAACAGTAGAAGAATGTTATTTTCTCGGACGAGTCATCGTTTACCTCATTCCCGATATCTGGTCGAGTATACTTGTGGAGACAGTCTAAAGAAACATTTGATACGGACTGTCTTCTTCCAACTGTTAAACATGGATGAGTCTCTGTGTTGATCGGGAGTGTATATCTTGGAAATCTGCCAGCCTAATGGTTTCCCTTCATGGCAGGATAAAAAGTCAAGACTATTTAAAAATTTTAATCAGATCAAATTCATTATATGGTCGCCGAACTTTTTCCGGGGGGAAACGTAATCTTTCAGGATGATAATGCACCAATTCACACAGCTAAAATCGTGTCTGAGTGGCACGAAGAACATTCTATCGAAGAAGACCATCTAATCTGGCCACCACAGTCCCCAAATATCAATATTATTAAAAATTTATGGTGCATTTTAGAAAAAAACAAGTAAGGAGTCGATATCCTCCACCGTCATCACTGAAAGAACTTAAGACTGTTTTGGTAGAAGAAAGGACAAAAATTCTTCTGGAAACCATTCATACTTTGTATGAGTCAATACCTCGTAGAATTCAAGCTGTAATTACTACCAAAGGCGGTCCTACACCATATTAAAATAAATTTGTTTGAAATTTCCAGGTGTTTCCATTATTTTGTCCAACCACTGTATATCCGAAGTCAGCTTTCCTCTTTATGCGTTTGAGAAATTTCAACTACCTTTTTATGATCTTCAGTTCGGGTGTCTTTTTCGTTCCCATTTTCCTTAAAATTTCATTGTTAACATGTTCCGTCCATATTATTCTTCGCCTTCTTTGGACTCATATCTCTTTTGCCTGAAGCCTTGTCTTCTTCAGTAGTGGATATTGTCCAGTATTCACTGCCAATAGGAAGATTGATATGCCATAGAAATTCAGCAGCCTTTCGTTTTGTTTCGAAAACAGGAAAATTTCGTTTAGTATTTTAAATGAATTCACTCTACTAACTAACGGTTTGTGCGACTAGTTCTACTCACTAGCAAAGTCTCCTTTCATATTCGATCAACTAATTTTATATCGCTACGGGCGATTGGCGACATGATGGAATTGGACAGTGTTTTCATTCATTATTTTGTTTAATATTTCATCTTTTTCTTTCGATTCGAAGATGCTCTTTCCATTCGGACAGAATGGATTTCGTCACATTGCTGGAAAACTGGCGATGTTTATCCGTGCTGATGAAGGAGGGGATTTTGATCAGGAAAAGGCAGTTGACGGCTTAGAGGCAAGAGGAGGGTGGAATAGAACACCAGGAGATACTGAACTTCGTTTGGGTGATAAGATAGGGTTTTTATGATTCCCCGAGTATTATATTGTGATTGCAGGGTCGACACACGATATTACAGATTTCCGTCACGCAGAGATTCCATTTTTTTTTCTTATTTTTTATTCTTAAAAGATAAACGTTGAAAATGGATTGGACGAAACGAAGGAAGGAAAGAAAATCTAGCAAGAAAGATGACCGCTTGAAAGATAGATAGATAGATAGATAGATAGATAGATAGATAGATAGATAGATAGATAGATAGATAGATAGATAGATAAAAACAATGTGTGGAAAGAGAAAGTTAAGTATGAATGAATGAAGTGAATGAAACAAAGTAGAAACTGAAGGAGGATCGGAGAAAGAAAGAATAAATGAAAAAAAATGAAAGAATGAATGAAAGGGAATTGGACGAAGAAGTAAAGTAAAAAAGCAAACAGAAAGAAAAGAAGAAAGAAAGAAAGAAAGAAAGAAAGAAAGAAACATACAGAAAAGAATGAAGGATCCAAAATGAAATGAAAAGAAAATAGACAGGAATAGATTTTTAAAAAATAGATACTACTATTACTACTACTACTACTACTACTACTACTACTACTACTAATAATAATAATAATAATAATAATAATAATCTGACACAAGGAAAAGTATAAGGTATCCGAGTGAAAAGTGATCTCAAAACACAATCGAATTGGTAGTTGAAGCAAACTTAATATTTAGACGTTTACTTGTTAAATTAAAGATATTTCAGATTTCCCATCAAGTCAGTTACGGTGAAATTTAATTCTAATATGTAAACGTATATTAAAGAGATTCGACAGTGCACGATCTTTCATTACAAATTTTACGAGTGTTGTCCAATATACGACACTGTTTAAGTGTAAGGAATATACATTTGCTATTGTGAATAATATGACCTTTTATCATTTTTGGTCATCCATACTGTAAGCGTTCAACTTGAACCTAAGGTAAGCGCTCATTTATCATATATGAGTGCGGAAATTTGACTCAGTAGCCACCTGACAATTGAACAGAACGAAGCTGACAATTTATACATCAAAAGGTTACTGGCTCATTCATTCATATATATATATATATATATATATATATATATATATATATATATATATATATATATATATATATATATATATATTGTGATAATTCCGAGGAGAATATAAATTCAGGGAGAGCTCAATATAGACTACAGAGCATTATAATGATAATAAGACGGAGATTTCGATTATAATTTAAATCACACACACATACACACACACACACACACACACACACATATATATATATATATATATATATACATATATATATATATATATATATATATATATATATATATATATATATATATATATATATATATATATATACTAGAAGTGCAAAGTGACTACGGGTGATAATAAAACAGTGCTCGATGTAAAATAACAGAGTTAAAATATATATTACTGATAAATTTGCAGTTCGTTCCCCACGGTTTGGTGCAACTCTAAGTTTCGTGCACGTAGCAATCACAGACGTGGATTGAAAATTCAACCGATAGATAGATAGATAGAAACTTAAATCTAATATAAATATGTCTCCATTAACCATGTCCTGAAGAAGGTCTATTTGACCGAAACGTCTGACGTCGACAGAATAACAAAAACAAAAACAAAATAAAAACAGTAAACTCACATATTCGGATTTTGCTTTGTCTTTTCCACATCTTCATCATACCGTCGGATCTACATCCACACATTTGCTTACATAGATAGATAGATAGATAGATAGATAGATAGATAGATAGATAGATAGATAGATAGCACGTTGAGGTGTAGGGAGAGTGAGAAAGATTGAAAAAGAAATTTGTCTAAATTAATCGCTGGTTGTAACCAATGAACATCTAAAACTAAGTGCTTTTCTTCCTGCACATAACTTTCGCCGATGACCTCGACGACCCACTGATTTTTGCCAAAATTTCCTTTATATTCTATATTATATAAGGCTGGGTAGAGAGAACTGTTGCATTTTCGATATGATCATTTTAAGAAATTCATTGCTAATGTATACGTCGACCCCTTGCTTTGTGGCTAATAAAATCAATAAATATATATGGCGTTTTTGCAAAAACTTAAGGTAATGGTGGACGTGTAACAACGAGGGGAAAAAAGAAGATAATCAGTCAAAATATGTGGTTGAATGAGTGACGTATTTCCCAGCACTGAATGACATTTCTTTTATGCGCTGTGTACTTTAAGGACGTGAGCGATCATAGCTCTG
>OZ038493.1:63123945-63153945 GCA_964036315.1 Acanthosepion esculentum | reverse complement strand
GTTGAATAACAGGACTTGTATATAGAAATATCATTGTTATACTAAAAATTATTAAAGAATATTATCTCCCAAAAATTCTTACATTCTAAAAATATTTTCTGACTTTAAATAACCTGCAAGCGGTTGATAAACCGTAAAAACAAATTAATCAATCAGTCATATATATATATGTGGTGGGAGCAAAACATCGAGTATGTAAAGCCATTGTTAGTGTGTTAGGCTGGGCAAATGTTCTTACAAAGATCTGGGGACCTGCCATATTACGATATTTAGCAAGCAAGTAGCACGAGTTCTTGCTTTGGATTTCATTCTTCGCTTTCTGCTCCGATGATATGGTCTTGTGTCAGCCTAGGATAAGTTGATAACTCTATACTCTTGCTATGGTCATCAGTTTAATGTGTGATTGCCTGCACTTTCGAATATAAGTCCACTGCACTAACCGTGTGTCAGGGTAACATCAACGCGTAAATACCCTTGAGAGAGGTAGAAAATCATCACCTCCTCAAGCTATCAGTTGAATAACAGGACTTGTATATAGAAATATCATTGTTATGCTAAAAATTATTAAAGAAATATTATCTTGCGAAAAAAAGAATTAGTCTTACAATTCAAAATATTCCGGTTTAAGTAACTCACAAAGCATTAATAATCCGTAATAATCGATAAAATCAATCGTGTCAAAGTTAACAGATTTAATTCGATCCTCACTGAGTGTCTCACTACCTATGTTATAGATCGAAACTGGGAATCTTGTCTCACTAGACATTACCTGTAAGTTAAGGATTTCTGTAATTAACATCTGGAGTCAACATTCAACTCAATGACAGCTCTATGGACCGATGCCTGATATTTCTAAGATCTTGCGTGAATGCAGAATGCGCTATGCCGGGCATTGGTGGCGAGAAAAACCAGAATTCGCGGGTGATCTACTGTTCTGGACACCTAGCCATGGAGCAAATGGTTGGTGTGGCATATTCGTGAATGTTCGATCGAAAAACGGAGTTCTCTTCTTTGGCCAGACTAAACGAGTCAAATTCTGAGCCCTCGCGGAGAGCTCTACTTCTGATCACAGATAACAGGTTTACATTTATCCTGCGTATTTTTTCCATTCTGGCTAAACCATTCGACTGGGAAACTGTCAGTCGGAGGGATGAAGGGAAATTAGAAGGAAAATTGATTAGATTCTGCAGAAGTGGCCAGATAATAGCGAAATTAGAATTACTAATCTGACAAACAAAACGGATGGAATGAGCTTATATACATATATAAACTCTTCCTAGCTGCTTCGACCTCCCTCCAACTTTCTCTCTCTCTCACACACACTCTATCTCTCTCTCTCTCTCTATGTATGTGTCGATATGAAAATCAATATTACATAATAATTGTGAGTTAAATGCCTTCCACAATCATTCAAAAATGGTCTGAGAATCACTGAAGGCGTTAAAACTGACAAAAACCACGCAGTGTTGATTTCAGTGTCCAAAATGTGGCAGTTTTTAACATTATATCCCCAATAAGTATAACGCATTTAAACAATAATATATATATATATATATATATATATATATATATATATATATATATATATATATATATATATATATATATATATGAAGAAATATAGTTTTAAGGTGTGCTATATTTATGGGATAAAGTGCTGAATATCAGAGATAGAGCGTATGTAAATATAAATATAAAAGTGAACATTGAAGTCAACACTCAGAGGCGACAGGCTGTTTCATGCTAGAGGCAATCGTGAGGCCGCCTGACGGTTGCGTCTAGCATGAAACAGCCTGTCGCCTCTGAGTGTTGACTTCAATGCTCACATTTATATATATATATATATGTGTGTGTGTGTGTGTGTGTGTGTGTGTGTGTGTGTGTGTGTGTGTGTGTGTGTTAATGGTCAGAGTTGAATCAGACCAGGAAACAGTAGTATTAAAAAGTGCTCAATACAAGCGAGTAAAATAAATAAGTAAAAATAAAAATAACGTAGTGCTTTTAATTTAAAAAATCAGGAGGTCAATTACAATACACGACCATGGTTTGAAAATAAAGAGTTAAAGTGGTCATTTTTAAGGTATGGTCCGAATAGACCGTTAGCTCGAACCAATGGTCGCGTATTTTAATTGACCTCCTGATTTTTAAAGTTATATATATATGTGTACACATGTATATATAGGTAACTCCACAGATTCGCTGAAATGTGATGAAAAATTCCCCAAACTTAATAAAAACAAAATTTTATAATTGTTAAGGGGTCTCCCCTTTTCACACAAATGGACTCACCCAAGGTATACATATACTACTACCAGTGAATACCCGAAGAGTCAAGGAATCGAGACGGAACGACAGAAGTGTAGTAGAGTTCAGTAGTAGTAGAGTAAGTCACACACAGAGACGGCGGCAAACGTCACAGTTAGCGAGGACGTAGACTCAGTAAAGAGTCATACCGCGATACTTCAATAGCAAGACTGTATATATATATATATATTAGTGCTATTAACCCGCATTCCCGGATCTACTAACCCGTATTACCAGTTTGTATTATTACGTTAATACATTTATTTTCCTTATCCATTCCTGGCGTTTGTTATTCATTGATATCGGATTCATCCCGGAATCCACAACAATAGTCGATCATTGTGTTGAGAAGCAACTATGAAACCCCACGGAATCCAGTTGATTTTATATTAGGGGCGTTAAATGATGGCTTCAAATGAATCATCATGGATTTGGGAAGTAATTCAATTCAAATTTCCTACTGATTTTGTCAGTCAAGGGCCGTTCCATTTTGCATTACTTGAGAAAGGAGAAGCAGATGAAATATGAATGAAGAAGAAAAAAAAGAAGAAGAATTATGCGTGACAAGGATGAAATAAGAATAATAACAGAAATATGATAGAGCAAGACGCGATAACAGAGAGAGAAATTTAAGAAAAAATAGCGAAAACAAAAAATGAATGAGAAAAGAGGAAGAAAAATGTGAGAGAGAGAAGCAGAAGAAATCCGAGTGAAAGAAGAAGAAGAAGAAATATGAGTGAGAAAAGAGAGAAATATGATTGGAAGAAGAAGAAGAAAAATACGAAGGAAAAGAAATACGAGTGAAAGAAGAAGAAGAAGAGGAAGAAGAAGAAATATGAGTGAGAGAAGAAATATGATTGAGAGCAGAAGAAGAGGAGAAAGAAGAAGAAAATAAATATGACTGAGAAAAGAAAAAAAAGAAAAACAAATACGAGTGAAAGAAGAAGAAGAAATATAAATGAAAGAAGAAAAAGAAGAGGAGAAAGAAGAAGAAATATGAGTGAGAGAAGAAGAAATATGAATGAAAGAAGAAAAAGAAGAGGAGGAAAAAGAAGAAATATGAGTGAGAAAAAGAAGAGGAGGAAGAAGAAGAAATAGGAGTGAGAGAAGAAGAAGATGAAGAAGAAGAAGAAAATAAATATGTGCGTAAAAAGAATAATAATAATAAAAAATATGATTGAAAGAAGATGAAATATGAGTGTGAGAAGAAAAAGAAGAGACAGAAGAAAAAATATGAGTGAGAGAAGAAGAAATAAATGAAAGAAGAGGAGGAAGAAGAAGAAATATGAGTGAGAGAAGAAGATGAAGAAGAAGAAAATAAATATATTCGTGAAAAGAAGATGAAAAGAAGAAAAAATATGATTGAAAGAAGAAGAAATATGAGTGTGAGAACACAAAGAAGAAGAGGAAGAAGAAAAAATATGAGTCTGAGAAGAAAAAGAAAAGGAGGAAGAAGAAGAAGAGGAGAAAAAAGAAATATGAGTGTGAGAAGAAAAAGTGGCAGCAAGAGAAGAAAATAAATTTGAGTGAGAAAAGAAGAAAAAAATATGAGTGAAAGATAAAGTAGAGGATCAAAGAAGAAGAAGAAGAAGAAGAAGAAGAAGAAGAAGAAGAAGAAGAAGAAGAAGAAGAAGAAGAAGAAGAAATATGAGTGAGAAAATAAATAGTTAGATACCAGAAAGACATTTGAATGTAAAAAAAATAGAAAAAAATAATATTAATGAAAGTGATTAGAAAAGAATTTCGGAACAGAAATAAGAATGAATGAAAATAGGAAAAAAAGAATGACTAAGAAAATGTTCAAAATGTTCAAGAGGAGGGGAGGACACGAAGGAAGTATTACAATTATATTTTTTTTATATCTAAAGTTCTATAATAAATTATTATTATTATTATTATTATTATATTGTGGTTGTTGTTGTTGATGATGAGGATGATAAGTCAGAGAGTAGCACGAAAACAAAATGACACTAATGTACAAACATACCCGACACGACAAACCAGTCTGATAGGGGCAGACGAGACACATTGTGTGCAATATGGCGACAAGATTTTATAAAAGTAGTGCATAACTTTTCAAGTTGAACCCAGTTAGAAATAACTTATCAATGAGTTCCTCATCATTTGGCTGCTTTTCAGCTTAAAGAGTTGCTCTATAATCATCATAAAATACACGACATGCTAGGGAACCTTTCCTGGACAGAGTGATAAAAAGTGGTTTCCCTATAATCATATACAACGAAAACGACAATGGTGAGCACCTTCCGCGGCCCATGCCGAGGGATGATTATCCTTTCTCAGTCGTGTCACTGTCTTCGAGCAGAGTGTAATTCAGTTATGACTCTATCCACAGACAAAGACACATCTAGGAAAATAAAATACTGTGAGGTGACAGCCCCCATTGTATTAAAGAGGGAGGCTCGGTAGTCATACTAATGGTTGCGGGGGTGCCGGGAATTTTCTGGGCCCTGACCCGAGTGTACGCGCCTCGGTTCCCCAGATTAAACGCGATCTTGTGTCACATCCTGTCTCGGAGCGAGATGGGTGTTGGGAGACAAAGGTAAATATTAACACGTATCGAAAAAGGAGAATCTATCCCGAAACCAGGACTACACCTGAAAAGGTTATGCCTGCGTTTGGTCGGATTTGAAGAAGGCTGTCTGTCACAAAGCGCTCCAAAGAGGTAATATGGAGACATATTGTCGTCCATGGGGAAACATTGCACAAATATTTGCAGAAAAGTGCCAATCACTGGTTTATAGTAAATCGTATAAGTGTGTTTCTCTTAAACGATAATGCAAGAATACATACTGCCCGAGGAAATGATTAGGATACTAAATACAGAAAGTTTTGTCTCATCCTCCTTACTCTCCTGACCTTGCTCCATCTGACCATCATCTTTTCAGATCATTGTAATATTTGTTACAGAAAAAAAAACAGTGTATCCCCTTTGAAGAGGTTAAAACTAATACTGTGTTTCTTTGCATCGGAACCAGAAAAAAGTTACAACTGAAGACGCCTAAGTGGTAGGATTATATTATCGATAGCGAGGGAAAATATATTGTTACAGAATGTGAAGGCCAGGGCCAGAATGGTCAGCGATTGTCCGGAGTGCCTCGTGGATGGGGTAATCTGACAGTGATGGATTGCTTTTATCTGTGTTTTGAATATAAGTCCAAAACAGCGCGAATTCAACAGAGCGTCTCAAGAATTCTGAAGAGCTGATAAGCCTCCCACACCCAGGTTTGCTACTACCAAATAGTACCCGTAGAGGGATGCTGAGCCAATGTTCAATATGCGTTCTTGTGACGTCATTCCATCTACTACCTCTTAGAATCCAAGCTGCCATTCGTAATAGAACGAATAACAAAAATAAATGTCCCTTTTCGTTGATACTCTTTTATGTAGTATCGTGGGGATCCACAAAAAGCAACAATATCATTTAAGAAGAAAGAATATTTGTTTCTTGTCTGTCTTCAAATTTGAAAGGACGTTCTCTCCAATCTAATATTTTCTCTTTTAGTAAAAGTATATCTCGTGGCTATTAAAACATGGTCTGTGAAATCCAAGCACTTTTCCCTATCTGAAACTGATGACGCAGGAAATACACTTTTGCCATATTAGTGCAAATATCTATTAATCTTCGTTTATTGTGAGATTCAGTTCGTATCAAACGTATTGCCTCTAAAATTGGTTTGTAAGGTGTGCTCATTAACCATCGGTAAAGAACAAATATTTGTGATTAGTCATGCAAGCTTGAGGTTTATTCGCTGATCTATTTTACTCACTGGTATAACTTCAGTGAGGATCGAACTCAAAACACTAACAATGGCCTGCTAATGTGATTTATTTATCCTTGCTATAGAAGAAATATTTATCTAGATAAGAATAATTTTTTACGAGCTTCGTCTGAATCTTGCTTAAACTCGTAGGACAATCTGTTAGGATCGAATTCAAGCAACTTCCATTTGCCTACGAGATGAGTTATTTTACTACGATTGGACCATAAACGTTGATATACTTCTTTTTTTATGGACCATGTCTTTTCAGAATGTGGACAGTCATCGCTCTCCACAGCATCCTGTTTCTTGTTGCTCGAAGTAACTTTTGACACTTTGCTATTAATCTTTATCCTTGTTGAAACGCGTTAAGCAGATTACTCGCTGTCTGCCTTGCTACTTTTGTCTTCACTGTGATCTGTAAGTTTTAAATTCTCCAGGCCTTCTTTCCCCATTATGTGTCTAGATATTCCAGCTTCTTGCTTCTGATTGTAAGTATTAGGCTCCTTGTTCGCATATCATGTCCCTAATATTATCGGTATTTCTCGGTAGAACCACATCTCTGTCGCTTCAAGTCTCTTCTTCAGTTTAGGCACAGGCATATGTGGGGAAGATAACGATTAACTCTTGGAGGTTAGTTCTACAAAGCAGTGGTTCATTTTTTGGTAGAACCACATCTCTGTCGCTTCAAATCTCTTCTTCATCTTTTTACAAGATCCAAGAACCACTCGAGGTAGAAAATTACAGAGTAAGAGACACAGTTTATACGGATATGTGTGGAAGATAACGATAAACTCTTGAAGATTACTTCCACAAAGCAGCTGTTCGTGGGAAGGAGCTGCTCCAGTTGAACTTGCATCTCACCAATGGAATATGAAGGAAACGAACGTGGTTCGCGTCAATCTGTCTAGCATACCGGATCTTAGCCGTGAATGTTAGAACTGGTGGAACTAAGGAATGTAGTTCGTCTGAGCACTTTCCATGGAAATAGCGATAGGGTAGCGAGAGATTTGCAACATTTCTTCTGTGGGATAGGTGTTGTAGGGCGGAAAATAATTCATCATCCACAAGGACGCGAAGATGCTTTCTGGCTGTTGTGCGTTCACTGGCGTATGAGAGATTAGGTATTACATAGCAGGTGGGCATGTCTTTCGAGAAGCATTTTCCTATCTTAATATCTAGTTTATTTTCTAGAATCTAAGACCATAGACATTTACTAAGGATCGGACTGAAAACGCTAACAATGATCTGCGTGATCGGGTTTGTCATCGTCGTTTCACGACATACGCCCTAGCTGTAGCATTGCTGTGCAGACATGCCCCAGTCTGTGAGGTTCTCAGGCTCCTTTCTACTTTTTAGCTGCAAATAACCGCTAAAATGCCCCAGCCGTTTTCAATGGCTTTTAACTCATCTTTATATCATAACTTGTTGTCGCCTTTTTCGCTTCAGTGTGAGCCGTGAGATATTGGGGGAATGGCGAAGTTGACAAAACACGTCTGCACGTTCGTCGGTAAAAAAGAAAAAATAGCAAGAAAACAAAAAACAATGCTATGAAACCGAATCCGGAGTGGCGTAGAAGTTGTTCTCCGAATGTACGAGTGAGGAGGGAGTGAAAACTGAAGAGAAGTGAATTTTTGTAAGAGTGGGAAGAGAAGGATGAGGAGAAGCTGTAATGTAGGCAGATTTGGAAGAAAAGACGAGAAGACGATTGTTTCAAAGGAGTCTGAAGAAAGAAAGAAAGAAAGAAAGAAAGAAAGAAAGAAAAGAAAACAAGCGAGCAAGAAAAGTGGAATAGGTGAAGCAGACGACTTTTTTTTTGTTATATATTTATTTGTACTAAAGTTAACTAAGTACAGCATAGTCACTGACCGCGATACGCACGCCTGGATCCTTTGATAAAAGAGAAATATATCCAGATTCACATAACCGTACTGTTGCAAATAGAATGGGGACGCGGAGTGCTATTCCCCCAAGTCTTATAAACATAGCCAGGGATGCGCACCAAAACTCCTCCGAAGTTTGGCTTTCAAAATAACAAAAAAAAAAGGTAACAAAAAAAACTTACTACAAAAATAAGCAGCTAAACCAGTTTTTTCGGTCCTCTCTCATCAGGGCTCAACCCAGGACAAGAAATGTGTACAGTAACTAAAAATGAACTAATTATAAATTTCATTTGACGAGGTGGGAATCAATTTACATTATGTCCTAGCAGATATCTCTCGGAGTGGTTGTTAGTCTTAAAAGCAATCAGAGTGCACTTGTTATATACCTTATATAACATATGGAATTCGATGTTCATTTTCTAGACACTGTGCAATATTTCTCGTTTTTTTCTAATCAGCAATTAGATTATCTTTTAACCATTAATAAGTTCTTCCAGTATTTCACCTCTGTCATTTACTATTTCAGTAATCTTACAAATCCCAGAGTTGTCTCAGTCAAGGTTCGGAACACCTGATCTGCATTGATAGTGTTATTATTCAGTCATCAAATTATTTTTTCAAGCTTTCTATGTTTTTCTAATACGGAAATGAAGATGATTCGACGCAGCATGGTATTTTCTAGCATTAATTTTGAATCGGTGAAAGAAAAGAATGGAACCCTTCTGAACATATGCCACGGTAACAGCGATGGGCTTGCAACGTTGCGTTTGTGGGAAAGACAATGCCGAGTGGAGAATAAGACGTCCCTTAAAAGACCACGTAAATGTTTTGAACTCTATCAAGGTAGGAAAGTGAGGATTGAGCAACATTACTCCATTTCTGGTCTAATCTGACTCTTGTAAATTGGTGCATGTCAGAAGGAGTCAGATATTTCATGGAGCGAACAAATGAGCAGACAATTTCTTTCCTTATATCTCCTTACCTGAAAGTTAACTATAAGAATTATAAGAAATACGTTTTGAAATCATGGTCTTTCAGACTTCTAAGGAAATTGTTATTGACAATAGAAAAAATGTCGATAAAATCCCCCCAAAAAATGTTTCAGCAATTGAAATTAAAGGCGTACAAGAAAATGCGAACAATAAACCCACAGAAACAAACTTAAGTTTATTAAGACACGCCTTATGCAAATGATTAAGTGCAAACAGATGAAAATTTCTAGAAAGGCTAAAATCTTGTGATTCAGTATAATGTTAAGTGATGTATTTTTGATATTGTTTCGTAATTAAATATATTTTGTGTTTTAACGCATTGCTTTCAGTAGAATAACTTTTTTCAATAGAACGCCGGACGATTACTATAGACAGAATATTTGCTCTGGTGCGTGTGCAGATAATGAATGGTGAAAAAATTCGCCCCTAAAAAAGATATAACTTAATTTTGATAAAGCTATCGAAAAAAGAGAGAAGCTCGAATTTGGCATTTACTCCAGAATAAATTGTGTCGGAATAAAAGGAAAATTCATTCAAAATTAATTTATTTTCGGAACGAAAATGGAGGGAGAGGAGGATGAAAAAAACGGATAGGTTTGAATAAACAGGACGTTTGGAAAAAAGTAGCAAATAAAATGAACAGGTATTTCGAAAATTGTGGGTATGTTGGGAAAAATTTTTTTTTTAAATAGCCGAACAGTCCCGTCTGTTACTGACGTCTGAGTTGTCCTATATAAGAACGTAAAATGGAGGCGCTTCGAGGGGATGTAATGATTAGCATGCTTGTCTCTCTAGATCAATTACAACTCAATAGTGAATTCGATACCCTTTGAGTGCCTTCTGCCATAACTAAGTTACGCTTAGGAAATCACTATAAGAATGTAAGTTATGTAAGGTATGTATGTATATGTGTGTAAGTTATGTATTTGTGTATGTCACGTGTCTGTCCGGAGTGTGACGTCATCAATCAGCGTTCGCAGTTATTATAGTTGGGTTTACCTATGTCTTCAAGAAGAGATAACATTATGTTATACATGTTCACCGTAGTCTGAATGTAGAAATCCAACGTAAGTAATTTGTTCAATGAACAACACCAATATCCAGTAGCAGCTGTTCAGTAATTCTTAAGGTCTTCCATATCAGAGGTTGGCAGTGGATATTCGGAGAGAAAACAAAATGGCCGCCTTTATACATGTCGGATTGAATATTCCAAGTCTTCTGATTGGTTAATCTTCTATTGGTGGACTATAAAATGAGTCAGCTCATTTTCGTTTGCTCACTAGTACACACCATGTACACAAAAAACTGTAACCCCCCCACCCTTTGGGTACATTATGGAATCTCCTTTCAAAATATTAGTAAAGTCAATAATCATATGGAACAAATGCTTTAGTATTCATAAAATAAAGTTTGTTTTTTTTTCTTTTTTTAAAAACCTTTTTTTAGCATTCATAAAAAATTATTTTTTTTAATTTAATTCTTTTTTTTTAAATGAAAAATTTATATCCACAAAAATTAGTTATATCATTTTTCCACTGTTAAGTACTTCACGTTAATAAACATTAACAACAATATTATAAATTTAGGTTGTTATCACAACAAAAAAGGTGGAAAAAGTTATTTTACCTATAGCTAGGACCCATTAAAACAGTCACTATTACTCCGGGTCAGAGTGATTCTGAGAGTCATTCAGGAGGAGGATTGTGCTAAAAGTAGGACTAATCACGTTTATACCCCAATATAGGACAATAACTAATGGATGCAGTTTTACGTCCTACCCAGGACTATAGGACAGTAACTAATGGATGCAGTTTTACGTCTTACACAGGGCTATAGGACAGTAACTAATGGATGCAGTTTTACATCTTACCCAGGGCTATAGGAGAACGTTACCAAATATGAGAGGAATGAAAGCCCGTAATTTCAATTTTGTAATTGGCTTTGTAAACAAATCCGACACGTTATTTTCCGATTGAACATATTCAATTTGTATTGTTTTCTTTTGTACCTGATCCCTAACAAATTGATATTTAATATCAATATGCTTTGATCTTTGATGTATTATTGGATTTTTAGCCAAAGCAATACTGGCCTGATTATCACAGTAAATAGTTATAGGCTCACTTATTATTAGTGTTGTAATTGTTTTTATTAGTAATTTAAGAAAAATAGCCTGTTGTGTTGCTTGCGACAATGCAACATATGCCGCCTCACATGTTGAAAGTGAAATCATTCCCTGTTTCTTAGATTTCCAGCCAATTATTGGATTATCTTTTGCCAATCTAAAGCAATAGCCTGTGATACTTTTACGATCTGGTGAATTTGCCCAATCAGCATCACAAAATCCTTCCAGTTGTAGTGGGTTTTTTGATTGTCGAAATACTAGGCACTGATTCTTAGTTCCCTTTAAATAACGTAATACTTGCTTAGCTCTTGTTAAATGCACAGTCCTCGGTTTATTTAAGTTTTGAGACAACTTAGTAACCGTATAGCAGATGTCTGGCCTTGTTAATGTCATGACCTCAGTTCCCTTTACAGTATAAACCCAACGGCTGCCGATAATATTTTTATCATCCGGGGCTTTTTTTCAATTCAAAAGTATCATTTGATACTAAAGATTCCATTTCTTTTTGCATGGAGGCTATCCATCGTTTGGAATTATCAGAATTTATGGATTCTTGATAGTTCTTCGGGATACATTGCACCGAATAGCAACAGTCAATGTCACAGATATTACATTGATCCATTCCCAAATAGTCTGGCTTTCTTTTAATTTTGATCGGATAACGCGGAATTTGTCCCCTCTCATTAGTTGTATTTTCTTTTACTTCAAGCTTTGCGTCTGATTTTTCCCCGTCTGTATCGTCAGATATAACACCTTCCCCTAATTGTGGATCGTGAACGGGTTTTCCATTTATAGTCCTTATCTCATAATTAAGCTATACTAGTTCGTGTGGGACCAGCTCCTCACAATTAATATTCTTTTCTTCTGGATCCTTTACTTGCTCAAAGGAATCTGTAAATCTGACGCATCTTATTTTCCTTATAATTTTACTTTCTGGGAAATAAATCATATATGCTGGACTTGCTTTGTCATAGCCAATAAATATTATCGGCAGCCGTTGGGTTTATACTGTAAAGCGAACTGAGGATGGTTCGCCAGTGTATAAAGCTCGTTTTGTAGCTAAAGGATTTTCGCAGATATACGGGGAAGATTATGTAGAAACATTCAGTCTTCGCGTTGGCAGGAGGAGATCCGATTCTGGCGGGGATTGTTAGGGACGCGTTCCCTTGCCTTACTATCAGTCCCCCCCATCTCGCGTGTTGAGCGCCGTCGTAAACCCCGGGATCAATCGGATTTCCTTTGCGAGTGTCGGTCGACCTTGCTGGCTGTTCCGCGGTCCAGTGACCTTTCACGGCCTAGGAAGGTCTTCTATCGAGGATTAGTGGAGGGGCCCGCGAAGGATCCCCTACGTGATACGCTCTGCTGTTCGGAGGAGGAGTACCGCTCCTACTGGTCTTGTTTTCGCTTACCTGGCGATTGGCTCGGAATCGGCTGCCTCTCAATGACAAGGCTTTCATATGGGTCTTGGCGGATTTGCCAGACTGTGAACGGTGTGGCCTTGGTCTAGAAGAAACGGCTTCGCACGCCTTCTACCATTGCTCCCGCGTCCGCCCCTTATGGGACCATGTCGGCGAGCTGACGGCTCGTCTCGCTTCCGAGGAACTAAGGTCCATTGATCGTGCATACGCGTGTGACAATATGTCGCCCCCATATTCCGGGGTGAAACGAATGGTGTTTTTGACGCTGCTAGCCACGGCCCGAATGGTAATATGGACGACGCGAAAGGAGGAAGTCTTGCGAGGCAACCGTCTTTCTCATCAGGATCTAATCCGATTCTTTGAGCATCAGCTCAAGATGAAGATTAGAACTGATAGAAAACGATTGCATTCGACAGTCTTCAGCGAAAGATGGGTAAAAGAAGCGAGCTTGGTTCGTTTCTAGCCTTGATTTTCTTTTCTAGGACAAACTAGGTCACATCGGGGTGGTTTCCTGTGGAGCCCTCCACTTGGCTAGGTTAGACAAGCTTTTGTGTACCTAATTAATGTGAGTAAAGGTTGTTCCTGGCCTGTTCCCGACTATCTCTTTTGTTATGATCCAAGTCGAAATTCCTAACCTCCCCAGTTTGTTTTGGCCCCCTTTTATCTCGACTGCGTCAGCCTTTTATTTGCCCATGTCGGTGTTATTTTATCTCTTTCCCACTCCCTTAGCGAGAGTGCTTCTTGATTTTGTCCTATGGGCAGAATACAGCGGCCTCTCTGTTTTGAGGATTGGACGGGCCATACTAACATCATTTATGTTTAGTTGGGGTTTGTTTTGTTAATTCTTAGTTTGTTATTGGTTTCATCTCCCTCCCCACTCATTCTTCATTATTAGAATTTTAAGTATCATTTATTATCATCAAATTTTTATGGTGTGGGGCACATTTTGTAGGTTCCCCTTGTGAGGATGTGGTATTTTGGTGTATGGAGTATTGAATGGTGATGGACGAGTTCTTTTGGTAAATGTGGAATTTGTAACGTATGAAAGGTTCATGAATCTGATTAGCTAGGTATAAGATAGTTAGTGAAGACCAGCCTCTACCCCTCCCCTTTTTCGGCCTTGTGCCACAATTTTGTACAATTGTACTAAATAAATCTCCTAGTACTCACCATGTACACAAAAAACTGTAACACATTATTAATTTATTTTTCTCGTACGCGCATTACATTCACAAGCAATTTTAATACGACGCGGTGCCGTCTCGCACCCCTAAATTATTTTGATATCTGGTCATAAAGCCAAATTGTCGATTGGATATGTATAAGGGGGAGAGCTTTTCAGAACATTGGGTTAGTTATATTCAGCACCTTAAAATGGTCGAAATAAATCTTAAACGTTTGAAGCTCGAGTTAGAAATTGATACAAATGTAAGTTGAACAATTTTAACTGAATTCTCAAAATTATCATTTAGACTAAATATTATTTCAAATTTAACAATACCATAGATTATGTAAAAGTATTCAATAAAATACTACAAAGAGGACTGTTTAGACTGCTGACAGTGGAATAATGGATAGCTGTTTGGATTGGGAAATCTGAGAGCCGAGATCGAATTCCATTACCTTTACTTACGTGTTAATACCTTTGGGAAAGGTATGAGTACTCTTCCCAAAGTAAAAGTAACATGTAGAGCTTTTAATTTTAAAAATCAGGAGATCAATTAAAATACGCTACTATGGTTTTGAAATAAAGAGTTAAAGTGGTCATTTTTAAGGTATAGCCGAAAGAGACCGTCAGGTCGAACCAATGATCGTGTATATTAATTGACCTCCTGATTTTTAAAGTCATATATATATGTGTGCATGTATATATAGGTACTTCCACAGATTCGCTAAAAAGTGATGAAACAAATTCCACAAACTCATTAAAAACAAAGTTTTATAGCCAATGATTGTGTTGAGAGGCAACTAGGGTATTCCACGGAATCTAGTTGATTTTATGTAAATAGACCGGATTCTATAGCCCTCGCAACTGATCTACCGAAGAAAGAAATGCGGGGAAAATCTTCCTCGTCAGTCATGTATTGAAAGATTCATGATATACCTAAGCGTGTATCACGCATGGCACATAACTGACTGATTAGAGTAATCTTCTATACTGAGGGCAAAAAAGCCTATAAACATAAAATAAATTCATTAAATAGACAAAAGTAGAAAGGGGTTTAAGACAATGGTGCGTCTTCTAGTAGTCAACCTTTACAGCGATGCTATCCCGAGAGAATTAGAAGTTCTGCCAGGATTCACAATTGGTTAACACAATCTTAACAAGATCCGCAGATGACACAGTGTTGGCAGAGACACGGAAAGGAAGCTGAAGGAATTCCTACAGAAGATAGTAAAGAAAAGAGAAAAGAAAGAAGCATCAATTGTAAGAAGGTGAAGAGGAACAACATCAAAAACCAAGCCTACATCGTGGTACTGGTCACGGTACCCTAGATCGAAGAGGTGTTTCAGCAAGACTACTCACTCAGCCATGGGCTACGTTAGATAGGAGTGGCTGACTAAGAATTTTCACGGCTATATCACCCCAAATATATTGCCTCTAAGCTTTCTTATTTTTAATCCAATGGGTTACTACGTCTGGGTCACCGTCGTCGTCGAGAGTGAAAGACAATCCAGAAGGCTCACAATGCCAAGCATTCTTTGTTCGTGATAACCTGAACGAGAATAAAACCTGATCGCTTTCGAAACCGCATCCACGTCGTCCACGAGTTAGTGAGCGGCTCTTATTGAATAACTATTTCTGTTTTGCTAACTTGAACATATGGGCATTTATTTTGGAACATATACTGAATTATTCTGCAGTATATGTCTGTCTTTCTCATTTCCTTCACACAACATATATACGCGGGTGTTGTTGAATTATTCTCTACTGCACCATTTACCAAAATCTGATGTAATGTGCATTAGATATTTAAATGTGCCTTCTTGGTGTGGCCGAGAAGTTTCAAACAATTCCCACCATAAATATATATATATATATATATATATATATATGTGTGTGTGTGTGTGTGTGTGTGTGTGTGTGTGTGTGTGTGTGTGTGTGTGTGTGGCTGCTAGAAAAGGGAGAAGTATGCAATGGCTTAAACAGTAATGCATAAAGGGTGAAGACAAGCGAGGAATTGAAATGTGAATTGATAACAAATGGGAAAGAAAGAAAAACACACGGAATGATTTAGTCACTGGAAACAAAAATCCTAAAGAAGAAAAAGAGATAAATAGTTCGAAAAAGAAAGAAAGAAATAAAGAAAGAAAGAAAGGAAGAAAGAAGTTAATATTTAAAAAAATACATGTAGAAAAAATAAGCTGAGATCGAGTGTAGAATATTGCGAAGGAAAATGCCCAGAAAGGCGCGAAGGTGAAAAAGAAAGCTATGAACAAGAGGATGATGATGATGAAGAAGAGAATGACGAAGAAGAGGATGATGATGATGATGAAGAAGAGAATGACGAAGAAGAGGATGATGATGATGAAGAAGAGAATGACGAAGAAGAGGATGATGATGATGAAGAAGAGAATGACGAAGAAGAGGATGATGATGATGAAGAAGAGAATGACGAAGAAGAGGATGATGATGATGAAGAAGAGAATGACGAAGAAGAGGATGATGATGATGAAGAAGAGAATGACGAAGAAGAAGATGATGATGATGAAGAAGAGAATGACGAAGAAGAAGATGATGATGATGAAGAAGAGAATGACGAAGAAGAGGATGATGATGATGAAGAAGAGAATGACGAAGAAGAAGATGATGATGATGAAGAAGAGAATGACGAAGAAGAGGATGATGATGATGAAGAAGAGAATGACGAAGAAGAGGATGATGATGATGAAGAAGAGAATGACGAAGAAGAGGATGATGATGATGAAGAAGAGAATGACGAAGAAGAAGATGATGATGATGAAGAAGAGAATGACGAAGAAGAAGATGATGATGATGAAGAAGAGAATGACGAAGAAGAGGATGATGATGATGAAGAAGAGAATGACGAAGAAGAGGATGATGATGATGAAGAAGAGAATGACGAAGAAGAAGATGATGATGATGAAGAAGAGAATGACGAAGAAGAGGATGATGATGATGAAGAAGAGAATGACGAAGAAGATGATGAAGAAGAAGAAACGGGGGTTTGAGTTAACAAATGAATGAGCTATGACTAATAAACAAAGGCCTGCCACTGAGATCAGATAGTTAATATACACCACCTACGTCAGTGGTTGATGTTCAATCCCGAGTTAAAGCAAGTATTTTGATTGCTGATTTTCAATGTAGACAGACTTTCCAGTCTTAGAAGATTACCATGACAATCTTTTCCTACTCGCTATTTAGTCTTGTTAAATCCTCTATGTTTTGTGGTTGAAATAAAAGTACATTTTCCACTTGTTCCAGAAGTTGGTTCTCAAAGGGAAAGAAAAAACGGGGATTTCGAATGCTGATTTTCCAGACTGGCAGAAGTTTTCCACTTGAAAGATTGGCACAAAACAATCTTATTTCCTAAGATCGGCCTTCTGCTAAAACAATGATATCGAGAATTTAGGAAAGGCTAAAGAGAGGATGGTGACGAGAAAAGGGAATATTTGGAAGAAAAAGCTGATGAGAATAAAATGAGGGGAAATTAGGGGGTGAAGAGAAGAAGCACGATTAAAAAGAAGAGAGGGGTAGAAAGAGTAGACGTTAGGAGAGGGGAGTGTAAAAACAGCTATGGCACAAAAAATAAGTGAAGATTGACTTAGTGACGTAAACAAAACGTGAAGAAGTTTTCTTTTTTATCATTTTTTTCTGTTATTTTCTTTTATTATTTTTTTTTTTTTTTGTTTCTCTTCTCTTCATCAATCACACGAATTCCACAAACCACAATGGCGGCTGTTCCTAATTGTTTCTTCCTTTCACGCTCCAACCACGATTTCCATTGCTTTTTTGCGCATGCGTTGTTTCCGCCTGTCTGCACATTGATCTGAGGGAACGGAGTTTGTCATCATTTATTATCTCAAAATTACATAAGTATTTGCTAAGCTTAGCTTTGTCTGACACAAGACCACAAATATAGAGCTCCTGTGAAGATGAACTCTCTATATAGCAGTAAATGTCAGCCAGACCATCTTAATAACCATTAAAGCACAACGAAGTGCCCATGAGTATTGTAAAAGCATAACTAAGTTTGGCACAAGGTCACAAATATTGGGCATTCAGTGAGGATCGAATTCATTGTATAAGAGTAATAGCTTGTGTGATTAACTCATTAACCATTACTACATTTCGGAACGTATGAAGTAATTTTCTACTTGTTCATAGCATATGAACACACGTTTATATCACATTTTGGGCACTATAAATGATATACTTGCTAACTTTCCTTGAAAGAAACCTATGTACTTAAGTTCAAACGACTTATTTCGGAGAAATTTACCAAAAGTCTGAACGTTCTATCGAAGAAAATATATTTAAAAATGCTATCACTTGATAAGACACCGGAGGTGTTGAAACAAAATGGCTATTTTTATAGTGATTTTATAACATATTTATGTTATAATATTTAAATAAATAATTATATATATATATATATATATATATATATATATATATATATATATATATATATATATATATATATAAGACATCTGTGGATAACTACAAACAAAATGAATCTTCACTTAGAAATATTATAAAGAAATACACTACCTCAATTGACCCGAATAGAAGTATAAAAAATTTAAAACAGCTAACCTTATCCTAAAAAATAACAATACACCAGCAAAGTCAAAATTACCATGTTATCAATGAGTTTAAATGCTCCTTAAGGAACTGTGTTCCTGATCAAACCGAATTCATAAATAATTACATCGGTCACACTAATACATACCTATCCAGACGCCTTACTTTACACCTATATGGTCATAGCTCTACTAGAATCCATTTAAACAGACACAAAATTACCAGACTCCATCCGAAACATTCTAGTAGAAAATACAAACATAATAACTTCTTCCACATGTAAAAAAAGATAAAAAATAATGGAAGCCTTAATAATAAAAATGAAAAGGCCAACACTTAATAATATTAACTACGAACACGGTCACAATGTGCTAACTGTGTTCGGAAAACAAAACATCTCTATAACACTAAAAAAACATACACACAACGCACACACCCAATTAAATTGAAAAAATAAAATCATCTTTGATAATGGTTAAAAGTATAGCCGAAAGCGCCCGGAATTATAGAACATGTGGACAGTTTTTACACAATCTGCGTCCCAAAAAGAAAGCACTTGTTCGAAAACAATAAAAATTAAATAAAAAGCTTAATCGTAGTATCGTGTCTGTCATTTTTAATGAAACATTCATATATATATATATATATATATATATATATATATATATATATATATGCGAGGACTGTTTGAAAAGTAACGGGACTGGCTGTGCTGTGTGGGCTATGGGCATTGTCCACAGTGAGGTCTTGCCACAGAGCCAGACGATCAATTAGCAAGTCTACAAAGAGATCTGCGGCATTTGCTTCGCTCGGTGAGTGAGGCTAAATGAGAGTTGTGGCAGGACAAATCGTGGTTGTTTCCCCACGACAATGCCCCTGTTCACAACGCCCTGAGTATCCGACAGATTCTGGCCGGGAAGAACATCGCCGTAATAGAACAACCTCCCTATTCACCTGATCTTGCTTCATGTGACATTTTCCCCTTTCCCAAAGCTCAAGTGGCTTATCAAGGGGAGCCGTTTTGAAGGCGTGGGAGCCATCAAGATAGCCGTAACGACGGAGCTGAGGGGCATTCCAGAAGAATCCTTCCAGCTGCATAGAAGCGTGGCAGTGAAGGATGGAAACGTGCAGAAGACTCGAGGTGGGATGAGTTTGAAGGAGAAAACCATGTAATTTGTTGTTTGGGATTGAAATAAATTATTTGTGACACTAGTCTCGTTACTTTTCAGACACACACACACACACACACACACACACACACACATATATACATATATATATATATATATATATATATATATATATATTATGGTAAAAAGAAAGAACAGTAAGATATATAATCCGGTGTTCTTATTGATATTTTTATTTTTACAAAACAGTGCTCAATGTAAATTTACAGAGCATAAATATTATAAATAAACTGATTTGAAATATATATTTAATACATATATATATATATATATATATATATATATATATATATATATATATATATATATATATATATATATATATCATACAAGCAAGGCAATGAAAGCCACTATGATGCAAGGGGTTACTGGCAGTGAAACAAAAAGTGAAGACAATAAAAGAAGAGGATTCCAGGAGACCGAAGATCATTATTGGCATTGCATTTAACTTTTTGAAAATCGTATGCAGCACAAGGATCTATTCGAACAGATAAGAAAACGAGATCTATTTGGAAAGGATGTAAGAATAATCTAGAACTTACACTGCATTTGTCAGCATGCAAATGAATTGAGTAGCTACAAAACAATCGAAAGGAGCATAAGACAAGAATGTGTCTTCTCCCCAGATTCATTCCACCTCTACAGCCAGGCTATCCCAGGGGAACTGTAGGCCAGGATTTATTACCAGTGGGCGTAATATTAACAATAAGATACGCAGATGACACTGCATTGATGGCTGACACGGAAACAAAACTACAGGACTTCCTAGAGAGGGCAGTAAAAGATAGTGAGAAAAAAAGTACTAACCACCAACAGTAAAAAGACAGAAAGTATGGTCCTCATCAAGAGAAAAATATCCAAAGATGCAAGTTACAAATTGTAGATGTTCATATAAAGCAAATACAGATGTTTAAATATCTGGGAAGTGTTTTAACAGAGAACGGAATATGTGACGCCGAAATTTGAACGCTAGAAAACGGTAGCCAACAGAAGTGCAGTTCTGCGATATGATGCTGAGAATTCAATTAACGGAGCGCGTAAAGAACAAAGAAAATGGCAACAAAAAGAACACTCATACTCAGAATGAGGAAGAGGCAGCTGAAATTCCTACGTCACATCTTGTGGAAATGCATATTGGTTGCAAGAAAGGGGAGGCAACCAGCCACCAATCTGAGGAGTTTGTATGAATGGGTGGCAAAACGGCGTAGCAAAGGGAGAAAACTGCTAAAGGGCCACAAAGGATAGAACATTTTGGAGTTTCATGATCGCCCATGTCCTGAAGATACGCTGCAAAGATCAAGATCAACCTGGCTCGAAAAATCAGCATTGGATATATTGAGATATACCTACGTTCGAACACCGACTACTGGTAGTACTAGGAATATACACGATTACCTAAACTATGAAACAGGCTCCTGATAACGTCAATGGAGTAGTAGATAAACGTGTAGCAAAACGGTTATTTCTGTATTTCGTTCTTTACGCCAAATCAAACCTTGCATTTTATCTTTCAATGACAGAAGCATGAACTTCGTTCGGTCGATGTTAATCCAGTAAGATAAGTTTGAAATTGTCGCTTACCGCACAAACTGTTAAGCGACACGTCGTTTGAAAATGGCAGTTGTTTTATAATCGGATTGATTTTGGAATTTGCTTCGTCAACAACTTTGGGGCGAGGTTTGTGTCGTACGTCAGTTTCAAATTGAAGTCCGTCCGGGGTATGACTATAAACTACATCTGGCAGCAAGCGTGGACTCACCTATTAATTGCTGTTGTTTCCAGGTTCACCCTGACTTGGGGTGGTAGCACCTGTTAGGTTCCTAAGTATGAGCAAATAGGGAAATACAAAAATACATTTTATACTGAAAATACAAGCAGTCCATTTTCATTAAAAAATACCAACAATATATTTTTGTGTTGAAATCACCAGAAATATATTTTTATTAGAAAAAAAAATTACCAACAATAGATTTTTATAGTAAAATTGAATACATGGCAAACATCGTCAAAAAAACAAAATACAATTTGCTACAATTATTTACATTATTCGG
This sequence comes from Acanthosepion esculentum, assembly GCA_964036315.1. Lineage (NCBI taxonomy): Eukaryota > Metazoa > Mollusca > Cephalopoda > Sepiida > Sepiidae > Acanthosepion > Acanthosepion esculentum. The sequence goes on along the minus strand of OZ038493.1, from coordinate 63,132,430 downwards.
ACTGTTATCTTCATCTTCGTTGCCATATTCACAAAGTTTCAGCCGTTGTACTCTCCGGTCTTCTTTAGTTGATTTGAATTTCGAACTGAACCCGTTATTCCGTCCACCGGGGTAGACACATGGCCCAGTGGATAAAGACTTGGTTAGATCCACTGACTAGACCCAAAGTGTTGTGAGTTCAATACCAGGCTACAGCAATGGTGAACCAAAAACTTAGAGAGTTGATTTAAAGGGAAATAACTGAGACATCTGGAAGAAGCATGGCACGTGAAACTAGAACAATTTACCCTGGTGGATGAAATAAAGAGTTCGGTTCGAAATTCCAACCACCTGAAGAAGGCGGGGGTATATGGCAATGAAAATGAGGATAATAGTCAGAATAATGTAAATATTCGTAATACTTCATTTCAGAGATATAAACAGATGTTGCTATGATTAATCTCAATTTTTGTAAGGAGAAACAAGTTTACACTCCTCGTATAATTTGTAAGATTATTTAGTAAAAAAAAAATAATTATATAATTAAAAAGCAACTATAATTTAATCACGAAATAATGTTATTCACTTTAATTATAAAGTTGGAATTTTCATATTTCCATTTCGGCATTAAATAACCTATAGAGGTGTTGATATGCCGCTAAAAAACAAAAATAACCAAACAACCAAATAAGTGTCGAAAGAAATATGATTTTAACCCTCTCTCTCTATGTTTCCTGCTTTCTCTCTCCCTCTTTCAATCACTCTCTCTCTCTCTCTTTCCTATATATATATATATATATATATATATATATAAGGAGAGAGATTGATAAAATATATATAACAATACTAATGCATAATAAAGCAGTATTGTTAGGAATAACAAAAAACTTGCTCTCACGTGAAGTTGGTTTATAAAATACACCTCAGTATCAAGAAGATTAATAATAATAATAATAATTATAATAATAATAATAATATAATTTTTTATTTTATTTTATTTTATTTTTTTGCAGTGGAAAGTGTCATGATGCCATTTCTAAACTTAGGTCCCTGGGCAGGACCCGGAAAGAAATGTGTAAACGCCAGTTATCAAAGGAAATAATAATAATAATAATAATAATAATAATAATAATAATAATAATAAAAGTTGGTTCACTGTGTCATGCTAGACAATTTTTATCTCCAGAATCTATCTTACATATCTCTTAGTCTATCATTCGTCCATGTTTTGAATATTGCTGCCACATATGATCTGGTGCCCCAGCTATATATTTAGAGATACTTGATAAAATTCAAAGAAGAATCAGCAATATTATTGGTCCTCAATTGGCGTCTTGGCTTCAATCACTTTCTCACCGCCGTAAAGTTACTTCACTATGCTTTTTCTATAAATACTTTCATGGTGGTTGTTCGGATTACCTCTACGCTATGATACCTAGTGTTCATGAATTAAAGCGGAGCAATAGATTAGCAACAAGGGTCCCATCAATTTTCAGATGAATTGGCTAGATGTAACCGTAACAGTTGCTTCCTGCTTAATGAAACACTCTTCCTGCTCCGTGCTTTCCAGCCACTTTGATATTCCATCCTCCTGGTTACTCTTCTATTGTTCTCGCTCCATAGGAATGTTTCTGTTTTCTAATTCTTTCGCATTGAGTAACCACTTTTGGATTAGTGGCTTTACTTCCATGTTTAGGGTGAATTTTATTTAAAAAAATAAGTAAAATGTACGTATGTCTGTTAATTCAATGCTTATGCGATCATAAAACTATACATATATATATATATATATATATATATATATATATATATATATATATATATATATATATATATAGAGAGAGAGAGAGAGAGAGAGAGAGAGAGAGAGATAGATACATAGATAGATAGATAGATAGATAGATAGATAGATAGATAGATATGTGTGTGTATGTAATATTATATATATATATATATATATATACAAAAAAATTAATTGTAATTAAATGTAATATTATCATTGCTCGGTTTTTATAATATTGAGCACTATGAAAATATCTGCTTCACTTCTTAAATCTGATATATATAAATATATATATATATATATATATATATATATATATATATATATATATATATATGCACACACACACACACACACACACACACACATATATATATATATATATATATATATATATATATATATATATATATATATATATATATAACCTAATACAAATATCAATGTGTTCTTATCGTTTTTATTCCTTTCTGTCCGTCTACCGTATTTTCACTCTGTCCTCTCTTTCGTGATATATATATATATATATATATATATATATATATATATATATATGAATAAAAAGAGACAAGAGGAAAACTATACTTAGTCTCTTTCCTCTTGTCACTTCATATATATATATATATATATATATATATATATATATATATATATATATATATATTTGTTGCTAAATAAGTAAGGGATTTTTTTATTTATTAATCCGACAGATTTTATTACTCAAACGTTATTTTTCGTGGACACCTATATTTGATTAAACGCTCCGCTTATTTATTATACTGTATATTTATTTATGTTCGTCGTCTACCGGCCTCAATATTAGAGAACTTTTATTAAATTTCCGCCGTCCGGCATGATTCGTAATTGCGTCACCGTAGCTGGAGAAACCGTTGTAGGTCCGACGTGATTTAGTCAAAATCGGACACGAAGAGTCTCGCCGATCGAGAAAAGCTCGAATAGCGTCTTTTTCTTCAAGGATTCTCGAAACATACATATCGGTTCAGTTTCGTATCCTAACATAAACAAAGCAATGTCAGCTTTGCTCGATCGGCGTGACACGTTTTTCTTTTAAAACGTGTCTATTACATCAATCGGTCTGTTTAGCGGAAACTCTTAATAAAATGTAAAAGTCATGTTTGAAGTAATGAAGATGTCAGAGTAATATATATATATATATATATATATATATATATATATATATATATATATATAGAGAGAGAGAGAGAGAGAGATAGATAGATAGATAGATAGATCGATAGATAGATAGACACATACACAGGATGCGGTAGTTAAATTGTCGAAATTTTATATTTTTAATTTCGCGCATGCGCGTTGTTCATTTTTTTTTTTTTTGCACAGTGTAGTAAGGTTAGTTGGGCACCGTCTGTAAGAAAAAGAGCTCATGACGCAATTCACTCCAACAAAAATATGTAAAAGACATGCTGCAGTGCTTGATATTCGCGCTGGAAGCTCCAATACGAATATTTCAGTGTTTGGGTGTCAATCTGGGGACAGTGAAGAGGATTCGGAAAGAGTTGGATGAGTCTAATTGTGATTACGAAGGTGTTTGGAGTGATCACTAGTGATGGCGAAGTTATGCCTTCCTTCATCTTCCCACTGGGCCTCACACTCAACACGGAGGTCTACATCAAGGTAGTGCTGTTCTGAGTAAACGGGTGGCTGCCGGAAGACCCTATGTCCTTCATGCCACACTGGCGGGAGAACACGGTCATGACTTTCAAACCATTTCTGCGACCACATCCTCCCTTACAGTTGTCCACCTAACTCGCCAGACTGCAATTCCCTTGATTATTATGTGTGGGGTGCAGTTGAGAGACCAAAAAAATCCTAGTAACACCAAAGATGAACTGAAGGCAAGGATTATGCCAGCATTTACCAACTTAAACCAGGAGACCGTCCAGAAAAGTTGCAGGAGATTCTGAAGCCATGTGGAGGCTGTGTTTGAAGTCAATGGCGATTTTATTAAATAAGTTTGCTCTTCAGTATTTCAAGATATTTTTGTTTAATTTTGGTAAATATATCTGTTAAAATGAGATGTCAATGTTATTTTCATTTTTGCTCAATTTAGACAATTAATTCATTGCGCCCTGTATATGTATATTACTGGATTTGGAATTGGAATCAGTCCAAAATAACATCAAATGTAACAGTTTAACAGAAAATTATGTATCAAATATTTGTACGCGTTGTTGTTTTTGTATATACAGCCATGAATTCGCTATAAAAATCAGCATACCGTCAGGAAAACATGCGCCAAATGTAATGAAAACATCGTTTTATCGTCAAATTCTTATGTTATTATGAAAAGCAATGATCAAAGTATTTTTTGTAAACTGAATTAAATCTTTTTACTCCTTTTTAGAAGGTACGAATTTTTTTAATTAATAAAAACTTGCGTCAGCGCTTGTAGTAACTTTTAGCATAGCAAATTTTAGCTCTTTTTTTTTCGGTGTCAGACACATTAATTTGGATATTCTTGAAAAAGTAAAAAAATTCTCGGATTTTAATTAAATTTTCAGAACTTATTCACAAATGAATCAGCGATTTTATTTTATTTTTATTTATTTATTTATTTATTTTTTAAATCGGACTCCGTCTAACCGAAAATCTTTACTGAATCGAAAAATAAAAAGCAATAAAACTAAGATATTATTTAGTTAGAGAAGCTTTTAGTTGGTTTTATGAATAATATATATTAAAAACAATATAGACTGAAGTAAAAAAAAATACATGAAAAATGAATTTTACAATATTTGTTTTCATTGTTTACAATTTTAAATTGAATAATTTATAAAATTTTTAAATCTTTAAAATTCATTTTCAGTGTGGTAAGTCTTAGGATATATTGTTATTAAGTAAAATTCTATTTACTAATCTTATATTGTAAAGCTTATTACAATCTGACGACCCCGAACATTTTTACAAGAATTTCAATTTTGTATGTGTATATACGTGCAGAATTTCTGAAGTATGGATGTACAAACTGATTAATCTATCATTAAAAGACCACGTGTTTTAAGGATTGTCCCTCCTTATAAACTTTATCGTCTACTCCATCAAACCTAACAGACGTTCGGTGCTCAATTGACTGTCAATAAATCGATTTACAAATCAGAAAAACAAGACCACGTAGTTAAGAAATGCTTGTATATAACATTTTATGCTATAAGTAAGTAATATTTGCTTCCAATCAGAAATTAATCTGATTTGTTAAATTTGTTAATTTTTCTCAAATAACGTTTCAGAAATATATATTTTATTTTTGCCAGATTTTTAAAACCGAGAATTAACTTTTGCCTAGAAATCTGTTTTACTGAAAAAAATTGATTCTGATCAATATAATTTATGCTCGAAATACATCACAGAGTATTTTACTGACTGGAAATAGTAAATTTTAAATCCTTTTGCTTTCAATTAAATTTAAATTGAAAGCTACAAGAAAGATTTTTCATTTTTAAAAATTAATTTAGAACCTTAGGTGTACCAAATTACTAGAGGTTTATATATCTATATATATATATATATATATATATATATATATATATATATATATATATATATATATATATATATTATTTGGGGCCACCCTTAATAATTAGTAAGTTTCATACATTCCTTGGTTTGATCAACGAGTTAGCTAGGATGCTGAAACAATTTAACCTATGAGTGCATGTAGGGCCGGTGCAAGGGTCTTGTCACCACACCGCGCAAATCTATGTTACGCTTCAGCCTTAATCTATTATATTCCCTGACTTTACTACATCCCAGTTTTCATAAAGTCATATTAATATAAAACAGAAATTTTATCAAACCTAATTATGTACAATAATGGATCATATTCAATATGAGGAAACAATACAACTAGAAAAATTGAAAATAAATGCAATGTATCTAAATTCAAATTAGAGACATGTCATAATAGATCATACCATCTTAAATAATTAGAGACCTGTCATAATAGATCATACCATCTTAAATAATTAGAGACCTGTCATAATAGATCATACCATCTTAAATAATTAGAGACCTGTCATAATAGATCATACCATCTTAAATAATTAGATACATGTCATAATAGATCATACCATCTTAAATAATTAGATACATGTCATAATAGATCATACCATCTTAAATAATTAGAGACATGTCATAATAGATCATACCATCTTAAATAATTAGAGACATGTCATAATAGATCATACCATCTTAAATAATTAGAGACATGTCATAATAGATCATACCATCTTAAATAATTAGAGACCTGTCATAATAAATCCTTCCATCTTAAATAAATCCACAATGTTTTGCGGTAATTTTTAACATCAACTGGGAGATTTTTCTTGTTAAAAAGTTGAATAATTTTAACAGATTCAACATAATAGATAACAAATAGTGAATTTTATTGTGTTTATACGAGACTTAGCATAAACAAAACAAATTCACAGATTTGAACAAAAAAAAAACAACCTTGAATGACGTCAAAATCCGCGAAAAATTTCCATCCTTTAATAGTTTTGTTTAGTTTAATTTGTAACGTATATAAATGTAGCAAATGTTCATAGGATATCGAGGGTCACAAAACAATATCCTGGGCCCCCATTCAAGCTCTCCTCGGTCGGGAGTAGTATAAACCAGCACTGAGTGCGTGGCCGTCAACTGTTTTTCTTAGAGAGAGGTTTACCTAACATTGAAAATTTGCCAACTTTAAGATTACCAACAAGGTAGGTTAGGCAAAAAGAACTAAACTAATAAGGAAACTTTATGCAGTAATAGGTTAATTTCATTATTATTATTATTATTATTATTATTATTATTATTATTATTATTATTATTATTTGTGTATGTTATTTTCCTGTTTTATATCCTGTAGAGCCAGATTCAAACTATGGTCGTTAGGCCCTATAGGAGAATTGTCATTTAATTGATAGCACTTTTCTTAGTATATTGGATTTCCTAGTAAGTCGATTTTATGAGGGCAACTTGTATGTCGATGTTACCTAAAAAAACACTGTTAGTAAAACTGTCCATTCCTTTTCCTGTGAAGCCCAGAGCACCGATTACTATTGGTACAGTCTCAGTCTTCATTCCATACATCCAGTTAGTCTTGATCTGCAGGTCCTTGTATTTGGACAATTTCTCGATAATTTTCATGGGGGTGTTTATCTCAGATGGTTTGCACTCAGATGGTTTTCTATGTCAATAATTATACACTTCCTGAATTTCTTGGCTTTTATGATAATATCAAGTCTGTTGGCTTTTATTTTCCTATCAGTTTGAATTGGCATGTCCCAGAGGATAGTTACATCGTTATTTAGGTAACTGTGGTAGGTGCTCATACCATCTCTCAGTGATTTCGATTTTGTGCTTCTTGCATATCTTCCAGTGCACATATGTCGCTACCTTGTTATGTCTGTGGGCATATTATTATTATTATTAGTAGTAGTAGTAGTAGTAGTATTGAATATAGGATAAAACACTTTCGGAAGAGAAAGTCCCTCTAACCAGAACTGAGCTCGTAAATTATTTTGAAAAAGGCACGTAATTGTCAATTTTAACATGATTTTTTGAAATTCACCTCAAACGTTTGGCTTTATATATATATATATATATATATATATATATATATATATATATATATATATATATATATATATATATATATATACTCACAAACAATATCCAAATTAATAAAAACAGATTTCGGGTTCTTGAAACAATACTCATACAACAAAACCACTATCTATAAATAAAAACAATTATAACAAGAGCCCGCATCATCAAATTTATATAGAAAAAAATCGCGTACACAAAAATAAACATATACACACACAAACGTCACACTCTTTGCCTATATCACAGCACTCACTAGTTCTACTAAACTCACCAATTGTCCCTACCTACCTTGATGATGAATTAAGAAAATCGAAAATGTGGACCATATTTCTTGCACTTTGCTTCTGAAATGAACTTTGGACAATTTCTGACGGAATTTCCTCCTTGTTTGAGATTATTTCTAATTTGGAAAAGTCAATCATTAAAATTAATCGACACAAAATGTCTCTTGTCTTTAATAATATTTGCCTTAAAGACTATTTGATGCCTAAATACAAAGGACATATATGTAGAGGGTGTATCAAAGATTTTTACAAACTTTGGGGTGGGTTCCTCATACACAACGAGAACAAAGTCCATATAAACATATGTCTGCAAACCCTTCGTTTTTTAATTTACGGTTACGATAGATGCTGTTCGATGTACAATCCTATATCCAATCCAAAAATACTTATTACGATAGTTTGCAGTGTCAGTATCTCAGTAATACAACCATAAACAGCAGCAAAGTTTGGATGACTCGGCTGCCTTCGGTCTAGAAACGCAATCTAATATAGCCGTACAGCCATTACTATTCGCGCGGGAGCATTTAAAAATCATATCTGCCTTCCCACAATATGAATATCCTGCCATTGTTAAATGGAACACTTCTCAGTTAACTCACTACTACACACATTAAATGCTGAAGACAGACTAGCCACAAATGTACACGAATGACAAATGTAACCTAGTCCATAAGCAATACAGCGCCATCTACCTTAAACTTTTTAAAAACTTAACTCAAAAACGAACGATTTGCGGACATATGTTTATATGGACTCTTCTCCTTGTTTTGGTGTGAGGAACCCACCCCCAAATTTTCTAAAAGTA
>OZ038493.1:63086445-63118945 GCA_964036315.1 Acanthosepion esculentum | reverse complement strand
CTGTCCGAATTAATGATTTTATAAAACATACATACAACAAACTATTTCTAATTCTAACAGTTGAAATATAATCCTTGAAAATGGCTAAATGTATAGCCGAAAGCGCTCGGATAAAAAGAACATTCGGACAGTTTTTATATAATTTATCATCTGAAAAGAAAAATGTTATTAGATCGCACGAGAAATTATATAAAAAACTAAATAAAAGCACCTTGTCAGTCGTTTTTAATGAAATGTGCATGAAAGAAGGATTGCTGCCTAAATAAACAAATTATATATATATATATATATATATATATATATATATATATATATATATATATATATATATATATATGTCATTCCCAGACAGTACTGTTTCGCTGTATCACAGCTCCTCAGTGCGACTAGACTTCCGAATGCCTCAAGCCAGGATTGAAACACAACTAATATGGTGTAAGCCAATGCTATCATCACTCGGTAGAGTTACACAACTAAATCTAGCGTATTGTTTTTACAAATGTAAACAAAACAAATGCCCATCAGCCAAAGTGCTCCTTTCATTTTACTGAAGAGCTTTGCATTAGTGCAGGTGGCTGTTGTTTATAGAATTAGCTTATCACTCAACAGTGCTCAATTGAAATGTATTTTCAAGAGCTGAGGGCAGGTTCCTAACAACGATAAAATCCATAAAAATATGTCTGAAAATCCTTCATGTTTGAGTTATTAAGTTTAAAGTATTTACATTATTTTCATTATTTGGACTGTTATCCTCATCTTCATTGGTATTGAACTCACAAATCTTTGAATGTAGTCCAGGCAAAAAATTACACTATAGGCTATGTTAAAAAATACACAATAATAAGAAAATATTCCAATATAAGCACTGGTAAAAAAATTGTTACTGAAACATTAGGTTTATAAGTCCCAGAAAGACACATGGCCCAGTGGATAAAGGCGTTGGTTAGATCCAGTGACTAGAGCCAAAGAGTTGTGAGTTCAATATCAAGCTACAGCAGTGGTGACCCAAAAAAACTTGGAGAGCTCAGTTAAAGGGAAATAACTGAGACATCAAGAAGAGGCGTGGTACATAGAACTAGAACAATCTACCACGGTAGACGAAATAATTCCAGTCACGTGAAGAAGGCAGGAGCATACAACGGTTGAAACTTTGTGAATATGGCAATGAAGATAACAGTCCGAATAATGTAAATAATCTTACTACCTCACGTCAGAGATATAGACAGATATTGAAGTTTAAAGTAAGTTTAAGGTATATTGTGCTGTGCTGCCATGAGGACTGGGTTATATTTGTCATTCGTGTACATTTGTGGCTAGTCTGTCTTCAACGTTTAACGTGTGTAATAGTGACTTAATTGAGAAGTGTTCCGTTTAACAATGGCATATATATATATATATATATATATATATATATATATATATATATATATATATATATATTCATATCGTGAGCTCGTAGGTATGATTTTTCAATAGTATCGCGCGAATAATAATGGACACGAGGCTGTATGGCTATATCAGATTGTGTTTCCAGACTGAAGACAGTCGAGTCATCCAACCTTTGCTGGTATTTATCGTCGCGTTGCTGAGACAGAATCCGTGGCACCACAAACTATAGATCGAAGAAGACCTAGATCCGCCCTTACGCCTGACTACGAAGAACACATTCTATAGGCTGCCGGATCCAGGCATCAGTACACATCAAGTGGCTCTAGCATGCCGAACATCTCATAGTACCGCATGGTGGGTACTGCTCCTGTATCCGTATGATTTACAACGTGCGCAAGGCCTTTCGCCCTCACCGTTGGAGAACTTTTATACAAACAGCCGATCCGTTGCTTGTCTCTTCTGTCTTGTTTACGGATGAGGCAACATTTGGAAGAGATGGAATAACAAATTTAAATAACCAACATTTGTGGACGGATCGTATTGCCGGTGGTACATTACAGGCTAGACATCAGCATCAGTTTCCGATTAATGTATGGGTTGGAATTGTAGCTCACTGCCTGGTAGGTCCATATGTTCTCATTAATAGAATATGTATATGAATACATACATTCATACACACACACACACACACACACACACACACACAAACACACACACACATATATGTATTATTAGATATTATTATGATTTTATAGAGTTTTTTTATTATTCACTTGAAATTTTTTGTTACATATAATTTATATATAGGTATATATGTATGCATTTATGTTTTGTATATTTTTATTACATTTTATTATTTTAATATTATTAGAAGTAGCAGTAATAGTATTACGTGATGATGATTATATTATGTCATGGCAGACATTACTTTAACAGCCTCATTTTATAAACTTAATTTTAACACATTGTAACTCTGCTAAATTAGAACTTCTTATCGCTTTACATTCCCTTACCCGTTATGTTAACTTGTTCTCTCTTCTTAAAGAAAACTTTTCAAGGTCAGTTCACTTTTGCTGTTGTTTCATCTTGTATTTTGTATTCCTTTATTTTTATACTTGTATATCTCTCTGTCTGGATATATTGTTTCCATTTCAGAAAATTCACTCGGAGCCGAAAAACTATTTCATGCTAGACGCAATCGTCAGGCCTGACGATTGCGTCTAGCATAAAACACTCTGTCACCTCTAAGTGGTAACTTCAATGTTCACTTATATATATATATATATATATATATATATATATATATATATATATATAGTCAAACCTAATGCGCCAGACAAACTTACCAAGCCCTCTGACGATCTGCCTAAGTGAAACCTTGGTAGGTGTTTGTCTGGCGCATTAGGTTTGACTATATATATATATATATATATATATATATATATATATATATATATATATATATATGTGTTTGACTAGGTTTGCTCTACGTTTGTATCGAGCTTTTTAGTTAGTTGTTTACTGGTATCGGGTTTTTTTCTTTGGGCCTTGAACCTGTATCTGTGCGATTATTTTCGACAGACTTTCATGTTCCTGGCTCTTTCTTTTTTTTAAACATTTTTTCCCTTCGTATATATATGATCCGACGGTTATGGGCGTAATCGTCATATGATGGCAATTGGCGTGAGTAACGATTATAGATCGCTGGCTTTATACAGATTTCTGTTTGCTATTTATTATAGATTTGTCTTTGAGTATTTTCCGATTTTCTCTGTTATTTTATTCATTTGTTTGAATCGCTATTGTGTGTATATATTAATGTACATGATAGACCACAAATGTCCTATTGTATTAATATCTGGAAAGGCTAGGTACAATTCCATGAATTTGATGCCTTTCAAACGTTTCTTCTCAGCAAGAACAAAAATGAATTTTGCACAATGTTAAGGCGAATTGTCTGGTATGAATATACTTTTTAGCATAAATATTCTTAGTTAGGACCTGTGGCAAAAAAAAAAAAAAAAATATTGCTCAACCTTCTTTTTTGTCGTCAAAGTCATATTGGTTGACTATTTCTATGAAGCTTCTACCATTAAGCCTAGCTATCATACACGTCCAACGTAGATCTACATTCACCACAAAACATTATTTGAGAAATCACTTCACGTGGACTTTTTTTTTAACAAATTTCTCTTTGCATTGTAATATTTACTTAAAAGTCATAGTGCGGATCCTTTCATGCATTTAACCACACACGCACACACAATCACACACACACACACACACACACGCATACATATATATATATATATATATATATATATATATATATATATATAAAGAGATGAGTGTATATGACAAGAGGGGGGAAATGGGAGAGGGGAAAGTATCAGTAAAAATACAAATAATTCAAACAAATGAAATAACGGAGGTTTACCCTATGAAAATGTGAAAATTCATACATACATACATACACACACACACACACACACACACACACACACACACACACACATATATATATACATATAATGTGTATGTATATAAATATATATATATGTATGTATATATATGCAATTTTTTAAATATATTATTTATAAATTATATATGCGCGGTACTTATTGGAAAGAGCTCAGTATCAGTGATAGAGCTAACATATTTAGTTGAACTGGTATGAGTCCGTGAGCCTCGGTTTCACGCTATTTGTGATTAACAAACATAGACATTTTCAATAACAAGAAAACACCATATGACGAAGCACTAAAAAAAAGTGGATACACTCAACAACTACAATACACACCTCCACAACCGAAACACAAAAAAGAGAAGTAGAAACATTATCTGGTTTAACTCGCCATACAACAAAACCGTCAAAGCAAACATAGGAAGGACATTCCTAAACCTAATAGAAAAGCACTTCCTTGAAACAAACCGATTAGCAAAAATATTCAACAAAAATAACGTTAAAATCAGTTACAGCTGCACAAAAAATATAACACAAATAATAAAATGCCACAACAAAAAAGTAACAACCTGCAATAACGCAACCAAGGAAATTCAATGCAACTGCAGAAATAAAACAACATGTCCACTCCAAGGAAACTGCCAACAAACGAATATAATATATAGAGCCAAGGTAAGTGCAAACAACAGCACAATGTACTACATCGGGGTCACTGAGGAACCATTCAAGAAAAGAAAGAAACAACCACGACCTTTCATTCTCCGACAGAAAATACTCAAACAGCACTACACTATCCACATACACATGGCATCTAAAAGACAGAAATATTACACCAAGAATGAGCTGGAAAATATTGAAAAACGCACGTGCCTACAACAACATTACAAAGAAATGCCTACTTTGCCTACACGAAAAGATAGCAATAATTTCTCATACCCAACAAAAGAAATTACTAAACATAAGATCAGGAGTAATTTCCAAATGCAGACATGAAAACAAATACCTATTATCATAATTTATGCCAAACGGATAAATAAAAAAAAATACCAACCATTACTACCGCATCACATTTACCATCGCCTCATTAGTCCACAATTACTACCACACCACAATTAACATTACCGTATCAGTCCACAATTATACTTATTCCTCTCCCCCCGAAAAATTAATAACACCGCATAAATACTAATAAGCATTATAAATTGTAGTTTCTACCATTTACATTTGCACAATCGGCTTTTAAATTAATAGCAAACAGCATTAAAAAAATAAAAATAATAGCAATTTTACCTACCATAGACCCCATCATAAAAAAAGAAAACAGACGAATAGAAGATGTGTGAACGAGTGTGCATACGTATATACGTGCGTGCGAGAAAAATATTATTCTGCGAACGAAATAGACGAACGGTCTGCGCGTTGACACCGCAACTGACGAAAGATGTTCACTACACAATTCAACAATGAATACAGCGACCATTGCGTACATATGTACGCAACGACACACGGATGCGCACAGTCCCACACTGTTCATATATGTTTATTTTTGTGTGAGCTCCAGTGAGTGAGCGTGCGTGTATGTATGTGTGCGTACCTCAATGAGTGAACGTGCGTGTATGTATGTCTGCGTACACATGAGTGGCTTTCCGTTGATAATTTGTACACCCACTACCATAAAAACACCGATATACGCAACCATACATAAGTCCAAAATTTAAAAATTAATCAGTTTGTCTGACGATCGCAAATAGCGTGAAAGCCAGGGTCACAAACTCACAGCAATCCAACTTAATATATATATATATATATATATATATATATATATATATATATATATATATATATATATATATATATATATTGCTGATATGATTCAGATATTAAGCAACCCACCAGTCGCTTACCATCAAACTATCCGCGAATTATATGCAGAACAGACAGTCTTCAATAATTTCGACTGGTTTCCTACTATTAAATGAAGGGTAAGAGATTTCCGATTAATGTTGCGAGGTTCACATTGGGTTTTCTGTAATGGATACGGCTCGAAATTCGAAATAGGCGAGCCGATTTCGAATTCCAGTCAAGTTCATTGCCTTCACCTATGTTTTGGGGAAAGTTATGAATTCATCTCTTCTCCACCCAGTTATGTGTTAAATAGTAGGACATGAATCTGAAAAATCATTTTTTATCTTGAAATCGTTGTTAGCCAATATTCAGTTGCAAAAAATCATTTTTGATACAGTAAAAAAAATTTCCGACTTTAAATAATTCACAAAAACTAGTAATATAACATAACTCATTAGTTTCTCTTAAGAATGTATGTAGTCGTATAAGTTAGCTATTCGTCCTCTGCAGTTCGTGGACGGCCATGATATCTATCTCCCTCACCCAGTATCTATGTATTGGGTTGGTGCATAACTATCAGGCGTTTTTGTAAGCGAGTTATTTACTAATAAAAATTGCTGTTTTGTTTACATATTTTTTATAAAAAATCTTATTTTATTTTCAGATTATAAAAATGCGTTTCGATAATAATACGCTCCGGAATAATCATTTATAAATGTTGTTGCTGAATTATGTTTATTTTTTCATAATATATATTATTTAAAAAACGCCTGATAATTATGCACCACTCCAATATATATGTATATATAAGTCTGGACTCTGGGGTCGTACTCGCTGAGCTTACCTCGAGTTAGTCAACATTCGAATATTTATTTCAAAGTAACAAAAATGTTTCGTAGTGCGTCGTTTTCATACTTGAATCCAGCTAGATCCAAAATTAATTGTTTTAATTCCGTGCCTCAAAATATTTTCATTGATATTGTTTATAGTAAAGATGAAAGAAAAAACAAAGAAAGAAAGTAAGTAAAAAAAGAATGAAATAAAATTAACGTGGCTAGTTGGGCTACGTAGATCTGAGCCCTATCTGAGCTGGCGACATATATAATAGATAATGTATTTCTTACTTTAATTTTATAAATAATCTTTTAACAATCTCTAATAACTTGTATGCCCTGTTTTTCAAAAAACACATTTTTACTTCAATTTATTGTGTTTAAATGTCCATTTTAAATAATTTATTCCGCATAGTATAAGGTTTTTTAACGGAATATATCTAAATTTAGCCCGACTTCAGTTCGGCGATAATCAAAGAACGCGGCAGCCTTAACTCGTCGACTGGAGGATTGGGCTGAGGAGTTTGACTGGGTAATGTTGAGGAAATATAAAATCAGTCAGCAGTATTGATCATAAAGGTACAATGAATTAAACTAAAAATTCACAGACAGAGAGATACATCAAACGCAAACGCAAATGCATATATACAAACACACACTCGAGATAAATACACGTTATTTCAAAAATATCTGACTAAAGATTTTTTTTAATTAGTTAGATACAGGAATCATTTTAGTATCTAAGTTATAACAATAGTATATTTTGTTAAAGACTTTAATGAGCCGGGCAAATTTTGATAATCTAGAATCGCCATTTACATATATATATATATACATATATATATATATATATATATATATATATATATATATATATATATATATATATATGTATGTGTGTGTGTGTGTGTGTGTGTGTGTGTGTGTGTGTGTGTGTGTGTGTACTGTGAACCTTTTTTCACCAAAAATATTTATACGATTTATGTACTTGCTTTTCGAAGTAAGTTTTCCCTGAATTGGCTAAATCGAAGTGTCTCGTTCAGAAATAAATCTACTTTTATATATATATATAATTTCTTTACTTTTATTCTGTTGTTTACTGCACTTGTGTGAAGTTTCATTTGCTACGCTTTGATGAAGAAGAAAAAAATCTAGGGAGTTGCATGTATTTTGGGTTTGCCTCCCCTTATGCTCTTCCCCGCCTATTTCACCCCACCTTGACCCCCTCATATTCCTCTCCCAGATACTCAAAATCATACAAAATAAATCTCTCTGAATCTGCGTTCGTCGAATTCTCAAACATACAACGCCAAAACAACAAAATCAGCGAAAGATTCTTTCACGCATGCGCACTCAAAGTATTACAAATGAGCACTCATTCAATAACGCAGGCGATCAAGCGAAACGACGGGATCACCATGGTTAAAATCCCTACTGAATATGTGTCGATTTGCTTACCCATAGAAATAAATTATACACAGTCGTCAGATGATACTCTCCTAAAAAGTGACAGATTGTAGTGTAAAAAATTGTAATAAATATTTAGTCTTGTCAACAAAATCCTTTCAGTGTTTGCGAATAATTCTTGCCGAAATGCAGTTCTTTGTATGGATACAATGAACGACAACTGAGCATCCGTAAGATCAAGCCCCACATCCATTTCTGTTTTACAGAGCTGAAATACACATAAACAAACAATGGCTTCGAATTCATGACCTCGAACGTAAAGAAAATCATGTGTATAAATATTGGAGGGTAAAAAAAATAAATTTTATTTCTACCAAATATAAGAAACTTGTTTAGCAAAAGGATTGATTTGTTTTTTTGCGACTTTTGAATTTTAAGAATATTTTTTTTTCTTTTGCTCTTGAATATGGCACTATTTGTGGGGAGAATAGAAAATATATATTATATTATAGTAATATATATTACTTAACCGACTTTGTAATCACCATTCATTGAATGCATGAGTTGCCTTAAAAAGTTAAAACCGAACCACGCCAGATTAAAATAAATTGAATTTTCCTTAACTCTAACAGCTCAAAATATTAATATTGTCTACACTAATAAATAATATAAATCAATTTCTTAGAATGTCATTCTTAGCATCGCTTGAAAATCGAACGAAACTCTGGATTTTAAGTTTAATTTTTATAATTATATTTAGAATTGAAGTTTCAGTTAAGAAACACAGAAATTTCTGTGTCGCGGTGGAAACATATTTTTTTTAAATAATTATCTTCCAGATACACATCCTACCATTTAACCCATAGCTGGGAGAGATGGATTCATATTTTCCCCAACATATTTGAGCGTTAGTGTATGTAACCAACCCGACTGGAAATCGGATTCAGCTCTCCGATCTCTCATTCTGAATCACTATCCACTACACCAACCGTACATACACTTGGCAAAAGTGGGGAACAAAGCAGTCCAGAGCGACGAGCGCTGCATTACAGAGAAAATTCAGAGTCGAAAGAAACCCTCAGTAATAACGCTCTAGAAAGTACCTGAATCCTCTTCCCATTCTCTAAATTTTCAAGAGCCCAATAGGCACCAAAAATGGATTATTGCTGCTATATATTGACTGGAGATGTCCAGTCCTCATCGTGGCCTTGTGGATAATGAATTATTTCCCACTCTTCAGCCCCTTTCCCACAGATGAAACGTAGAAAGCCCCTGGTTGATCTATCTCTCTATTTCAATTAGAAATGATCTGACGTTAGTTTCACCAGTTCAAACCTTCGCATCTCAGACCCGCTGTGCAACATATACTGGGACAAATCACCCCCATTCTCTTCGTATACGAAGGAAGTTTCGTTCAGATAGCGTCTTCCCCAAAACCGCTACATTTTTTACATCAACAACTGAGAGGCTGCTTCCTTGATCACTAAAATTTCTTCAAGTCTCGGATTAACGTTTTATCTTTCCTACATATTCTCATAATCCGCACTTCCCTCACATATATGCAACAAGCTCATTCAATAATCTTCTACCTTGAGTGGACTTACGGCCACATTTTGTTGAAACACCGGTTCCTGTAAGGTCACCAAAGTTAAGTTAGATGGGTGACCGCTTGGGAATACAAGGTGCTGTTAGCTTGCATGCGCCGGTGGGAAAATCGATAATGGCTCGGAATAGTTAACTGGAGAGTCGCGCCTCAATTCCCGTTGAGTTCGTTATATTCACTTACACGGAAATACACTTGGGAAAGGTATGAATCCATGTCTTCTCCTCAAGCTCTGGGTTAATTAGTAAGACTTGTACCCCTAAAGCATTATCTTCCCCACCCCCCAAAAATTCTTATAAACTAAAATTAGTTGAACATAGAAGTCATATATCAGGCCTGACGATTGCACTAGCATGAAACTGACTGTCGCCTCTAAGTGTTGACTTCTATGTTCACTTTTATATATATATATATATATATATATATATATATATATATATATATATATATATAAGTGTGTGTGTGCGCGCGCGTGTGTATGCGTGTGTTGTTTTATATATATGTATACATGTATACATATATATATATATACACACATACACACGCACAAACATATATATATATATTTATAAAAGTGAAAATTGAAGTCAAAACTCAGAACCGACAGACTGTTTCATGCTAAACGCAATCATCAGGCCACATACCTTGTGTTTTTTTCACGACTATTTATATATGCTGTGGTGCATTGTGGGTAGTCTTTTCTAAAGGGTCTTTTGGCGGAAGTGGTTTGTTAATTTATTTTACTTGTTTTTGTTTATTTATTTTAATTTTATTTATCTTTATTTATTCTTTTCAGTTTTCGGTTTTAAGTATCGCAGCAAAAGTTTGTTTTCGTGTCTGCATTTTGACACACACACACAGAGTTATATATATATATATATATATATATATATATATATATATATATATATATATATATATATATTAAAATAATAGTAAAGAACAGTGAGATTTATAATTTATGTTACTCATTTTTATCGCAACCAAACATCCCTATCTAAATATTTTCGGCACTTAAAAGAAATCAATAAAACACCAACAGTAAAATAGAAATTAATAAAAAAAAAACAAGAACTTGTAGATCTTTAAATGAACCATGTCTTTTGTGCATACATGAAAAATTGTACATTATTAAGTTTCTGAAAAATAAAAATTTATTAAATCAGAGAAATGAAATATCGGTTTTCTGTAGACACTGTCAACTATTTTCCTTAAATAATAATTAATTTTTTAAACAAATGAGGAAACACGCATATTTATATTTGATCATAAATAAAATAGTTTATAAATACGTAAGTAAATTCTAATATATTAATTTTATATGATATATACTCTATTAGTAAATAAAATGAATATACTACTTAAAATCTGTAGGAATAAAAATTTAAATATTAAAAATATGATTTAATCTAATTTAAATGACCCTTTAAGAAAATTTTTGTGTATATTTATAAAAATAAGAATTAAATAAAGAAATAAAAATATCAAATATATTGTCATTGAAATCCAGACGATGTGTTGAAAACGTAAACAGTATCGAGAAGACTGCTTGAAAAAGAAAGTGTCTGTTAAAGAAGAAACACCCTAACCCCCACCTAAACTTAGCCGACTTTGTAATCACCATACATTGGATAATGAGTCATCTTAAAAAGTTAAAACCCAACCACACCTAATTAAAATAAACTGAATTTTTCTTAACCCTAACAATTCAGAATATTAAAATTGTCTACGCTTATAAATGCTGTAAATCAATAGTTATTCTTAGCATCGCTTGACAATGGAACGGAATTCTTGATTTTAAGTTTAATTTTTATAATTAAATTTGAATTGAAGATTCAGTTTTCAAAACATAGAAATTTGTGTGTTGCGATAGAAACATATTTTTTTTTAAATTAATTGTAATATATATATATATATATATATATATATATCAGTGGCTGTCAGTTTTACGTATCAAGCGAGCGTCAGATTATGTGTGACTAATCCTTGCGTGACCTCCATAAACAGGTCGATGGAAAGCTTTTATTTACTAATTGTTCACCCAATAAAAGGCACAAGAGCCACTCAAAACAGAGTGTTACTGAATGAGATTGTATGAGCGTAAGAGGAAGGGGTAAGTGTAGTTTATGAGGATATGTAGGAAAGATAACGGTTAACGGTATTGAAGTTTCATTTTTAGTGAGGGGGCTGCATGCTCTCAGTAGTTTGAGCCACAAAGTAGCGATTCTTGGGAAGAAGTTGTCCGAATGGAATTTCCTTCTTACTAACGGAATGAGAAGCGAATGGAGGTGATTCATTCTAGTGAACGTGGTATGGCGAGTCACAGCTATGAACTGATGAAACTAAGGAATGTAGCCCGTCAGAACAATTGCCATGGAAGTAGCAACAGCCTAGCGGAAGGCAACGTTGCGTCTGTGAGATCAGGGCTTATGGGAAGCGGAGGAAATTGGATCTCATTTCCAAATGCTGACACGAAAACAATTTTCTGTTGCGTTACATACAACCACATTAGAACTCAAAAGAATAAATGACATCCCTTGACCTAAATCTAATAAATTAGATTTCAAATAAAAAGAATAGGTACAAAGAAAATATACAAATAATTTACGTAATGAAATAAATAAAGAAAGAAACATAATCCCAAAATATAAATAATGGTCAGGATATAAATAACCTATAAAATTGCCCTAAACTAAATAGGACTGGGGAGGACGTGTTTCCTTCTTTCTCTACTTCCCATGAGCCTCCAGTGAACAGGAACAGAGTATAGTGATCGCTTGAAATTATATATATATATATATATATGTGTGTGTGTGTGTGTGTGCGCGCACGCGCGTGTGTGTATAGTCACACGACTATCCATACTGAAAACCTGTGATACAGCGAAGCAGTCTATGAATGACTCTCTCTCTCTCTCTCTCTCTCTCTCTCTATATATATATATATATATATATATATATATATATATATATATATATATATATATATATATATATATATATATATATAAGACAAATAAAAACAAAATATATATGGAGAAGTAATATATATATATAAATACACATACTAGCAAAAACACAAACACAATACAAAAACATGAGGGATATTTTAAAATGATATAAAAGATATAAAAAGATGTCACCCCTTCCCTTTTTTGTGAGCAATCGTAATTGTTTTATTAGGCCTTAAGCAAAGGAAGATTTTTTCCATTGGTCGAAAAAGAATTTGGATTACTACATAATACAATGATTAAACATAAAAAAGACATAAGAAAAAATGAATTCCTTTAAACAATATGTGGAAATAATCATTCTTCGCCTGATGAAGGTCACAAGACCCGAAACTCGTGTAGCAAAAAATGAAAAATAAAGTATAATATATATTTTTTAAAATCCACTTCATAACCAAACACGTTTGCGATTTTTTAAACCGATATATATATACAGCGTAACCCGGATATAAGAGAGTTGTCGGGACCGGAGAGGAAGTCTCTTATATCGGGTTTCTCTTATATCCGGGTTTGGTCTATTATATATACATTAACACAGGCTCTAATTTTGGACCAGATAAAATATCTCTTATATCCGGGTTTCTCTTATATCCGGGTCTCGTATATCCGGGTTACACTGTATATATATATATATATATTATCTTACATGCGCGGTACTTAGTGGAAAGCGCTCAATAGAGAATTAACTTTTATCTAGAAATCTGTTAAAAATTACTGATTTTTATCAATTTTACTGAAAAAAATTGATTCTGATCAATATAATTTATGCTTGAAATACATCACAGTGTATTTTACTGACTGGAAATAGTCAATTTTAAATCCTTTTGCTTTCAATAAAATCTAAAATGAAAGCTTCAAGAAAGTTTTTTCATTTTTTAAAATTCATTTTAAACCTTACGTGTACCAAATTAGTAGAGGTTCATATATATATATATATATATATATATATATATATATATATATATATTATTTTACATGTGCGGTACTTAGTGGAAAGCGCTCAATATGAGTGATAGAGCTAACATAATAAGTTGTATGGATGTGGTTTGTGATCCTGGGTTTCACGCTTTTGCGATCATCAGACAAGCTGATTTTTTTTTTAAATTGGATCTATTTATGTTTGTTTATGCTTGGTGACGGAAGGGGGGATATACGTCTGTGTTTGTTTGGGGTGGTACCATCATCCGTATAGACACATACATAAAGGTGTACACATTTTAGTTTACACCAACACATGCGTATAAGTAATTCAAGGCTAGGCGCAGATACATATCCGTGCTTTCGGGCATACATATATACGTAGTTGTAATTCTATTTCGGTGTCGGGACCTTAGCTTTTTATTTGTTGCGATGTTCGTTTCCACAAGGAGCGGGTAGGAATGTTCTTGACGCTTTTAAGATCCTCCACTTCCCCTTCCCACCACTAAACTAAACCAGTTTGTCTGAAGTTCGCAAAAGCGTGAAACCCAGGCTCACAAACTCATATTGTATGATTTGTATTTACGAATATATATTAAATTTATAAATAAGTAATAATAATCAGAATGCATGCGAAATTCTTAGAATTAAAAAGTATAAACGAACGGGAATAATTCTTATTCCATTCGTTTTTACTTTTTAATTCTGCTGGTAATTTCGAATCACTATATGCTTTTTTAAAATTTCTATTCCCTTGAATTTATTTCCATATCTACAGTAAATAAAAGTGTGACTTTAAAAAATGAATATTAAAACAACATAGTAAATTTAAAAGAAATTCAATTTTTTAATATTTTTCGACTATATTAAGGAAAAATTTTTTATTCAATCCGTAAAAAATAAACTTCATTTTTTGGTTTGTAACTAACATAAAAATGTAAATAATTTTAAATTAAGTTTTATTAAAGCAAAAAACTATAGCGCGCTTCTTTTCTTCTTTTTTTTTAAATTAACTTAAATAAAATATAGTAAAATTCGTAAAACAAATATTCAACCCAACTAATGTTGCCCGTAACTCATGTCGATCTCCCCCAATTATTATTGAACTAAAGTTCTTTTTTTTTAAATACCAATATAACTTGAAATTTAAACATAACGAATTTTCAAAACTAAATTCTCAATATATCTTACTTCTACTGTCTTTCAAAATATTTAGTAATTAAATTCCTTTACGGAGAAATGTTTGCTTCTTTCACTTTCTTTAAAAAGAAAATAATCACTAATGTAATCTTTATTTACTTGAAAAAAAAAAACTAAATTCCCCTCTAAAAACAATAGTAAATAATTATTTTTCGAAGAAGTAAGGCTCGCTGTAGATTGTGCTGGAAAAAAATGATGAAATTAAATATGAAATCAAATATGTCTTAATTTAAGTTTAATTACTTTATTAATAATAATAATTTAAAAAAACAAAGGTTAATGAAATTAGATGAATCGATTTGATTTGTTTGAAAACAACATTAACAGATCATTTATGTTAGTATTTAATTCGAAAAATAAAGTGTCTTTTTGAATAAAAATATGAGGATGCACTGGCCCCCTAACACCCACCCACGAGCGTGGTATTGGTAGTGTAGTATTTTCCTAAATTTAATTATTTTGTAACAAAAAAAACAACGAAATAACAATGGACTTTATTTTTAAAGATTGAATTAAAAGAAATCATATATATATATATATATATATATATATATATATATATTCAACCTACAAGGCCTGTTTAATTTTTTATTGTATTTTTGTATTTATACAATTTTGAATAAGATGTTATATATCAGGAATGAAATTGTGGATAAACTGTCCAAACTTTATGTTTGTTTTGTTGTTTCTGTTTGGAAACTTTGAAAAATATCAACAAATTGTCGATATTAAACTATTATTCAGAGATCATCCGAGTAATGCTTGGTATACCCGAAAGTATATATATATATATATATATATATATATATATATATATATATATATATATATATATATATATATATATATATATATACGAGAACTAAAATAATCCTAAGGAGCCAGGCAAACCTAACTAGGTTTCACCTAAATGGATCTTCAGGGTAAAACTGGCTTAGTTTTACCCTGAAGATCCGTTTAGGTGAAACCTAGATAGGTTTGCCTGGCCCCTTAGGATTATTCTGGTTTATCGCTTTACTTAGCGTATTGAGAACTCTACGTTTTAGTCTTTCTATTCATTTGGGTTTTTTTTTCTTTCTTTGGACTTGGAGCTTAAGCACTTGACGATTGGTTTCGTATTGTGTTAATGTTCTTGGTTCTTTCTTTTTTTATTTCCAATTTTTTCCTCAGGTACCGATTTCTTCTATTACAAGTTGAGCTATCCGACGTTTTCCAAACGAGTATTACCATATATATATATATATATATATATATATATATATATATATATATATATATATATATATATATATATATATATATATATATTCAACCTAAAAGGCCTGTTTAATTTTTTATTGTATTTTTGTTTTTATACAATTTTGAATAAGATGTTATATATCAGGAATGAAATTGTGGATAAACTGTCCAATCTTTATGTTTGTTTTGTTGTTTATGTTCAACTGTCTCTGTCATTATCAAGAATCATATTTTGTCAGTGTGGTAAGCAAGATTGTCTTGACTAATTCTTGGTATTTTTAGAGCGAAGTTTGATACACTATAATGTGATGTCATGTATAAAGGTTGTTATTATTATTATTATTATTATTTTATTTTTTTTTTTTTACGCATATTAAATATTTCATACACATTCAAGAGACCATCTCCTTTAAGGAAATTCATTTTATTTAATGTAGATTTTCGATTTTTCCTTGTTTTTAGTGCGGTGTAGCATTTTACTATTATCCACAAAGATTTTTACATGACGATAATTGATATACATACATACATATGGCAATGACAAAAGTACGCAATCGTAGGCTTTAAGAAAGTTTTATTCAACTGGCAATAGTCCCAGTAAACAGAAATAGCTCTCTCAAAGAAGAGAGTAACAAAACAAGGGAAGACTACTCTTGATTATTCATAACACATATATTTACATATATATATACATTGTATGTATTCTGTCTTCTTGCAATTGATCTTTAGTCCATTCTTCTCGCTTTCCTTCACTACCTTCTGTTGGAGTTCTTGTAGTTTCCTTTCTATGTCTGCTATCAACAATGTGTCATCTGCATATCTTATGTTGTTAAGATTGTTGCCGCCAATAATGAATCCTGGTAGGTCTTCTAAATCTCTCAGAATCGGATCAATGTTTAGGTTGGATAAGTCTGGTGAGAAGATACATCCTTGTCTTAACCCCTTTTTACTTTTCTGTATTTACTGAATTCATTTTCTATCTCTAAGCAGGCAGTTTCCTGTCAGTATAGGTTCATCCTTCCCAAATATACCAAGGTTACCTAGCAGTTCCGATTTTGCATAATCTATAAAACATAGGTATACATCCTTTTGCATTTGTATTGCTATTCCTGATATCATTCAGATATCAAATTGTTGTTGTCAGTCAGTTATGTGCCATACATGATACACGCTTAGGCGATAATGTATCTTTCGATACATGACTGACGAGGCAGGTTTTTTTCACGCAGTAGGTTGCCATTTCTTTCTGCGGTAGACCAATTTCCATCCAAGGTTATACAACCCGGTCTGTCATAGCTGGGGTGAGAAGAAGAGGATTCATACTTTTCCCAAGGGTATTAGCACGTATGTGAATGTAATGGATTCGACTGGAATTAGAAATCGACTCTTCGATTCCTCAATATGGAGTATCTTAAAATTTTTTAAATCGAATCATATAGAGCCATATCACTAACAAATGAATCCACAACTACAACCGAAAAATAAATGTTAACCCATACGGGAAAGCGACTAATATATGAGTACATGGGGTTCATTTTCTTAGGAGAAATGTCAGAAAGCAAAAGCGGTTGCATTATGCTTTTCTTGATTTATTTCTCCCCTTTGGTTCTCGTTTCTTCATTTCTGTATATTTAGTCAAATTCTTTGTTTATCCTTCTATTTTCTTTTCCCAGTCAATATTTATCGCTCTTCTTCTTATTCTAAATCTGGGTCTTTCATTACCTTTCTCTCTATTCAGACAGTCTCATTCTTTCTTTAATCATTACTTGTCTATCTTTTCCCTCCGGTTTCTTTCCTTTTTTTCCATCCATTCTCGCAAAATTTGCCCCTTTCTTTCCTCACACAGACACATACTATCACAAACACACGCACACGCACAAACACACACATGTACACTTCGTTTTTAATTGAAATACTCGACCGGGACTTTATTACTCAATCGAGGTTATTCATTGTTTTCATTGACAACACACTTCCGGAATTGAGCCGGAAGTGTCGTCATGCGACTGCATGCACTTTTGCGCACATCAACTATTTTGTTTACATCTCTATTCACATGTGCCTCTTGCACGTTCGAATGACAAAGGTGGGGGTAGAAGCAGACGAAGAAAATGAAGCCAAAAGAAAACGAAAGCGAAAAAGGGTAAGCAGATATGCTTCAATAATCGAGTGTGTTCGTTCAATGTCGAGCTCCATTATTTAATTGTATTTTGCTTTTGTTGTTACTGGCTGTTTTTCTTCCGCACAAACACAACACACACAAAGATTGAGAGAAAAACAGACAGTCAGATTATATATATATATATATATATATATATATATATATATATATATATATATATATATATATAAAGATTTATATTTATTGAATAAGGAACAAATGATATATATGAAAGGATAAGGAACAAATAGGAAAAGTTTGTTAATCTAACAAGTTTCGTTTTTATTAAAGAATAAAATATGGAGGAGAAAATTTAAATTTTAATATTTTTATTTTTCTCCTCCATATCCATATTTCATTCTCTGATGAAGCTTTAATAAAAGCGAAATATGCTAAACTTTTAAAGGTTACCAATTTGACTGGAATTCGATGGATCTGGATGGTTGGAAACAAGATCGAAAAGAAAACACAAAAATATACAATTATTGATTTTATTTTCTCAATGATTATTGTTCTATTTTCTGGTATTTTCCTTATTTGGTGCTGATATATATATATATATATATATATATATATATATATATATATATATATATATATATATATAAAGGGAAGAGGTTATTGTAGTTCTTGGTTTTAATGTGGATTTTTTAAAAGATACATTATGCTTTGTTTGTCCATTTTTCTTTTAATATTTACCATCATATTTTCATATTTTCTGTATTGATTTTCCATTATGGAAAATAAAGCATAATATATATTTTTTTAAAATCCACATTACAACCAAAAACGTCTGCGGTTTCTCTCTTCTTTTTAATATATATATATATATATATATATATATATATATATATATATATATATTGTTAATAGACACTTATTAAGTATATATATTGTTAAAACAGACACTTATTAACAATGGCTTCCCTACCCACCTTAGAGACGACCGAATTAGACTATTTCTTTCCAAAGTAAATCACAATGATAGTGAACACGCAGTCAAATATAACATAAATATTTTCAACAAAAACCAAATGCACGTCACCGACAAACAAGATGAATCTTCACTTAGAAATATCATAAAGAAATATACTACCCCAATTGACCCGAATAAACAAATCAAATTAATTATCTCCTACAAAAATTTAAAACAGCTAACCTTATCCTCAAAAATAACAATACACCAGCAAAGTTAAAATTACAACGAACAAACATTATCTATGAGTTCAAATGCCCCTTAAGGAACTGTGTTCCTGATCAAAATGAATTCATAAATAATTACATCGGCCACACTACTACATGCCTATCCAGACGCCTTACTTTACACTTATCTGACCACAGCTCTATTACAAGCCATTTAAATAAACACGCACAAACTTACCAGATTCCATTCGAAACATACTAGTAGAAAACACAAATATAATAACCTTATCCGCCTGTAAAAAAATATTAAAAATAATGGAAGCCCTATTAATAAAAAAGAAAATGCCAGTACTTAACAATATTAACTACGAACACGGCCACAATGTGCTGTGTTCGGAAAATAAAACATCTCTATAAAATTAAAAACATACGCACACAATAAATTAAACTGAAAAAATAAAATCATCCTTGATAATAGATAAAATTATAGCCGAAAGCGTTCGG
The DNA here is from genome assembly GCA_964036315.1 of Acanthosepion esculentum. NCBI lineage: Eukaryota > Metazoa > Mollusca > Cephalopoda > Sepiida > Sepiidae > Acanthosepion > Acanthosepion esculentum. The sequence continues at coordinate 63,099,229 of OZ038493.1, read as the reverse complement.
AATTATAGAATATTTGGCCAGTTTCTACACACTCTGTGTCCAAAAAAGAAAGCCCTTGTTCGAACACAAGAAAAATTAAATAAAAAGCTTAATCGTAGTACCTTGTCTGTCGTTTTCAACGAAACATGCATATATATATATATATATATATATATATATATATATATATATATATATATATATATATATGTATGTATGTATCACATACAAGTCTGTTTTGCTGTATCACATCTCATCAGTGTGGCTAGACGATTGCTTCAAGACGTGATCTAAACTCGACCGACTTGGCATCAGTCAGAGATTCTACCCCTAAGCTATCGGCGCACGTCGGAGAAATAGAATCTTTTAACGTATTATATACGCGATGTATACAAATGCCAAATCAACACCCAGAGCGCTCAATTCATAACGAAAGAGCGATGCGTTAATAGCAGGAGCAGCCACTGTTAAAAATTCCCTTTCGTCATAGTGTTCAATCGGCGAACGAGAACAAGTCATCCACATACAAGTCTATTGAGTTTATCTGATTATATATTTTTTTTTATATGTGAGTGTTATCGTCTGGCTTTCGATTGCGATCAAATAACTACTGCCATTATTGCTGTCGTACTAACGACTGCACCGGAAATTATGTTTTTTTTTTATTTTACCCCAAACTAAGGCAATAAAGCCACTAAGATGAGCTGATGAGTCTGAAAGTGCATAAGAAAAAGAACAACATTAAGGTGTGAAAACATTAAAAGAACCAAAATTAAGAAGACAGAAGATAACGATTGACATTGTATTTAAAGTTTTGAAGATCAAATTTGACTGGAAAGCAATAAATAAAAGATATCTAGACCAGCCACTCGCATGTACGTACATAAGGAGCGTCGCACACATCCTTTTGCCCTCCAAATGGCACGTTTCCCTAGCAGACATCTATTCTAGCGTGGTAAATGGGAATATCGAGAAAGATTAGTCATTCGTTAAAATAGGCCAAGCGGTTAATCCTCTCTTTAGCATCCCCAATGTTTGTTTGCTGAGGGGGGGGGGGGAGAGCTGAACCAAAAGACGGTGGATGAAAGAATCAAAAAGAAGAGTCGAAGAAATGAAGAATTATGTCATTTTTCCTTTTTAAGGATGGAAAAAGCTAAGGGATGAATTCATTTTGAATAAAAAGAGAAAGCAGAAAAAATCAAGTAGAAAAAGAAAGGCAAACTGAAGAGAAAAATGAAAATAAAAAAAGAAGAAAAGAAAAGAAAGAAAGAAAGAAATGGAAAGAAAAAGATCAGTGTATCTATTGTATATAATTAAAAAATCATGACACACACACATATGTGTGTGTGTGTGTGTGTGTGTGTGTGTGTGTGTGTGTGTGTGTGTGTGTGTGTGTGTGTGTGTGTGTGTCATCCGCAGCAGTAACCATTACACTGTTTTGCAAACAAATGGAAGTAAACATAAAAATAGTTGTTGTAACCTAATTTTTGGGATGCTGATTTCAGATACGAAATCCATTTTCACTCATGCCCTCTAGTATTTGAGATATTCACATATACTTGTGCGTAAATGTATGCATGTACATGCATTCAAGGTTGCCAAATTTGTCCTATTTAGAACATTGTGTTCTATTCGTAAAATTTGACATTTTAGGAATCGTGTTCTTTTTTTTTAAATGACTTACGTAGGGGTCGCCTTTCTCTGGCTCCGTTCAACCCCGCTCGCTATGTTTCATTGCTGCGAAATGAAATCCTCTTCAAATTCGAATGCCCGGTACGCGTGGACGTAACCATATTTATGATTAATGTTTATTTTGTTTTTCAGATTTTCGTGAGCGAATACATATCTCTACAGTGGCCCAAGCGCTTCAAAACACCAAGGATACATCAACTAGGCAAATTCATTCGGTTACTTGGGGAATTCACGATAGTTATACAACGCCACACAATCAGCCCCTTCCTGAGAACTGCTTACTTTCATTATTTTGATTGTAAAATTGGAGATCAGGACAGATCCTGGGCCAACACATCTGTTGTAAACCCTGTTACAATGTACAAACTGCATGGTTTCGTGGCAAGAAAGCAGCCTTCAACTTTGCTGTCCCGTTGGTCTGGAGAGAGCCACAAAGCCACGCAGATTATTATTTTTTGTCAAATATCCCAACCTTCTCTCAGCTATGAAACCTGTTCTCCACTCATGATCTCCCTGTCCATACACCCCAGGATATAAAGATCTTATTCGTTTATCATATTAAGAATTGCCTTCAGAAGAAAATCCTGTCAAGTCGGTCTCTTTTGAAGACAATGTCTCTGTTTATTCAATCTTAAGTGGCAGTGAGCCCTACTGGATAATTCAGGAAGATCTGAATGACCTTGTTCGTGATTTGGACATACCTAAGCAGCTCCTGGCATCCCGACTTAAGCAGTTGAACTGGTCACCAACATCACCAGTTTCGAGACACGGAACAAGGACTTCGCACCATTCTTCGATATGGAAAACACATTGTCCTGCTGCACAAATGTCTCTGGCTTGTTTGCTCTCCTTGGTTTCCTACACAATCTCTAAGATTGGCGTTTTTTCATAAACTCTTACCAGTGAAGTTTGTGTCCCTGTACAATAGGAATGAATACCCGAGCATTCCTATAGCCCACTCAATTGATTGGGTCATATAACAATTTTGAGCTTCTTTGGGAACAATCAATACCAGGGGAGTCTCTGTGGCAGCCTCAAGTTCATTTGGCTCTTCATGTGTATGCAAACGGGCTTCACGAAGTTCTATTGCTCTTTTTTTGTTTCTGGGACTGTCGGACTGCGTCGAAGTACTACAAGGAAAATGAGTGGGGTGTCTGGGGGCACTTTCCTGACTGGTAAAAACAGTGTCAAAGAAAATCCTCTGGTGGTCATCAACAAGGTGCTTCTTCCTCCTCTTCATATCAAGCTTGGTGTAATGAAGAATTTCGTGAAGAGCATGGACAAGAATGGTGCAGCCATTTTTGTAAATTATTTTTAAACTGACGTTACATTGCCAGTCATCAACTAATAATATATATCGTGTATTTGCATGGCCGGTGCGGTGCGTACCACGCCAAACCCCCGACGAGGTTGGAGCCCCAAAAGGGCTAGTTTCAGCTGCGTTTTTATTTTATTTTATTTTTGTACTCTTTACTTTTTTCTACTTAAATTATATTGTCAGTCGTCATCTATAATAATTGACAGGAACGGTGCTTACTACCCAGAACCTCTCAACCGCGTGGGTCCCCATGCCTACCCCATTTTAAATTATAATTTTCTTTCTAAATAGTTCTTTTAAATCAATTAAGAGGGTAATATATTTCAGTAAAATCATTTTTTATTCCGAGATCATCCACTAAGGAGGATCTCTGATTTTTTTTTTCACTAATAATAATACTAACCAGAAATCCATGGTTAGTAATTTAAATAAAATTTCTAGTCCCTATATTTTACATTTCTAGAAAAATAAAACCGGGAAAATGATCGCTTAAAAAATAAAAACGTTTAAAGATTTCAACACATGAAAAAATTTTCCGGAAACTGAAATACTGTTTTTAAAACAAATTTTTAAGACAATCCCGTTTGTGTTGTGTTGGAATCATTGTAAAACTTTTTTTTTTCAGCGGAGACGCGTCGGGGATTAATCTTTATGGAAATGTAAAAAAATTGCGATTTAAACATTTTTTTTTTCGAGTAAAATTTAGTCATTAAAATATTGGTAGTTATTACAAAAAGCATATTCCAGATATATATTTTGGTATGTTATCAAATATCAAAGGTAGAATAAGACATAAAACGGAAGAGGAAAAAATCATTGATGCTTCCATACAAGGTTTTTATTGTTCTATGCATTACAAAGGCTAAAAAAAAAGTCACCTCCCCGCACCCAACAAAATATATATTTACTATCCTGAATGAGTAAATATGAAGCTATACATAAGAAATGAGAAAGACCGCATCACCAAAACAATGCTCAGACGTCGTCTACCTCATCAAATTGTAAACAACGAGCTACATTCGGAGCTGCTGAATTAAATAATAGTGCCTGATTAAAACAAGTACCGACTCATCGTAGTTGCCAGACCACTGAGTACCACATTAAAGATATTGGACTATCTCACTACCTCACTCACAGACTCTCTCTCTCTCTCTCTCTCTATATATATATATATATGTGTGTGTGTGTGTGTGTGTCTGTGTGTGTCTGTGTGTGTCTGTGTGTGTGATGGACTCTCCCGTCGGTTTCGACGTATGAGGTTCCGACAACTGTGTTTATTTAACCCTGTGTGTAAGTCGCAAATGACATTTCAGTCCTGCTAGTGTTTTGCAAAGAAGTCCACAGATTGTGCAAGAGTGTGGATTGTTGGAGTGTATGGCCGGGGCAGAAGCAGATATTTTAATCCTATCGCTAGTTTGACGAAGCTTGGTGATGTTTGATGCTGCGTTGTTCTTGATGCCATTGTAGCAAGTAGTCCTCCATTCATTGCGATCAATTGCTCTGTTCTCAAAGGTAGCATGATTTATATTCGCAGCTGAGGGGTTACTTTTGAGTTTGTCCCTGTATCTAAGCAATGGTCGGCCCACGCTTGGATGACCACTGTCAAGTTGACTATACATGAGCATTTTTGGTATTCTGTTGTCTTGCATACGTAGCACATGACCAGCCCAGCGTAATTGTGACTTCATGAGAAAGGAATCAATACCATCAATATTACACATGGTGAAAAGGTCAGCATTGGCCATCCTGTCGCTAAGTACCCAGGTTGGTGTCTGGGGATGCGGTTAAACCACCGGGAAAGATGCACCCTCAGTCTTGTTAAGGCAGGCATCTAGGAGAATATATATATATATATATATACATATATATATATATATATATATATATATATATATATATATATATAACTAATACTAATATGAAGGAATATATTTTTAAGGTGTGCTATATTTATGGGATAAAGTGCTCAATATCAGAGACAGAGCGTATGTAAATATAAATATAAAAGTGAACATTGAAGTCAACACTCAAATGCGACAGGCTGTTTCATGCTAGACGCAATCGTTAGGCTGCCTGACGATTGCGTCCAGCATGAAGCAGCCTGTCGCCTCTGAGTGTTGACTTCAATGGTTCACTTTTATATTTATATTTAATTAATACAAATATAAAGTTTGTCATTTAACTGGTTTTTCAGCATTCGATTCCAGTGTTTCATAGACGGATTCTCCAGCAATCCCCCCGTCCACTCGTCAAAGAGAGAGAGAGAGAGAGAGAGAGAGAAAGAAAGAAAGAAAGAAGGAAAGAAAGAAAGAAAGATAGAGAGGGAGACAGAAACAGAGAAAGGGAGAGAGGCAAACAGGCAGAAACAGAGAAAGAGAGAGACAGGGTGTAGGGAAATATTTTTGGTCTGACGAAGAAGCCTGATCCAAAATGAACTGTTTGGTTATTGATTCAGATTTCCCGAAGTTGACCTTATTCAAATCCTTCAACCACTTTATATATATATATATATATATATATATATATATATATATATATATATATATATATATATATATATATATAATTTAAATAATTCATATATCATTTCTATCAGTAAATATAACAAGAAATATGATGTTTATAGTAATAAGATATCATGTCAGATTAAAATATCTATTATTTGCTTCAAAACTTATTTTACTTACTTATCGGATGCGAATATAAAGTTAGCTTAAATGGGTTTTGAAGGGTCCCATTGAGAGAAGTTCATTACTTAAAAGGGGTAACTGAGCCTCGCCTTGCATTGAGATCTCGGGGCTCAATGGTTAAATAGTTTCGAAACGGTTTTCTCATAATAAATTGAAGCAGGTGCGAATCTTGCTCAGAATCACATTTACTTTAATAAGACATTTGATTGTTCTGATGTCAGTGACACTTTTGAGAAAGCGGATGTGTCGCCTCAGACAAGTGGACCCATAAAGACATTGAGCAAGAAAATAAAAAAGAAACAGAGATAGCAACTTATACTAAAATAATGTTTATAGAAATAAGAAATAAATATATATATATGCATGTGTGTGTGTGTGTGGTGAAATACATAAGTCTGCAGCCTGAAACATAGTTATTCATTTAGTTTTGATCTGAAATTTTAACTGTATAATGTTCAATCTATGCAATGAATATTCACCACTACATTAAATCACTTTTCATTATATGACGAATAATTTTCATTTACTTATTTGAATATATGAGAAAAAAGTACACACACACACACATATATATATATATATATATATATATATATATATATATATATATATAAAACAACTGAAAAGTTGCAAATTTTAAAAAAATTGAATGTTTTTTGTGAAAGTATTTATTTTCTTATATTTTTATATATATTTGATATTTCAGATCGACCCCGATCTTTCGTCAGAAATAACTGTTTTCAAAAGTTTGTTTACAATTAGCGTATATATAGTCATCCACAGACAGAGTGCTTCGCTGTATCACAGCTCATCGGAGTGCTATAAATCCGATTGCTTCAAGCCGGGATCGAAACCCGCCCGATCTGGCATCAGAGTCTCTACCCCATGACTATTGTCGCACGGCAAAACGGATGGAAAATTTTAACGTTTTTACTATGCGAAAGTCGTCAGTACACACACACACACACACACACACACACACACACACACACACACACACACACACACACACACACATATATATATATATATATATATATATATATATATATATATATATATATATATATATATATATATATATATATACACGTTAGGAAATCAACTGACCGAATTGCCTGAAGATACCGAAAATTTGAAACCAAGTTTACGGAATTGGCTGATCTCCTAATTTTTCTTGGTTTCAACCTTGCAGTATCTACAGGGAATTTTGGTCAATTGATTTCCTAACGCTTTACTTTTTAAGAATAAAAACAATTATGAATGCTATATTTTTAAAAAATAAATAAATGAATGAATAAATGCACAACGTGCGGTGTGGGAGATGTGGAGGAAGAGGAGAGGGAAATCAAGTGTATTGGAAATGTATCAGTGGGGGATTAAATGAAATATACATACTTTCTTTTCATCCCACTTCATATGAACACAAAAGGAACTTATTAGTATGTATACAATGCATCATAATTTTTTTAATCTCTGCTGCAAATGATTGGGTTCTGGAAATGTTATTACAGTTAATTGTTCTTGTTGACAAAGGTTGCAGATGTTGCTATGATTGTTGTAAGGTTTTGCTTTTTTTTTATTTTCCAGTTTGCAATTGGATCTTTTTTATTTTTCCTTTAATTTCCATACATAGTTTAGTAGAATTTCTAAGGTTTTCTAGCTTAAAAGATGATATGATTGTACCACCTCTTTTTAAAGTTTCTCTCAGTACACCCTATGTTTGTTTATTTATTTATTTATTTATTGCCATTTGAATCTATTACTTCTGCTTTGTAAATTACTGCTTGAGATTTGCAAACTCCATCTAAGGGACATCTACTTTTATTTCTACAATTATATATTTCATTGTTAACGATGTTTTGCTGGACGTTAGTTTTAAAAATTCTGGCGTCTTGTCTTTTTATTGTGGTTTCTAAATTATTAGTACAGCTGTAACTTAATTTAACTGTGTTTTTATTAAATATTTTATGTAATTCGGAATTTTTGGGAAGTGTTTATTAAGTAATTTGAAAAATATTTTCCCTATTTTACACTTGACGTCTAATTTAAAGGTGAGGGGTTAAAGCAAATAATGTTTTTCTTTTCTTTTCCTCGATTTGTTCTTCATTTGTTGTTTTATTTGAGGATTAAATTCCAGTTTTGTTTTATGCCCCTCGTCTTTTAGTTTGTTTCTCATATATGCAAATAAGTAAATGAAAATTATATATATATATAGAGAGAGAGAGGGGGGGAAAATAGACAGACAGACAGACAGACAGACAGACAGACAGACAGACAGAGACTGAGAGAGACAGAGTGAAAGAGATTTCCTATTTTACAATTCTTGACTGCGCAGAGGGCGTCAGTTATGTGGGTACTGTCACCAACGATTTCTTATCAGGCTTTTTAAACTGCTCTTATGTATGTTTTCTGTTTTCCTGGAATAATTAACAAATTTAAACAAAACAATATATATTTTGACAGATTTTATGACGCATTTAATTCCACAAAACGTCTGTCCTTGCCATACAACTTGGTAAAAACATGCCTACACTTTTATATGTGTACGTGCGCTCGTATGTGTGTGTGTGTGTGTGTTCTTAAAAGCTCCAGACAATAGATTTTTTAAAATCCTTTTGTTAATCTTATTTACCTAGCGAATGTTAAAATGTGGAGAAAATATACAGAGGTTTTACATCAAGAACTTTCAGTTATTTTTTTAAAAAATTAGGGTGAATAAAAAAAAAAGAAAAATGGCGGTTGAAACATTTTTAAAACGACAAAGATGAGGGTAGTGTTTTTCATAATAGCGAAAATGGTAACTGTCAAAACACAGGAAATCTAAAGTGTATATCGACCAAATTTCCGTGTTAAATACAACAAAGATAAGGATACTCGACTATAATCATTTAGAACTACTATTTTCCTCTTGGTTGTGCGAGATTCAACGTTTCGGCCAAGTATATTTTGACCATCATCAGGTGTCCATTTTTTATGTATTTTTGGTGAAATGGAAGCTCTCTCGATTATTACGCTATTTTGCCCCTGTTCTTGCTGAACCAGAGCTTCACGACCTAATGTAGTGATTGAATCCACGACCACTAGATGACGGTAACACAAATGCCTTTAATGGTTGCTGAAGACATTAAGATTATAAGTCTCTTAAGGACACATGGCACAGTGGATAAAGTCGTTGGTTAGATCCAGTGACCGGACCCAAAGAGGTGTGAGTTCAATACTTGGTTAAGACAGTGGAGAACTTGGAGAGGGGAATTAACCGAAGATAACTGACATCCATTAGACATGACACGTGGAATGTGTCATGTCGGAATTTCTAGTCAGCGAAATAAAGGGTTCAGTTCGACATTCCAACCACTTGAAGAAGGTCGGAGGGTACAATGGCCGAAACTTTGTGATAAATATAGCAACAATAGTCCGAATAATGTAAATAGTGTACATAATACCTCATCTCAGAAATATAGACAGATACCATATGGAATAATGTTAATAATTAATCTGAGGACTTCAGACTGTCCAGAATGGCCGACAGATGTATCGGCTTAAATGGCATTTTAAAAACAAACAGCAATGACAATAAAACTAATAATGCGTGGAATAACAGTAACACTTCCTCTCAATTTTAGATAATACAGACAAAATGGAGAATATATTAGACAGAATTAAGATGGTGGCTATAGCCCGAAAAATATGCAAAATTATAAAAATCATTAGTGCCCGAAAAAAAGCATACTTCAAAGGAATTAAAACTAGGTTTATTATACAGAAATACCCCCAAATATACCTCCCACATAATGGTAAGACATTAGCTAGATGAAGATACCATTGCCACTAATGTCATACCATTATGTGGGAGGTGTTTCGGGGAAATATGTGTAGGAGGTAATTCTGCCGCACCATATATATATATATATATATATATATATATATATATATATATATACTCCCTCACTCCCTAACCAAATAACACACACACTTAACAGAGACACATCCCCTTTCCAGGAACCAATAAAAATGTCAAGCTTCTTGGGTACGACGTTAAACTGCATCCAACAGCAAGGCCTCTGATCAGGAGGTTTTGAGGAAGCGTGGAACCACCTCTTAATTTGCAGATGTTCCCAGGTCCACCCTTACCCGGGGTGGTAGCACCTGTTGGGGTCCCAGCTATGGGCAAATAGTGAACATCCAGGTCTTTTCCAGCACATTTCTTTTTGAAAAAAATATTATTACCAGCTATACGTTTTTGAAAAAATATTATTACCGGCTGTACTTTTTTGAAAAAATATTATTGCCGGCTGTACGTTTTTGGGAAAATATTATTGCCGGCTGTACGTTTTTGGAAAAATAATATTCCCAGATATACTTTTTTGAAAAACAATATTACCAGCTTTACTTTTTTGAAAAACAATATTACCAGCTATACTTTTTTGAAAAACAATATTACCAACTATACTTTTTTGAAAAAGAAGAAAAAAAAATCTTTTCAATATTAAATGGACCAACGAATGTCGATATACTGGTTAAACAAACAAACTATCTATCTATCTAAAACTGTCAAAATGACCAAGAGAATTCAGAGCAGCATGAATCTATCCAGCTCTTATGATAAGTATCAACTCAAAAGAAACTGTTTGACCAACACAAGGGCTGGCCAAAATTCATGTTAAAAAAAAAAAAAAAAAAACAACAAATAAAAACTACAGACAAAAGTTCATTTTCTCCATCAAGATATTCATTTCTGTAGTTCACTGCTACTAGCAAGCAGGAAATTTTTCTCCTGATGATGGCCATGTTCGCCGAAACTAGTCGAGGAATCTAACTGAAATAATAATAAAAACGAAAGAACCTTCATATACAACCTAGTGTGGCTGTAGATTTAAATTTTTTAATATTTTTTATTGTTCAAAACAGAAATATATATATATATATATATATATATATATATATATATATATATATATATATATATATAATTCAAGATATTACAGTAAAACAGACACCGTTAATCAATTATTTTATGTGCTTAAGAGAAACAGCTAGTGAAATAATTTTCAACGGAGCAGACATTACAGAGAAATAAATAACAATGGATAAAATGTAACTCCTTATGTCGACATATTAATTGACGAGGCGTTTAACGAAAGAGGAGACGTTGTGGCTGATTTCGGCTTGTTTAGCTTTATCAATTCTTATACAAGATGTTAAGCTTAATTAAAACCAATTATTCAATTAAGGTAATGCTTTCTTCATTAAAGTGACGAGGCCAGGAAAGAGAAACGAATTCGTGTAATGTCTATAAATTGAGAGTCTAAAATGGAAACTTGCTTAATGCGTAAGACACATTATTAAGGAACATTTCTTTAAAACTGTATTGGTTTTGGAACATTCATTGCTGCAGAACAAACGTAATTCAGATCTGGTGATCGAGCAGCATCTCCCCATTGAAGTCTAACAAATTATTTTCCACCCTGTCTCACAGACGAGACAACGCAAACCTATCGCTGCTCTATCATTATTTCCACGGAAAGTATGTTGATAAACTCCACTCTTTGGTTCTACCAATCTTAACCTTCACGGTTAGCTATATTTACCTAGGCTCCCCACTAATGTTGAATGTGATACACGGTTGTTTTAACGTGGGGAGTGGCATACACACACGTAAAAGAATTTTCAATTTTTTTTTATGTGTATATAAATGTGTTGATTTACGGACGTCCATACACGACATTATTAGAAAATAAGATCGGTGGCTATCTTAAATTTAAAGTTTTAAATTTTAAAGTACCTAAAATTTAATAAAACATTAGATTACTTAGAATATTTTCCTGAGTTTTAAGATTTCTGCGTTGTAAAAAAAAGTATAAAATTTATATATAAAAAAAGCGACCACATTATAGTGATTTTCCAAGCGTAGCTTAGATGTGGCACACGGCCGAAAGTAGGGGCAAAACTGTGAGGATCGAACTCACTACTCAGTCGTAATTGTCTATCAAGACAAGCTTGCCAACCATTACACCGCCTCGAGGTGCCCTGAGGCGATCACATTATATTCGTCAAGACATTTTTACAATTATGTCCGCGTAGAAAAAAATGAGTTTAATTTCCCAAATATCAGACTGTCAATAGAGCTGTCAACACTTCATAAAACACCCACCTTCGTGTTGCAAAATGCTTTTCTATGATATTTTAAACTAAAAGTAAGTAATATTTGTTTCAAATATTCAGATTAATTTATCTTTAATATTCTACAAATAGAGGTTCAAAAAACTATATTTTATTTTTGAAAATTTTTTTAAATAAAGAGAATGACATTGTGCTGAGAGAATTCTAAATATGGCTAAAAATAGCGAGTTTTAAAAAAACTCATTTCAATCAATTTAAATTCGTTTTGAAATGCAGGAAAGTCTATTTCTTATTGGAAATATTAAAACTAATCTAAAAATAAAATTTCCAAGAAAGACGCGTCATTTTCAAAAATTTATTTTAAACCTTAGGTATCGCTTTTCTCTGGCGGTACCTATATATATATATATATATATATATATATATATATATATATATATATATATATATATATATATATATATATATATGTATATATATATATATATATATATGTATATATATATATATATATATATATATATAGCTAGAGGCAACCTGACGCCAATCAAACTGATGAGCTGTGAAACAGCGAAACAGTCTCTCTGTGGATAACAAAAACATTTGCTCCTGAAAAATTAATTTTGGTTGAGCTCTGTGGGTTCGAGGTGTGACTTTGTAAACAGTGACTATTAAAGCTAATATAGCATGACTCTTCGGCAGAATTGAGTCACTGTCAGTCACTGTGTGTTTATCTAAATCTAAAAATAAACACGCTAAAATTCACCTTCATCCCTGCCGACAGCTTAGTGGTAGAAGTTCCGACTGACGCCAATTCAGTCGGGTTTCGATCCTAGCTAGAGGCAACCGGATGTCTAGCCACACTGATGAGCTGCGAAACAGTCTGTCTGTGGATGACAAATATATATATATATATATATTTATATGCGCGCGTGTGTGCGTAAATATAAGAGTGGCCACGGTAATCAACACCTAATGGCAA
>OZ038493.1:63058945-63081445 GCA_964036315.1 Acanthosepion esculentum | reverse complement strand
TTTGGTTTGAGGTGTGAATTTGTAAACAGTGACTATTTAAGCTAATATTGCGCGACTCTTCGGCAGAATTGAGTCACTGTCAGTCACTGTGTGTTTATCTAAATAAAAAAATAAACACGCTAAAATTCACCTTCATCCCTGCCGTGCGCCGACGGCTTACTGGTAGAAGTTCCGAGTGACACAAATTCGGTCGGGTTTCGATTCTAGTTAGAGGCAACCGGGCGTCTAGCCACACTGATGAGCTGCGAAACAGTCTGTCTGGATGACATATATATATATATATATATATATATATATACACACACACAGATATGAGTGAATCGATTTTGTCCGCCTATGAAAGTAAAACTTCGATTCAATGTGGAACCACACACAAGTATGTGACTGTCGCAGAGGCCACAGGACGACTCATTTTAGAATCGGGAGGTGCTGCGCCCAAATTGGAATCGCCGTCCACCAGGTATGTTCCATGTCTACCGTGATTTTCCTGAGGTCCTGGATATGGCGATAAACAACATCCGGCAGCAAAGCCTCTGATTGGGATATTGGACGTTTTGAGGGGCGGGTAACCACCTCTTAACGGCTGCTTTTTCCCAGGTTCCCTCTGATCCGGGGTGGTAGCATCTGTTAGGGTCCCAGCTATGGGCAAATAGTGAAGCGTCAAACAAAAAGTAATAGTGCATTTTTACAATAAAATTACAATTAATACAACACTAAAAGCAATCTAACAATACATTTTCACTGTAAGGTTACCAGTAAATTTGTAAAAAAAAATTATCTAGATAATATCTATAGTTGAAAGCATAAAACCGCGTACGAAATATATATATTTCGGCATTCAGTCAGTTATATGCATTGCATTGTATACGCTTAGGCGATCATGTACCTTTCGATACATGACAGACGTAGCAGATTTTTTTCCCGCAGTAGGTTGCCATTTCTTTCTGCGGTAGACCAGTTGCCATCCAAGGCTATAGAACCCGGTCTGTCCTCCTATTTACACATAGCTGGAGGGAGAAGAGGATTCATACCTTTCCCAAGGGTATCAGTACGTAAGTGAATATAATGGATTTGATTGGAATTCGAACTCGGCTCGCCGAATCCTCAATCAGAGCCGTTATCCATTACTCCACCCTTTCGGCATTAAATAAACTATATAAGCTAATATGCCGCCAAGGAAAAACAACACCCGAAGATGAGAGACGATTTAACTGGACAAAGCGACCAGGAATTGATAAGCACATTCATCTTTGAAATTCTACATTTTGGTCGGTAGGCTCTCTGTTCATCTTCAGTTGTAATTCTTTAATCTGTAATCGAATTTATTTCTTTGTATTCCCACTAACGCACAAAGTTTCATCTGACAGACTAAATTGAAGCTTACCGAGTGAGACGTATATCTCACGAAGATCGGAGAATCCAACGGCTGAAACAAAGCGATATGAACCATAAAGGATAGATAGTGGTCCGGATCATTCATCTTGTGGTGATGAGAAAATGAGAAAGCCTTGCTTTCTTAAATTAAATTCTTCTTTCTTTTCGTTCTTTTTTTCGTTCTTTCCTTCTTTCCGTCGGTCTCTCATTCTTCGCTCTTTTTTTATGATTTCATTTCTTACTTTCTCTGTCTCTTCTTTTCTATGTCAGAGTTACTCTCATTTTCTGTTTTTCGCTTTCCTTCCTTTCCCTTGTAATGTCTCGTTCTTTCTTTCATTTCTTCCTTTTATATTACTTTCTTTCTCTTCTTTTTGTTTTATCGTCTTTCATTTTTTTATCTTTCGTCTTTCTCTCAGTCTCTTTCTACTCTTTCTTTAACTCAATTTGATTATTACTTTCACTCACTCACTCACTCACTCACTCACTCATTCATTCACTCATTCTTTTTTTCTTTCTTTCTTTCTTTCTTTCTTTCTTTCTTTCTTTCTTTCTTTCTTTCTTTCTTTCCAGTCTGTTTCTGTCTTTCCCTTAGCCTTTCTTTTGCTCAGCTTCGCTCTTTTTGGATTGTATTACTTTATTTTTCTTTTTATGGTTTTGTTCTCTTTCTTTCTTTCTTTCTATCTTTCTTTCTTTCTTTCTTTCTTTCTTTCTTTCTTTCTTTCTTTCTTTCTTTCTTTCTTTCTCCAGTCTGTTTCTGTCTTTCCCTTAGCCTTTCTTTTGCCCAGCTTCGCTCTTTTTGGATTGTATTACTTTAATTTTCTTTTTATCGTTTTGCTCTCTAATTCTTTCCTCTTTCTCCTTCTTTCTTTCCGCCAGCCTCTGTCTATCTCTCGGTTTCTATCTCTCGACTTCTCTCTTTCTCTCAGCTTTAGTTCTGTTTTTATAGCCCCCCCTTCTTTCTGTTTATTTTATTCTCTTTCTTTATTTCTCTTTTCTTTCCACTTTTCTTTAAAGATTTATAAGGCCTATAAATCGCCGATCTTTTAAATGACAAATGGCTGCCAATAGGCTGGCTTAAAAACGCACCGAATTCCTTCGCCATATGAAGATAAGATCAAACCGATAATAGGCAACAGTGTAGAAGTTTGTTGAGTGTTTGCTATTTTAATGCCTTTCTCACTCTCCGCCCATTCCTCTCCTCTTCTCACAGTCATGTTTTTTTCTTTCCTTTTATGAAATTACTTATTTTTGGTCTTTGTTTTTCGGTATTTTGCAGAAAGCAAGAGAACAGCGTTTCTCTCTCCCCCCTCTCTCTCTCTCTCTCTCTCGCACATACTCTCTATATATATTTATCTATCATACTCACCTACTCCCTCTTTCTCTTTCTATCTTTCTCTCTCTCGCTTACTCACACTGTCTCATTCACTCTCTCACTCACCTACTCTCTCTTTCTTTTTCTCTACCTACCTACGACTGTCAAAAACATGGTGCAAGATATAAGACCACGTTTCCCACAGGACTTGACACGCAGCAAACTGTTCTTTAGTTATTTATTTCCTTTGTGTATCTTTGCGGAAAGCAACTCAAATGTCAGTCGAATTGCCAAACACCCATAATTTAGTAAACTAGTTTCCGGTCCCGTTGTCAGCCGAGAGAAATCGTATAGATTGTTGGTATAAAAGTGGGTTGAAGAATTAATTGATTGGCTCCTTTTTTTTTAGTTCTTTCCTCCATCTGTACGCTTTCATTGTATTTTCCAATAGATATTCTCTCCGAAGTAGAAGACGTTATAATATAGTTCTATCGTTAAATGATGATAATCTATACAATTACATTGGTGAAAAAATTCCGACTGACATTCCTTGTTCAATAGTAGCGAAATGTGTTTAAAGTTTACTTATCTCTTTATTGATTGTTTAATTAGCTTAACTGAGAACGTTGTTCACAAGTCTTAGAGAATTTTTTCAGCTCCGAGGATGGTTTCCATAGGGATCCAGTCAGGTATGTGACATACGTGATACACGTTTTGGCGATCATGTATCTTTCGATACATGACTAACGAGGCAGATTTTTTCCGCAGTAGGTTGCCATTTCTTTCTGCGGTAGACCAATTGCCATCCAACCTGATTGAGGAATCGAAGAGCCGAGTTCGAATTCCAGTCGAATCCATTACATTCACTTAGATGCTAATACCATTGGGAATGGTATGAATTCTCTTCTTCCCCCCCACCACCAGCTATAGGTAAATAGCAGGACAGACCGGGTTCTA
The DNA here is from genome assembly GCA_964036315.1 of Acanthosepion esculentum. NCBI lineage: Eukaryota > Metazoa > Mollusca > Cephalopoda > Sepiida > Sepiidae > Acanthosepion > Acanthosepion esculentum. The sequence continues at coordinate 63,077,802 of OZ038493.1, read as the reverse complement.
TAGCCTTGGACGGCAACTGGTCTACCGCAGAAAGAAATGGCAACCTACTGCAGGAAAAAATCCGCCTCGTCAGTCAGCTATCGAAAGATACATGATCGCCTAAGCATGTATCACGCATGGCACATAACTAACTGACCGATAGATAAAATATCTTTCACATACGGTACATTTTCCAAGCTTGCCGTCTTCAGACTATAATTAGTAATTTAATCAAAACCGGAATCGTTCTTTTAAAATCGAATAGACAGTTTTTTCTAAAACATGGCTTACGGTCATAGGAAGCCAGAGAATATATATTGGCGACTGAATAAAAATGTTATGAATTTACATGAAACATTTCATCAAAATAAATTCTGAAACCGTTTGCATCATTCTAATAAAATGGTGAGCAAGTAACCAAAGGCGATGGAACAACTTAAACGTAATGAAGGGCTTCACTTTAAAAACAAAGAGGAATTGAGTTATTTCCACTGAGTTTCTTGGGAAAAGTACTGCTTCCAGGATGACTAACTGAACCAATCAACAAAAATGTGGGATTACCCAAGAAACGGTGTAAAATATAATTAGGTCTGATTTAGATAGCATGTTTCTTTGGTGATTACGCAAAAACTCTTACAGCTCGGTCGGGAAGTTTTCACTTATTCATCAAGAAATTGCATATTCGGTTTGCCATTTACAGAATTAGTTGATTGATAAAGAAATCCATTTCCCTTCTGGGGAAGTGACTTATGAAGTTGCCTGAGAGCTGTTATTGAACAAAAATGAAAAACCTACACGTAACCACCTACATATGCAAAATAATATATAAAACATTTTCTCTCTCTCTCTTTCTCTCTCTCTCTCTCTCTCTCTCTCTATATATATATATATATATATATATATATATATATATATATATATACATTTACAGAGAGAAAGAGAGAGAGAGAGACTTGCAGAGGGTATAGGAATCAATAGAACATGGTTATTGTCAGTTTCACATTTCAATGCGGTTCAATTCAGACTAAGTACCCCTACTTCTTAGTGCTCTATTTTAAGGGAGTTTGTGGGGGTAAGGATGCTGTCAAGGGAAGTGTAGGGAAGGGGATACACAGAACCCGCTTATATAAAGCACACTAAAGGCTGGTGGTATTTGGCTTGAATATCGCATGGAAGGGCGAAACTGAAAGTTACTACGAAGAGATTATTCCTATGTCTAAGTTGCCTTTTTAAATCCTCTATCTACGATACTGTGTACTGTCCCCCTATAAAAATAGCAACTTTTCACAAAGTGTGTGAGTGTTCCTTTATGTGTGTGTTAACAGGTTGCAGATCGATTAATTTTACTAGTTGACCTAGTTGTTCCATACATGTGACACATCTAAACTTTTCAGGAGACAGTCGATCATGGCTGTCTATATATTCCTTTTCGCTATAATCTTGTGAAAGACAGTAGAGGGGTTTTCACTGTTTAGACTACAGAGTAATACATAGATTAAATGCCAACCTACGCTCGCTAGCCCAGTCTACACTGGTATGTAAGGGAAAAGGAATTCATGCCTTTCCTAAGGGCAATAGTACAAACGTGAACGCAACTTTAAACACGATTCTATGATTCTGTTTTATGTTACGTTATTTGTAAAAACATACATATATATATATATATATATATATATATATATATATATATATATATATATATATATATAATCTTTCATTGAATACGGCCGAGAAGAATAAGCTTGGAATGAACAACACAAAAATAAATTACAACATAACAGTCAAAACATAAGTAAAAAATATAACAGCACCAGAAATACCCCCCTTGAAAATGGTTATAGAAGCGTTCAAAAGCACCTGAGATAATAAAAAATACGGAAAATTTTGATATTTCTGAACTCCTGCAAAATAGAAAAATGTAAGGATGCTGGAAAAAGTTAATTAAAAAAAAACATTAATTCAATCTTCCTTGTCGGCTGTATTGAATGAAAAACGTTTGAAAGAAATGATACCACCAAATATACATCATTATATATATATATATATATATATATATATATATATATATATATATATATATATATATATATAGTTGGATTGATGTGAGTTTGTGATCCTGGGTTTCAAGCTATTTGCGATCGCCAGGCGATCACTTGACGATCGCAAATAGCGTGAAACCCAGGGTGACAAACTCACATCAATCCGACGAAATATGTTCGTTCTATCACTGATATTGAGCGCTTTCCAATAAGTACGACATATACATAATATATAAATAATATATATAAAGATATATATATATATATATATATATATATATATATATATATATATATATATATATATAAAAGTGAAAATTGAAGTCAACACGACAGGCTGTTTAATGCTAGCCGCAATCGTCAGGCCGCGAGTGTTGGATTTTTCCTCGACTATTTATATATATGGGTCAGTGGTGCATTGTGGGTAATCCATTCTGGCGGTTATTTTGGCGGGAGTGGCCTGTTTATTTATTTATTTATTTGGGTTAATTTATTTTACTTGTTTTTTATTTTCATTTTTATTTATTCTTTTTGGTTTTCTATGTTTTATTAACGTGGTAAAAAATGTGGAGGGATTTGCTTAAGTCGCTTATTTTAATTGTTCTTTGCTTATTTATGGTTATTTTTATTAGTTCTTTTTATTTTTATTAGTTATTTTATTTTAGCGGGCGTGATTTGTAATTTGTTCATTTATTTATTTATTTTGGATTAATTTTTACTTGTTTTTTTCTTGTTATTTGCTTATTTTTTATTTATTTTTATTTTGTATATTTTATATACTCTATTCGGTTTTCGATTTTTGAGTAACTTAGTAATATTTTTTTATCGTTATATAGCAGTTATAGCTATTTTCTCGTCCAATTTTGGATTGATTGTTGAAGTCTATTAGAATAAATTATTATTTTGGGTGGATTGGTTTGTTTATTGTTTACTTTATTTATTTATTCGGATTGATTATTTTTACTTGTATTTTATGTATTTATTTTCTATTTTTATTTGTACTATTTTGTCTGTCCTAGCAGGAATGGTTTGTAAAATTGTTTATTATTTGCTTGGGTTAATTTATTTTACTTGTTTTTTTATATTATTTTGCTTATTTTTTTTTCTTTTCAGTTTTCGATTTTTAAGTAACGTCGTAAAAATTTGTTTTCGTGTCTGCATTTTGGGATGAGCTCAGATCGTTTATTTTGGCCTGGGAATGTAATAATAGCTATTTTTCCTCCAAGCAATGTTTCCAGGCTTTGGATTGATTGTTGTAGGCTGATGATCTTTTCCTTATTTTCCATGATATTTTTGGTGTGATTTGTGTTTTGTTTTTAATTTCCAGATATATTTGGAAAGCAATGTGCTGTTCGCGCATTTACATCTTTCACAAATAGTAAATACGCGAATAGCACAATGCTTTCTAATTTTCACTGACAACTATTGTACCAATAATATAATAACTAATATCAATAATAACTAATATCAATAATAACTAATATGTTGATACAATAGATGTCAATGAAAATGAATACCCTACCACTCCTTATTAAAATGATTGGTTTTCTCCATATCCATAGAAACGAATATTACGAATGTATATGCTTATAAAGCTCCATAAATTTTAAAATTAGTTATTCCAGAATTCGCTTGAGGATGAAATAGAACTAGGTACTTTTAATTTAATTTCTAAAATTGAATTTTTTTAAACATGGCAATGCCTATGTAGCGATGGAACCATATTTCTAAAAATAATTATATATATATATATATATATATATATATATATATATATATATATATGAAAAAATAATGATATATGTTTCTATATGTCAAGAACAATATTGGGAAAAATGTATGACGAAGCGGAAAAAGTTTTCTTATGGCGCGTTTCGTCCTTTAAGACATTAGGATTTCATCCGCGACTAAATTTGTTATGTTGGTGCGACTACACATGCGCACGAACGAGGGATGCTGGGATTGTTTTGTTTTTGTTTTTTGTTTTTTTTTAATCCAGCCGATTACTTCTTCAGTGCCCTAATTATTTTATATTCAATGCGAAACAAAAGGCTCATAAAATATTCAGAAATAGAAAAACGGCCCCTCCTGGCATACCCAATAAATCAAAAACATAAATTGTCCTCCCAATCGCATCAACAATTGGAAATAATCTATCTAAACTCAACATACAATTTGTTACTACTACATCTAAAATAATAAAAGACTTAGTTAATACTAAACAAAACAATAAGCTAAAACTTGAAGGATGAATTTACTTGATCACCTGTAATAATTGCCACAAAAAATACATAAGAGAAACCTGAAGGAATTGAAATAAAATATTATATTGTTATTAACACAAAAGGGACATTTTACAAAACAATACATCAAATGTGTTGGTTGAACCTGTAATGAGACTGAGCACAATTTTGACATAAAAAATCCTATTATGATCAAAGGAGAAAACAATTCATTACGACGAAAATGTCTAGAGGGTGCCGTCATTGCAAAGTCATTTACAGTAAATTTGCGCCCTGACATTTCACCATTCCTGGCAGAACTTCTATTATCATAAGTTACCTACTAACGAAAGTGATGAAAAGAAAAACAATCTAAATGAAATCAGCTAGATTACAAAAACAATTAAAAATATCCAGAATTCATCGTTTATGTGCAAGTGTAATCGCACCGACATAACAAATGTATTCCAACGTAGTTTTAAAGGATAAAAGAAAGAAAACGTTTTCCACTTTGTCATACTTATATATATATATATATATATATATATATATATATATATATATATATATATATATATATATATATATATATATATTGCACCAGGTCCCTGTATTCGTCCCTCCAAAATGTGTGGATGGCCCTGCACAAAGCCTTCACCACTATAATCAAATCCTGTGCAGGTGTCGGGCTTTCAGTTTCTGGGAACTGATCTGTCTGACCCTCATACGTCGAGTGAGTTCGACGGGAGAGTCCATCATATATATATATATATATATATATATATATATATATATATATATATATATATATATATACATTTCATTAAAAACGACTGACAAGGTGCTTTTATTTAGTTTTTTATATAATTTCTCGTGCGATCTAACAAAGTTTTTCTTTTCAGAGGATAAATTATATAAAAAATGTCCGAATGTTCTTTTTATCCGAGCGCTTTCGGCTATACATTTAGCCATTTTCAAGGATTATATTTTAACTCCCATTAAGGAATTGTATTCCTCAAGAATCAACTTTCGCAAATAATTATATAGGCCACGCTACAAATTGTTTAACACGCAGACTAACTCTACACCTTTCTAACAATAGCTCAATTAGATCTCATTTAAATATTCATGGAGACATACCGGACACTATTCAGAATATACTTGTCGACAACACTAATATAATAGCATCATCCACTTGCAAAAAAGGCTAAAAATAATGGAAGCCTTACTAATAAAAACAAACAAACCAACACTTAATAATATTAACTTTGAACATGGACATAATATCTTGACCGTGTTTTGAAACAAAAAATGAATCATTTTATAAAACATACATATAACAAACTATTTCTAATTCTAACAGTTGAAATATAATCCTTGAAAATGCCTAAATGTATAGCCGAAAGCGCTCGGATAAAAAGAACATTCGGACAGTTTTTATATAATTTATCCTCTGAAAAGAAAAAATTTATTAGATCGCACGAGAAATTATAAAAAAACTAAATAAAAGCACCTTGTCAGTCGTTTTTAATGAAATGTGCATGAAAGAAGGATTACTGCCTAAATACACAAATATATATATACGTATGTATGTATATGTGTATGTGTGTGTGCGTGTGTGTAATATGAACTTCTAGTGCAAAATTGTATCATAGCAATAACTAAATAACTACTTGTCATTCTTCAAAGTACTTATGGGAGCACGGTGGAGTAATGGATAGCGGCTCAGACTGAGGAATCGGAGAGCCGAGTCGAGTTTGTCACATTCATTTAGGGGCTGATACTCTTGGGAAAAGTATGAATCCATCTCCTCTCTTCTATGGATTAATAGCAGGACAAACTGGGTTCTGTAGCCTTGCAATTGTCCTAGTTGAAGGACATCTCTGAATTCAAAATCTAAGTGCCTCGGGAGGCCCACACCATAGAGCTCCGCCAAGCTATCTAAGTGCCCACTGAAAGGATCATGAGGAAGAAGTCTGTTTATTCTGATCTCATGTCCTCTCCACCCCGACCATTGTAGCTGTTGAAGGACTGATGATGAAAGTACTTAACAATTGCATTTTGCAGGATCACTCTTAGTCTTATATCTTGGCCCACTCAGTTGTTCTTGATTCTGAATATTTTATGAGCCTTTTGTTTCACATTGAAAATAAAATAATTAGGGCACCGAAGAAGGAATCGGCTAGATTTTTAAAAAAATCCCAGCATCCCTCGTTCGTGCGCTTGTGTAGTCGCACCAATATCACAAATATATAGATAACGTTATTTCATATATATATATATATATATATATATATATATATATATACATACATATATATATATATATATATATATATATATATATATATATATATATATATATATATATATATATATATATATATATATGAAATAACGGTAGTATATATTTCTTATATATCAAGAACAATATTAGGAAAAATGTATGACAAAGTGTAAAAGTTTTCTTGTGGCACGTTTCGTCCTAAAGGACTGGGACTTCATCCGACTAAATTTGTGATGTTGGTGCGACTACACATGCGCACGAAAGAGGGATTCTGGGATATATATATATATATATATATATATATATATATATATATATATATATATATATATATATATATATATATATATATATATATATATATATGGAGAGAGAGAGAAGGTTATAATTGTTCCAACGAGAGAGAAATATATGTGAATTAATTTTCGTATTTAGCTTTAAAATCAAATTGTGACAAATAACTATGTTTTGTAATTCATTTCCAATTTGTTCTTGTAATCGATATAAATTTTTATTATCTTTATAAATAAGCGATTATTTTGTTGATGGCTTTTATAATTAAATTGGTTTGTTATTCGACTCATGCCCTGAAGGTAGTATCGATCATGACCTTTTAGATTACAACATGGGAGCAAAGATTTATTTATCTTTATTGAATTTGTTTAATAAAAAAAAGAAGAAAGCAGTTTATCGTAAAAAACGAAGGAGACAAGTTTTGTGAATAAAAAAGACTTGAATAACGAAACTGAATGGTCTATGCTTTATAAAATATTCATGCTTTTCACCCACTTTTTCAGACACTAGATAAATTAAACTAAATATATATATAAAACCTACAAATATAAAGACTGGTTTGTAACAAAAGTTGGTAGCATTTTTTACATGGACGGTGATAAAATCACAGGGAAAAAACGTCACAAAAAAATCACAAATTTTCCGAGAAAAAAGTTACAAAAAATACGTCACAAATAAATTAATGGTGACCGGTAAAGCCATCTATTTCCGTCGGGCACTTCACGAGTTTATGGGTCCGCTCTATTTGCAACGGAAATTCATAGTAAATCGATCCAACCTCTGCAAAACGTTTTTTAACAAGGCTACGGCCACATATTCGATATATTTCATTGTTAGAGAGTCCTAGCATCCCATAAGATCCGACTTTATGTGAAGAAAGCATTTAAAATGGTATTTTTAACGTTTGTGCCAACTCTCTCAACTGTACAATAAATGCTTCGCTGCTTCTTGCATTACTTTGTTGGAAATCCTCTTCTCTTGTCCCAGTCTTTAAGAACTCAGGTGAACCGTCTGACCCTGATCGACCTATTAACCTGTTTTCGGTATTCTACGAGAGGGTCTAATCAACTCTGAATTGTTTAAGTATCTCTCATCCCAAGGCCTTCTTTCAAATAAGCATTTTGGCTTTCAGTTCTCTAGATCAACTGCTGATATACTAACGATTATTGCTGAGAGAGTCTATCAAGCTCTGGATAAGATTGGTAAAGCTGAGGCTGTTGCTTTGGATATCTCGAAAGCGTTTGACAGAGTTTGGCATACCAGTCTTCTCCACAAGTTGAAAGGCTATGGTATTTCTAGTCGAATTTGTGAACTGATTTAGTCTTTCTTATCGAATCGCGAAATGAAGGCTGTCACAAATGACCAGTCTTCTACATCCTTTTAGTACTAATGCAGATGTCTCACAGCGATCTATCCTTAGACCTATTTTGTTCTTAATTTTCATCAACGAGCTTCCTGATGACAACAGTTCTCAATTTGGTATCTATGCTGATGACGCAGACATTTACTTCTGTCTCGATAATAAGTCTGATCAATTCGATAAGGTGAAATTGTCAGGTGGTCTAACAAATGACCTATAGTTGCTTAACTGAAGCAAGGCGTGGTTTGTTAATTCTAACGAAATGATTATTCCAGAGACACACATTTTTATAACCTGAAAACGAATTAATATTTTTATTAAAAAAAGTAAACAAAACAGTAATTTTTATTAACAAATATTTGGCCTGCAAAAACGCCTGATAATTATGCACTAACCTAATATATATATATATATATAGAGAGAGAGAGAGAGAGAGAGAGAGTGAGAGAGAGAGAGAGAAACAGAGAGTGAGAGAGAGAAGCAGACAGACAGACAGACAGATAGAGTGATACAGGGGGTAGAGAGAGGGGTTCAGTTAAATAAAACACAAAATACAAGGTATAGCTTTTTCGAAGGAGCAACTGTGTAAGAACAATCTCAAGTACATTTAATATTTTTTCCTTTTTATGCAAATTTAAAAGGAATGACTGCAGTCCTGATGTGTTTTAAGCTAGATCTACTGTATATATGTAGACATAAACGTATGTAAGTATGCACTCAGCGTAAATAAAGAAGGGGTCTTTCAGGCGATTAATAATCACCTGAAAGACTCCTTTCCTCCTTCCATCTCCATGGCTGATGCTAACCCCCAAGAGAGTGATTCGTTGCACATTCTCGGCTGATATGAAGTGGAACGACTATATTGAATCCATTACTAGGTCTGCTGCTAAGAAAGTCTGTTCATTGTGTCGGACTAAATACTTTTTCTCTCCTGAATCTATCTTGCATATTTGTAAGTATACTATTCGTCCATGATTTGAATATTGCTGCCATATCTGGTACAGTGCTCCCACTCCATTTTCTTTTTTTTGAGATTCTTGATAAAATCCAAAGGAGAATCAGCTATATTATTGCTCCTGGCCTGGTGCCTCGGCTTCAGCCACTTTTCCACAGCCGTAATGTAACTTCTCTGTGCCTTTTCTATAAATACTATCATGGTAATTGTTCGGATACGGTACCTAGACTCTCTGAAGTTAAACACAGTACTAGATTGGCCTCAAAATCTGATCATTTTACAGTTGAAATGACTGCTTGATATAACCGCAAGTTCTATGCTAACAGGTTCTTCTCTCGCACTTCTCGTTTGTGGAACTCTATTCCGGTATTCTTCCTTTCGAGTCAACTTCGATCTTTAAAAATTTAAATGCACGAATATGTAATGTAATAGGTCCTGATCTGGCATCTAGTCTACAGTCGCTTTCTCACAGACGTGCCGTGGCTTCCCTCTGTCTCTTCTACAAGTATTTTCACAGCAACTGTTCCAACGAGTTGCTTTCTCTGGTCCCCAGACTGCAAGAATTTAAGCGAGCTACTAGGTTGGTTGGCATCTCCGTCCCACTTTCGAAACGGTTAAATATAACCGTCTTTTCTACTCAGACAGCTTCTTCTCTCTCACTTCTTGCCTGTGGAATTCTCTTCCACTTACTTGCTTCCCTGATAATTATAATCTTCAAATATTCAAATGTAATGCCAATCGACATCTTCTGATACTTTGATTTTGTTCCTCGCCCTTCTCTTTATCCTCTCCCCAAACACGCCTCTTTACTCTTGCTCTCTACCCTCTGTAACCCCTCACGTGCTAGTGGCACTCCCGCTTTGCTTAGGGTGAAATGATTAAAAAAACAAAAACAATGTCGTTATCTTCTGTCTTTTTAATTTCGCTCCTTTTCTTGGTTTTCTTCCTTAATAGTGATTTTCTGTTTCTTATATTCTTTCACACGCAGTAACCCACCCCGCGTCTTGGTGGCTTTATTGCCTTGCTTGGGGTGAAATGATTAAAAAACAAAACAGATTAACCGCGCACCTTCTTTTTATGTAAAAAAAATTCTATAAATTAACAACATTCTCCAGCAAACCTATTGGGTTTCAGGAAAAAAAATGATAGGGTTTTGTCCCAGGCAACGCCGTAAACCTCTGCTAGTATACACAGACGTACAATCACACACATACGTGTATATATATATATATATATATATATATATATATATATATATATATATATATATATATATATATATGCGTGTGTCTTTGTGCATATGTGTGACTTGCTTTGTGTGCAATTTCATGTGCATGCGCGTGCTAAGAATAAAAGTAATTCGTATTTGTCTAACACGAAGAATTATCGTAACATGATATTGAATGCAAAGCCAAAAATATTAACAGCAAATATTAAATTTGATTCAATAAAGATTGAAAGCTGAAAACAAGAATTAAACGTAAATTGAAATTTATGTCACTTTTAAGTTTCCACACAATCAGCTAAACATTCGTTTGTGCTGTCGTTGTGGTGATCGTGGTGGTGTAAGGGAAAGTAATTCGTTTTGCCTATTTTATTAATATATAACATCATTTTTTTTCATCTAAAGAATTCATTGAGACATTATGAAACATTGAATATTGTGAATTTTGGCATGTATTGTTTTTTTTTTCTTTTTTGATTTAATTTTTTCTTTATTTATTTATTCCATTCTTTTCTATATTTTTCCCTCACGTTTTTCTAGTTTTCGTTTCTTCTCTTCTTTCTATTCTTCATGTCTTCCTTTCTTACGAATTTCCCTCCCTATATTCTTTCTTTTTTTTCTTTCTTAATTTCCTTTTTGTCTTCCTTCTTCTTTTACCATTTTCTATTTTTTTTTCTAATTTAGCGTATTCTTTCATAAGAACTTAACACATTTTAACTGTGATCACCTTTTTATAATTCCATCTTATTTTTCGCTTCCTTCCTTCCTTCCTTCATTCCTTCCTTCCTTCATTCATTCATTCATTCATTCATTCATTCACACTTAATTTATTGCTTTCTTTTTCCTACCTTCCATAGTTTTCTTACTTTCTTCTTAATCTCTTTCATTGTTTCCTTTCTTCGGAGTTTACTTTCTTATTAATACTTACTATTTTCTCTTTTATTTATTTATTTATATTTTTTTGACTTTCATTCTTTTTTCCAAATTCCCTTCCTTCCAGAATTTTCCATATTTTCTTCTTAATCTCATTTCTTCCTTTATTGCTTCCTTTGGAGACTTCTTATTTATTTGTTTTCATTCTTCGTCTTTCTTCATTTTTGTTTGTTTTTCGCAATTTCCTTTACTCAATACATGACATCATGGCTGATGTCAAAGGTTGACAGTCGATCTATATTTTCTTATTCTTTACTTCCAAATTTCTTTGCTTCTTTCCATATTTCCTTCTTTCTCTCTTTCCTTTCCTTTTTCTTGACCTAATTCCTTCTTTATTTCTCTCTTTCCTCTCTTCTTTCTGAATTTCCTTTCTCTCTTTCCTTTCTTTTTTCTTAATTCCTTCTTTATTTCTCTCTTTCCTCTCTTCTTTCTGAATTTCCTTTCTTTCTTTCCTTTCTTTTTTCTTTACTTAATTCCTACTTTATTTCTCTCTTTCCTCTCTTCTTTCCGTATTTCCTTCTTCCTTTCTCTCTTTCCTTTCTATTTCTTGACTTTCTTTCTTTGTTCTGAATTTGCTTTCTTTTCTAATTCCGGTTCATTCCGTTTTCGTCTATTCAAATTTCTTTCTTTACCTTCCTCCCTAATAGTTTTTTCTTTCCTTCTTTTTATATTTCTTTTGTTATGTTCCTCTCTCCGCGTTTCCGTAAAATTCATTCGCCTTCCTTTACTTCTATTCCTTTTTATCACCAAACCTTTCTTCAGCCTTCTTATGCAGTCTAAAAAATGTCTCTCTGCTTTATTTAAAACACGTACGCTGACATTCGTAGACTTTACATTCAAACGGCGCACCATTAATTTATGACCTTTTGATAGAAATACTTAACCTGCATGATATATAAACACCTGAGACAGGTGATTCTACTGATTGTGTTATTGTTGTGGTAATTGTCGGTGAGTCAAAACGTTGCAGACAACGTCTTATTTAGAGTTTTACATTTTTGGTAACGTTAATCCGTCTAAAGTTAAATTTTCTTTACGCTGAGTACATACTTCCGTACGTTTATGCCTACATATATACAGTGGATAGAGCTCAAATAGAACACATCGGGACTGCAGTCTTTCTCTTTAAATTTGCATAAAAAGGAAAAAATATTAAATGTGCTTGAGACTGTTCTTGCACAGTTGCTCCTTCGAAAAAGCTATTCCTTGTATTTTGTGTTTTATTTAACTGAACCCCTGTCTATACCCCCTGTTTCACTCTGTCTCTATTTCTATCTCTCTTTATATATATATATATATATATATATATATATATATATGTATTTGGTTGGTGCATAGTTATCAGGCGTTTTTGTAAAAATGTTATTCTTGTGTTTCTGTTTCACAATAAATAACGTTTAAAACGCCTGATAATTATGCACCAAACAAATATATATATATATATATATATATATATATACATATATATATATGTATGTATGTATGTATGTATGTATGTATGTATACACACACACACACACACATATATATATATATATATATATATATATATATATGTCTTCGAAATATTAATGACAAAATTGAACAATTTTAGTCTTTAGTTCGATGAAGCTCGCGAAAATTTTTACAGCGTTGTCCTTAATTTTCCTAATATTGTTCTGGTATATATATATCCTTTTCTCATATATATATATATATATATATATATATATATATATATATATATATATATATATATATAAAGGAGAAAAGGATATATATTGCTTTCGCTTTTAATTAGAATAGCAGTTTTTATGTCAAACTTGTGGTCAGTCTCGTTACGTTGGGCAACTAATGCGTTTAATGTGTTGTTTTTTAAAATGTCCTTTTTGTGTTCATATAATCTTTTATTTAAACTTATTGAGGTTTCTCCAATATGTACTTTCTGGCAATCCTTGCATAAGATAATGTAAATTCTTCCTTCAAGTTTTGGCTTATTGTTTTGTTTTGTATTAATTAATTATTTTATTTTTTAGGTGTAGTTGTGACAAATATTTTTTTTAGTGTACATATATTCTTTTTTTTATTGTAGTAGTGATACAGTTAGTGGGTAGAAATCCTTAAGAGAAGCGTTTTTAACGTTAGCTCCAACACACACAACAATACAATAAATGCGTCGCTGTCTCTTGAGTTCCTGCTTGTTGGAAATACTCCTCTCTTGTCCCAGTCTTTCTCAGAAGAACCATCTGAATCCTAGAACTATCAACCTTCTACCTGTTTTTGATAAACTAATCAAGTCCAAAATGGTTGAGTATGTCACACCACTGGACGTCATTTCTGATAAGAAATATGACTTTCGCTTCTCGAGGTTTATTTCAGTTTGTCCGGAAGGCCCGACTTTCTATTTTGGTATAATATATTTTGTTTCGCATTGAATATGAAATAGTTAGGATATTGGAGGGTCTTAAAATGTTTTTGAACTTTGTCGAGGCTGGACAGTGAGGACTGGACATCACCAGCCCAGTTATGGTAGCAATCCACCATTCTTGGTCAGATCTGTTTTTTGTAAAGATAGAGCACGGAAGCATTAATTAGAGTATTTTCTGGAACGATACAATTATCGGGCCATTCTTCCATCATAATTTGCGATGGCACAAATATTTGAGTTCGAGAGTGAACTTTCGACCGAGTAGGCGTTCGAGACAAAGGGTATTATCACACATCAGGATTGGTGCAGGTTTAGTGTCTACTCGGTGGGGATGAAATGTTTACAGTTGAGATTTAGATGTACTGAATACCAGCCAGTCTTTTCCCTATTGAGCTGAGAGAGATAGGCCAGAAACCTACCTACCTAAACAGAATTCTGTAGGGATCAATGCCTTTAGAAATCAAATTAAGACGGTATTATAACAATAGCAAATGCCAAAAACCGATGTGGGATTCTGATCCCAATCGTAATTATGAGTTTAAGCTCTACCGATCATTATACACCGTGTGATGATCGCCTTTGTGTGAAACCCAGTTTTTATTATATACATGTAATAATCCATTACGAGTCCATGTTATATAAAGGCCTTCCCAAAGATATATGGCGACTTTGACAATATTATTCTTTGCCATGTATTTCAAGCAATATCATTTATTCTATCACGATATTTCTGTTTGATCTTTTGCTACTGTGATTGCTTAGGAAAAATTAAGCAACCTTTTGCTCCATCTGTTATATTTTCTTTATGTGTTTCATGCATTTACATTTTTCTTGTTTAATTTCTTCTATGATATCTCTTTGTTTGTTCTCTAATTCATGTTGAAATCTGTCTGTCTCTTACAATTATCTCTGGATTTATTCTTTGATTTTTTTTTCTGATTTGTTTCCAAGAAGTTTTGTTAATTTCAATCTTTCGCAGAGCTCGCTTTATACTTTCATTAGAAATTTTTAATTTTTAATATCGTGGCAAGGTTCTTTCCATTATGCATTTATTTTATCTAATGCTTTTAATCTAATCGTTATACAATATTTTAGTAATTTTCATCTTTCTTAGTATGCATGTAAGGTTAGCTGTGAAGTTAGCTTTATATATTTATGTTTTTCTTAACTAAATTATTGTTCTTGAAGATTTAGCTTGTATACGAGATCTGTTCAAAATGTATCTGGCCTGTTCCTATGGTAACGGCGCTAAAGTAAGCTGATTGGTTGAACGATTCGTTTTCTACGGCTCATCAACTCGTTGCATATTTAAATAACATGAAATGGACTGATAAGCCGTACATAAGCCAGAAAATATTTTTAGATTCTAAGAATTTGGTAGGGATAATAATGATTTAGTGATAGAAATCTTACTAATTAACCTACAGTAATGGGGCGGAGGTAAATTCATACCTTTCAGGAGGGTGTGGGCATTTACGTGTAAGTGAATATAACGAACCGAACTGAAACTTGAACTCGTCTCTCTAACTATTCCAAGCTATTATCCATTACGCTACCCACACATCCAAGCTTACAAAACCTGGTATTCCTATGCGGTCAACCATATAGGAACCAGGCTAGAAGTTGCTTAACTTCGGTGATCGTACCGCTGAATTAACGCTGTAGGGTTGTAAGCCTAAAGTACGCAGAGTGAAGCCGCTTGCCATAGATTGACGTTGAATTGTCCCACATACACACCATTCAATTTTATTGTTTATAGCAGGGCTTGGTACAAAAGTGTGTAGAGTGTGGTCGTCTTAGAAGTTCCATCACTGACCATAGCTCAATACTCTCCAGGTCGGACAACCACCATATTCCCCAGATCTCGCTCCACGCGACATTTTCCTCTTTGCAAAAGTCAAATCCCACTTGAGAGGAATAAGATTTTAAGGTGTCGAGGAAATCCAGGAGAATGCAAAGAGTCAACTGCTCGCTATCCCAATATAGAATTCTAAGTATACTTTCATCGATGGAAATGACGCTGGATAAAGTGTGTGACTTCAGAAGGGGGACTACTTCGAAGAAGATTAAATGGCGAATTTATATGTGTTGTAGTTTTCTTTTTATATCACCAGTCTCGATAATTTTTGATAAGACATCGTATGATTCTAGTTTCATTAACGAGGAGCAAGATGTTAGATTTGGATTTGTTTATTTTGTTTTACGGCATATCAACCTCAATGAGTTATTTAATGCCGACAAGATTTTTACAATAGATCCGTATCAATGGAATATGTATTCTTTGTAAGAAATCACTTTGTAGATCAGGTTTCATTGAGAGGGTTTTTATCGAGAGGCAAATATATTGCTGGTAATATTTTTTTCAACAATATATTGCTGGTATTTTGACTTTAAAAGACTGTTTTTATACTTTCATAGTGTTTTGACCCGTGTTTGGGGGTTAACTAGTTGGCCATAGCTGGGACCCTAACAGGTGCTACCATCAGGTCAGGGTGGACCTGGGAACAACTGCAATAAAGAGGTCGTTCCACGCGCCTCAAAA
This sequence comes from Acanthosepion esculentum, assembly GCA_964036315.1. Classification (NCBI taxonomy): domain Eukaryota; kingdom Metazoa; phylum Mollusca; class Cephalopoda; order Sepiida; family Sepiidae; genus Acanthosepion; species Acanthosepion esculentum. Next base: position 63,061,559 of record OZ038493.1, on the reverse strand, counting down.
CCTCCCGATCAGAGGCCTTGCTGCCGGATGTAGTTTTTCGTCATACCCACGACATAAGAGGTAATCGTCTTATCTTCCATATGTTCTCTTTTACTTTTCTTTGGAATTTGTTCAGGTTTTTACAGAATTTCATGTGTCCGATTATGTTTGCCATGACTTTCTCCAAATTATTAAGTTGGCTGTGTTGTGGTAGACATATTGTTTTTGCATCCGTAGTTTTCTTTTTGTTTTTAGGAATGTTTTCATGTTGAATGCTATTACCTACCTGAGTTGATTTAACTACAGCGAGCGCTCTGTTAATTTTCAGGAGACTGGTATAATCATATTGTTCAATTACATTGCTGACCAAAATCTTAAGGTCAATGAAAATAATGAAAACGTACATCTTTTGCTTTGTTAGTTTAACGACTTATTTAAGTAACAAAAGGATAAATAAAAATAAAAACCTATTTAGCATTTAATAGGGAAAATTTGAATGCTGAGAAATTAGATTAAATACCAGCTGACTAAAAGTTTAAGGCCATACCTAAAAGAAGTCCTAAACAGAGTAGGAAATGCCCAACAAAACGTTCCAGAAGTTACACGGACGTCATTGTGAATAACTTCAAAACTTCGTTTTGTCACGGTGGATATCAGCGTCTGAAGAGGCTTGATGTAGTGAAGATGGTTTCACGAAGATCATGCATTGTTTGGAACAGACGCCCACTTCTACAGACGTCCTTTACCATCTACCTCAAACACGTTCATTGAGGTTCAAGTCACGTGAACATGATGGATAGTCCAAAAGCATCACGTTTTTCACCATGAAAAAGTCATGCTGACATTATGGATTGCAGCGTTGTCCTGTTAAAACATCCAGTCATTTCCACACAAGTGAGGGCTTTCATTCAATAAGGATACTCTCTCCACACTTCTAATGCAACCAGCCGTAGTTTGACGCCTCCGTATAACATGAAGCTCCATTGTTCCCTGGAAAGAGATAGCACGCCATATCATGATGGAACGTCCTCCACGGTGTCGTGTAGAAAATGTCTCCGGTGGTATATCCTTATCCTGCCAGTAACATTGAATGCCACTTGGAGTATATTGCTTAAATTTTACTCATCAATGAACAAAACCTTCTTCCAATATCCTACATTCCATGTTTGGCGCTTCTCAACGAAGTTTAACCGCGCTGTTTAGTAGTGTGGAAGGAGGCGTAGATGCCGTTTTGTTGATCTTCAGCTGCATTCTGCGTCCGTAATGGTCTTAATCTGTTTCTATAACCGACTAATGTCTTGCCGGACAACCCGTTTGAATCCTCATTCCCGAAATTTTCTTGACCGATCACTTGAAATTCTCGTTCCTTATCCCTCGGGATCTTTTAAAAGATTTTGCAACAGCAGTTTTAGGACGTCTAATCTCACCAGTGATGACATGTTAAGGGAGACATTGCTTTTGTATCTTGACATTTCTGCCACGTTCAAACTATGTTAATTTTTCAGCTTCGCCATGTTTTTGCCTAATGTAACGAAGGAGATGCCAGTAGGAGACGTAGACTATGCTAATGCTTGAACACAAATGATTAAATTTCGTTACGTGTTTGCTAATTAAAGCTTCGTTTAAATATTGTGTTAAGCTCTTCACGGGCTCGTATTTAGACCAATTTGCCAGTATTCAAATTTTTCCTATTAAATGCTAAAAAGTTTTTTTTATTTTTGCTTTTATTGTTTTCATTTTTCGAAGATCTACTCAAATAAGTTGTTGAGTCAAACAACGCAAAAGCTATATTTTTTCTTTATTTTTATGGGCCTAAAGATTTTGGTCAGCAGAGTATATATATATATATATATATATATATATATATATATATATATATATATATATATATATATATATATATATAGGAAAAGATGTGTTTGGTAATTAGTATGGATATTTCAACGGAGGATATAATCCAGAGCTCAATGTAAAATCAGAGCAAATATTAATTATATTAAGAAACAGACTTTAAAGTGTACATATATATATATATATATATATATATATATATATATATATATATATATATATATATAAATATTACGAAAATTAATTTTAGTGGATAATCACGTTTGAAATAGACGCCTCGTTTTGTTTTAAACAATACGTATTATGTCCATAGGCCTGACCAATCAAGAAATATTAATACAAATAATGTTTCTCGGCAGGGTTTGAATCGACGTCCCTAACGTCTGACATAAAGTTTCAAGTAATATATATATATATATATATATATATATATATATATATATATATATATATATATATATATATCGGGGGCAGAAATTTAAACTGCCTCTTTCTGATTCTCAAATAGTGTCCTGTTTGTTTACATTTCCAGTTAGACTTCCTCGTTTCTCACACGTTTAGTCTATGATATTCTCAGTATCCATCTGCAGAATCATATCTCTGTTGTCTTAGGTCTCCTCTTCAACTGTGAGGAAATTGTCTACAAATCATTATAAGATGGGAGAATTGATACTACATTGCAATTCAGCACTCTTTTCTTTGTTTCTACCGAACTTTTCCTGTTTCTTAATACTTCTCTTAGCTTTTAGAAGGCATCTTCTTTTATTCCAATACACTTTCAGAT
>OZ038493.1:63011445-63053945 GCA_964036315.1 Acanthosepion esculentum | reverse complement strand
GGATACCGAGAAGTCCATTCATCTAGACAAGGGGTGGTAGCGGGTTCAATTTTTTAATTTTCGTTGTCTCAGTTAATAGTTACATTCGAAAGCGGGGGTTATGTTTAGGGATGGGTAGGGATGTATTTTTCTACAAATTCTGACATCCGCTAAATGCAGGTCGTCTGGGGGTTTTTTTTAAATTTTATTTTTAACGGCAAAAATTCTTACGGTATTTTTTCTATTTGTATATTAAAGATTTGGGGGGGCTGTTTAGGCTAGAATATGTTTTAACCACATTTCTAAAAAATTTTAATTTTTAATATTTAATATACTATATTTCTTTTTAAAACCAAATAAATGTATTAGAATTAATTACAGTATGTAAAATTATTTTTTCTTATCGAGTAGAAGTATGTATATTGCAATATTATATATATATATATATATATATATATATATATATATATTTTTAATGTAAACTTTATGACAGTGACGGAAAAGATAGCTAAATTATTTCACTAATTCAGTAAACTTTTATTTTTTATAAATTTAGTAATATAAATTTTCCCATGTATGTACAAAGGACATGGGTTACTTAATGTCCAATATATTCTAACTTATCATATTAATTTCATTTGACTTTAGGTGTTCTATTGGATACTTTTAAGTGTTTGAATTGCTTTGAGAGAGGTGTTAAGGTTAGGGTACGTTTTATTTAATTACAATTTTAAAAGATGTTTAGGTTAGAATCCGTTTTATTTAATTACAATTTTAAAACCAAATTAAAAAATTCTACTTTTAAATTTAACTTTTAAATTTAATCGGCTATATTTTTTTATAAAACAAGTAAATGTAATAGAATTACTTACAGTATTTAAAATTATTTAAATAATTTATTCACATCAAATATGAGTATGCATATTATCAGGTCATTTTTTTTAAAAATATTATTTAAAGAAAATGTTTGACAATGACAGCACAAAATAGCTATTTCATTTCTCTGATTCAGTAAATTTTTATTTTTTATAAACTTAGTAATATAAATTTTCCCATGTATGTACAAAGGACATGGGTTACTTAATGTCCAATATATTCTAACTTATCATATTAATTTCATTTGACTTTAGGTGTTCTATTGGATACTTTTAAGTGTTTGAATTGCTTTGAGAGAGGTGTTAAGGTTAGGGTACGTTTTATTTAATTACAATTTTAAAAGATGTTTAGGTTAGAATCCGTTTTATTTAATTACAATTTTAAAACCAAATTAAAAAAATTCTACTTTTAAATTTAACTTTTAAATTTAATCGGCTATATTTTTTTATAAAACAAGTAAATGTAATAGAATTACTTACAGTATTTAAAATTATTTAAATAATTTATTCACATCAAATATGAGTATGCATATTATCAGGTCATTTTTTTTTTAAATATTATTTAAAGAAAATGTTTGACAATGACAGCACAAAATAGCTATTTCATTTCTCTGATTCAGTAAATTTTTATTTTTTATAAACTTAGTAATATATAGTTTCTCATGTATGCATAAAGGACATGGGTTATTTATTGGCCTACATATACTAGCTTTTCTTATTAACGTCTATTTTACTGTAGGTGTTTTATTGGATTCTTTTAGGTGCCAGACATACTTCGAGAGAGATGTTTGATTTTTATATTTATTTATCCTAAACGAACTTTGATGTTGGTTGAACCTTTTTTTGAACTCATGGCTAGTGCAACCTATATATATTTTTATGTTTTCAGGGTTTTCAATAGAAGATATATTGCATTGGTATACTAATGATTCCATGCAACATTTATTTTGTAGAGGACAGTTTTGAGGGTTTCTACAATTACATAATTTTTGTTTACCCTCATTAGTTGTTGTTTTTCTTTTTCCATTCTCTAAAATTCTTTGCTTCTGGTATAAGTGTTTATTTAAGATATTAGTATTATGTTTCTTAATAATTTTTTCTAGGTTATCAGTACATCTATAACTTAATTTTAGTGTATTTTTATAGTACTTAGTTTACTTTCACAGGGAAAATGCTTGACTGTTAATGCGAGGAATTTTTGCCCCAATTTGTTTTTTACCATTTGGTTGTATGGGGGTGTATACCAAATTATTTTCCTACTACTGTTTTTTCTATGCTTACCATTTTCATTTTTAATATAAGTTAGTTTTAGGTTTTTGTAGCCACTATCTTTTAGAGCTTTATTATAGAAATTAATATGTTCATCGAAAATCTTGTCATTTGCTGAATTTGTACTAATTCTTTTTCGGATAGATAAAGGTATATGTTTAATTATAGATGAGGGGTGATTTGATTTAGGGTGTAGATATAAAGGATTCGTATTGAGTTTTTATAAGGTGTGTATGTATTTTTCTTTAAATCTAATAATATAAGGTGTGTATGTATTTTTCTTTAAATCTAATGTTATATCTTTCTTTATATATATATATATATATATATATATATATATATATATATATATATATATATATATCTGTGCGTGTGTCTGCGTCTGTATCTGTGAAATGTTAGATAATTTCGATTGTCCGAAACGTTGCGTCGGTTTTTGAAAGTGACCTTTTAATCCGATGTTATTACTGTTAACGTTATTTGTAGTGAGCGTACGGATTTGAGTTGACAATACTGTTTTCTTTTTATTTTCTTAACCATTCAAATTACTATCAACCGAAATATTTTAGCAAATATCACTGTGCCACCACGCCTATAGCCATAGCGTCCCCTTACCTAGTCTGGTGGATAAACTAAAACACGTATAACCATTATATGTCATTTATCGTAATAAGAAATAATATCGAATTAACAAATCCATTTAAAAATTATTAAGTTTGAGTTCCAAGAAAATAAAACGACCAGGTATAGATTCTAAAGTGTAAGGACGAGAGGTCTACATTCGTTTTGTAGGTAATGGCTATTTGCCTTATGATTGTCGCCCGTATCCTAATTGAACAAAGAAAGTATGCTTTGACGATAGGAGTGGTACTGTTTAAAAGAAATGAAAGGAATACAGGTTCGATTCTTGTCGGGAAGTTGCACATTTCTTTAGCAGGACATCTTCATCTAGGCTAATTGACATTCATTTCAGTCTTTAACAAAATAAACAGAGATGTCAACACGAATACATTTGTATCCACTAAAAAAATGCAATATATATATATATATATATATATATATATATATATATATATATATTCTGTTTATACCTTATTTTTATAGATAGAAATATTTAAATAAATGCTCTGTTTATAATAAAAAGTATTAACTATATTTACCAGCCTGAATGTAAGAGAAAATACTGTTTTTAAACAGTCAAATTTATTGTTTAAAAACAGTTATTTTTCATTGATAACCAGATACTTCCTCTGTAGCTAAATGGTATAGCACGTCAGGCTAAATGACAGGATACAGTTTCGATTTCTGTCGGAGGACACATATTTTCTATGAAATTTCTCGTACATTCAGGCCGGTAAGCGTAGTTAATACTGTTTATTATAAACAGAGCATTTACTTAAATATTTGTATGCATAAAAATAACGCATAAATAGAAAATATATTAAAATAATTGTCAAACTTAGTACATTTCATAATATATTTGTTTATGTTGAGATACACTTCGAGCAGATAGGAGTGTTCGATAGAAACCACGAGGAGTTTGTAGTTCAAAAACAGTAACTTAACCTTGCTAACAAGACGCTTTCTCTGTAGCTAAACAGTATAGCATGTCAGGCTAGATGACGGTTCCGTGTAGGATACAGGTTCGATTTCTGTCGGAGGATACATATTTTCTATGAAATTTATCGTAAATTTAGGTCGGTAAATGCAGTTAATACTGTTTATTGTAAACAGAGCTTTTACTTAAATATTTTTTTTCTATAAAAATGACGTATAAACAGAAAATATATTAAAATAATTATCCAACTTAGTTGTGCGTAGTTTAATTTGTAACATATATAAACGTAGACAGTAAAAAAGCAAATGTTGATAAGATAGCGATGACCACAAAGCACTGCCCTGGGTCCCCAGTCAAGCTTGGCCTCCCAGTCGGGGTTTCGGGGATAGTATGCCTCAGCCCTGATGGTGACTGTTAGTTTCATGCCTTAACCGATGTTCAGAATAAGAATATCTAAATACATAGGCATTAAACAATTTCTATTTCAGTATGTACCGGAAATGGATTCGTTATATTTACTTATGTGCAAATACCTTTGGAAAAGGTATGAATCCATCACTCCTCCCTCTACCCATCTATAGGTTAAATACCAGGGCAGACTGGGTTCTATAGTCTTAGGTGACAACCAGTCTAGGAGAAGGATAAATCTGAATTCCAAAAGCTTCACCAACCTCCAATTGGTCAAGCGTGGTGACTACGGTTTAACTCCTGAAGACATGGTCAATCAAGGAAGACTTCCTCCAAGAAGCGAGAAGAACCTGGATCTGGATCTGGATCTGGATCTATTCTAGTGAGCTTTCATCGTTGGTTCCATTTTATGTAGCGGAAACCAGAAAAATGTTCCGAATTATAGAAAAAATCTAACAAAAAAAACTTTCGTTGGACTTTAACCAAATTTGCAATATCCTTCCCAATTTTTAAAATTTACAATTAACAAAAATCTTTTTATATATAAATAAAGGAATAGAAAAAAGAATGTATAGAGACTAAGATATTCTAGATGTTACCTGGACTTCTCACGAAAGTTGGAAGAAAAAAATTAGGCGAGAGAGACAGACAGACAGACAGACAGAAAGAGAGTGGGTAAAAAGACAAATATGGTTTCCTAAGAAAGAAGAGAAGCGAAAAAATATTATAAACACATCATGAAACGCCGTCTCCCCAAAGTAAAATAAATTATTACAAGAAAAGAAAACAAAATGGCAGAGGAAAAAAAAATAAGGGGATAAAAAAAGAGCAAAGGATTCCAACAAACACGTACTGAAAATAAAGCGATGTAAAAATATGTAAATAAGCCAAGATATAAATTTGGAATCAACGAAAAGCCAAATAGCTAACCCCCAACTCGAACCCCTAACCCTAACCCTACCGCCACACCAACACCAAACTAGTTCAATGTCTTCTGTCGTTTCTCCTTTCTCTGACTTGCTCCTGTTGCGTTGTGCTCGTCACGCAAACTAAAGGGAAAAACATTATAATTTTTCTGCAACTTTACCCCTCCCCAAATCATTCCTTCGGGCAGTGTCGGAACAGAAGGACTTGGAAGGCTGGTCGGCTACCCAGGAGACATAAACCGTAGGTACCCGGACATTGGTTGGGTAAATGGCGCCACCAGTCTCGTTGGCGTTGCACAGGGAGAGGAGGGGTCGAAGTCGTTGGTTGGACGGGTAGCGGGAACCCTTCGGAGAATATTGAGGCCAGTTCATGCCTCGGCTTAATTGTTCGAGTTTAAAATACATCTTCGTTCTTTAAAAGCCGTGTATTTAAAACATAAATAAAAATAGACAGATGTCCTAAAATCCCTTCTGCCTATCCCTCCCTCTGTCTCTCCATATATATATATATATATATATATATATATATATATATATATATATATATATATACTTTCCTTATAAAGCATTGATCTTATAAATTCTAGCAAGAAACAGTACTTTATTTTGTCTATATTTCTGTTATATACACTATTTACATTATTCGGACTATTGTCCTTATCTTTGTTGCCATATTTATCACAACGTTTTGGCCGAAATGTCGAACTGAACCCTTTATTTCGCTCGCTGGGGTAGACTGTTCTAGTTCCACCTGCCATGTCAGTTATCAGTTATCTCCTTTTAATTCCCCTCTCTAAGTTCTTCACTGCCTTAAACAGGTATTGAACTCACATCCTTTGGGTCCTGTCACTGGATCTAACTAACACCTTTATCCACTGTGCCATGTGTCCTTAAGGACATCGGTGTGTGAATTTCTGGGTATTACAAAACTAATGTCTTCAGCAATTATTTTTTACCAGTACTCATATTGCAATGTTTGATGTTATGAATGCATGTTTTTTACCAGAGCTCATATTGCAATTTTTGTTGTTATTATCGCTTTTCTCTGGCACTTCTTATTACCGGTTCCCATATTGTATTCATTTTTATGCTTGGTCGGCTCAAGAGATTTTTGTAGCCTAGCATATGTGCTGATTCCTTAAGTTTACGAATTTTCCAATGATGTTCTTTGTCTAGGATTTCAACTTGATTCCACAGAGGGTGATGATCTCCCTTTTCTCTCTATATGTGATCAGCCACGCCTGATTTTTCCACTTCCTCTCGTGTTACAGTTTTCTGGTGTTATTGAAGCCTTACCTTAAGGGGGCGGCCTGTATCGCCTTTATATTTCTGAAGAAGGCCGGAGCGTACAACGTCCGAAACGTTGTGATAAATATGGCAACAAAGATGAGGACAATAGTCCGAATAATGTAAATAGAGTACTTTATTTGTTAGAGTATTAATCAGATACACATATATTCACAGAAAACATGTCAGAAGTTTCTTTCTTACAATATAAATCGATTGGTGCAAGATCCTCATTTCAAGCCGCTATCCATAACTCCAGCGTAGGATTAGTGGGTGTGAAAGAATTAGAAAAAAGAGATATTATTAAGGAATGAGAATAACAGAATAGTAATCAGGAAGACAGTGGATAACGATTGACATTGAACTTGTTTTTTTTTGTTTTTAGATCAACGTTGGCCAGAAAGCATGGAACCGGAAAAGAGTTCCATAAGGGAGAAAGAAACGGTTAGCATAGAACTTACGATGACATCTAGCCAGTTTAGGGCCCTTCGATGTGGTGTAATCCTGAGCAAGCTTGTCTCGCTAGATCAGTTACGACTGAATAGGGTTTTCGGTCCTCACTGGGTTACCCATACATTCGGCCTTGTGCCACATCTAATCTACGCTTAGAAAATCGCCATAAGAGAGATATGTGACTGTCTTCATGCCGTGGCTTTTTCTTTGATTCAATGAAAACAGGGCGAGAAACAACTGAACTGCATTAAATAAGAACAAGACGAGATATCTTTACGTTAAATAAAGGGGTTCAGTTAAAGGTTACCCGGATCAACAGACACCGGAAGTAGGGTGTAACAGCGGAAACGCTGTGCTAATAACAAAGATAAGGATATAAGTGCAAATGTAAATAGCGTAAATAACGAATTTTATAAACATCGGGAGAGGCACCGTATATATATAAGGCTCGCCTGATGGCTGAGGTAAATGCGAGTTTCGCAACTTCGGAAATTTATAACAAACTTCACACAGCGTATCTCCTATAATTGTGGGGTCATTTCTTTTAGACGACAAAATGATATACAGACATTTTTAAAATAGCAAACCCAGTTCTGCCATAAAAGTTAATTAAACGCTTTCGTAAGAAAGAATACATGAAGAAATACAGTTTTAAAAAAAGGCATTCGACGTTTACATCAAAATGACACTTAATTTAAAGGCTACTTCGAGGAAAAAATAAATAAATGTGTTTCAAAGTTATGCTGAGCTTCTAATAATAAAAAAATACAGGGTGTCCTAAAAGTCGAACGGGGTTTTGATATTTAATAATCATTCAGGGAACTGATATTTTTCTCTTGTTTTGTTTTGCTTTTTTGTTTTTTCAGATTTAGAAAATTGAAGGCCTGGAGTATTATTATAGATAAATTTACATCTCAACAACGAACGGAAATTGTACAACTTTATTTTGAAAATCTACATTCAATTGTGCTTATGCAGAATGCATATCAACGTGAATCCACTGTGAGAAATCCGCTGTCTGAATCAAGGATTCACCGTTTGAATAGGCGTTTTCAGCAAACAGGGCCTATTTGTCATCTAGAAGACCATGTTCAGCTCATCCAGAATAAAATATTGAATGTATATTGAACAACACAGTAAAATGCAATGTCCATCCTAAGACGCTTTTTACATCTGAATGTGTCTCGAACACTTTTATGAGGAGGGATTTACACCTGCATTCTTATAAAATCCAACTGGTACAAGGCATATGGCCAATAAATTATGAGCAGCGACGTAACTCAACAAATTTAAAAGCTAACGAATAAAGATGAAAATTTTATTCATCATCAGAAGCTCGTGAATGTGAGATCCAAAATGGTGTCACTTACCATGCGTTATTTTCCACAATTCGTTCAAATAAATTTCCATTTAATGATATTCTTTATTACATAAATACGAATTAATTATGTTGCCTACTTAGGGAGTAAGGTCACTTTCAAAAACCGACGCAATGTTTCGGGCAATCGAAATAATCTAACATTTCACAGATACAGACGCAGACACACGCACAGATATATATATATATATATATATATATATATATATATATATATATATATATATATATATATATATATATATATATATATATATATATATATATATATAAAGAAAGAACAGTAAGAAATAAAATCCGGTGTTCTTATAGATATTTTTATTTTTACACAATAGTGCTCAATGTAAATTTACAGAGCATTAATATTATAAATTGATTGATTTAAAATATGGGTTTTTCGCTAAAATCAATTAATTTCTAATATATATATATATATATATATATATATATATATATATATATATATATATATATATGCTGCTATAGATAATTGTCGTCTAAATTACGTAAAAATCAAAATAAAACTGACATCTCATTATAACAGATATATTTACCAAAATTATACAAAAATATCTCGAAATACTAAAGAGTAAATTTACTCAATAAAATCGCCATTGGCTTCAACCATGTCCTCCAAACTACTTTGAAATCCCCTGCAACTCTTCTGATCAGTCTCCTCGTTTAAATTGTTGAACGCTACCATAATCCTTGCCTTCAGTTCATCTTTGGTGTTACAAGGAGTTTTGTTGGTATCTCGCTCAACTGCGCCCCACACACAATAGCAACTCTAGGGGGTAAGGTGACTAGATGTAAGGGGTAATGTGGTCGCAGAAATTGTCTGATAGCCATGACTGGCTTCTCGTGCTTGTGTGGCATGATGTAGAATCCTGTTTCTAAACATAGAGTCTTCCAGCAGCCACTCTTTTGACCCAAGGCAGCACTACCTCCTCAAGGCATTTGATGTAGGTAGGTCTCCATGTTGAGTCTGAGGTCCTGTGGGAAGATGAATCAAGCATAACGTTGTCATCACTCTAAACACCATGATGTTCACTGGATATATCATCTAACTCTTTCTGAATCCTCTGCACTGTTCTCAGATTGACAGCCAAACATTCTGAAATGTTCGTACTGAAACTTCCGGGGCGAATTCCAAGCAGTTAAGCTTGCCGTTTCCACATTTCTGTCGGAGTGAATTGCGTCATGGTGCTCTTTTTCTATACATTTTGCCCAACAGACCCTATTATACTGTTCAGTCGATAAAAAAAACTAAAAAAAACAACGCGCATGCGCAAAAATAAATATAAAATGGCGACAATTCACACTATATTTACACTTATATAATAGAGCACTTTTCTTTGCCATACTGGTTCCCGGTAGTACTTATTTATTTTTTAGTTTTCGGATATTTTGGATCATGGCCGAATGGTTTACCCTTCCACCGGGCGGGCTTGGTTTGTCTGTCGTATTGAACTTGTTTAGTTGTACCCATTTTGCAAACTACAGTCACTGCCCGCCTGGCGTCAGCAGCGTGAGCTGGCCGCGCGCGAAGCGCAGTTCTTGTCGAATTCTCTGCCTTCGGTCAGAAAGGGACCCAGACGTGGCTATACCGAAGGGCAGAGTCTCGTCTGGTGTGGTAAACAGACCCCATCCTATGTATGTATGTATGTATGTATGTATGTATGTATGGTGTTATTAATAGTTTTCTTATAAGAAAACATTCATTGAAGGAAGTCACAACGCTTCGTTCGCATGAATTTATAAAATCTTTCTCCTGAAACAATTTTTCATGAAACTGAGTTTCTCGAGTCCTCTGTCTTTCAAATATTAATAGGGGCTTCCTTCCTAGCCTTTTGTTTGAAGTAGTGTCGAACGTCAGAATATTATGTCATTATTTTCTCTTAGAGTTACATGTGCTATCCATTTTAGTTGTTGCTGTTGTTGAAATTCCTCAGGTGATTCTGTTTCTGTTATTTAGTACCGTTAGCTGTTTGTGATTATGTAACACCTGCCCACAGGGTTCGTAGAAGGACTGTCCTCGCTAAAACCCACAGACTTTATTAGTTCGAATTCATTTTTAACCATTGATCTGAAAAAATGGTTACAGACACCTGACAGTTTAAATATTTCTAAACGAGTTTGGCGCCATGCATTCCATACATATGAGTATTAGATTTGATTTAAGCATTTGTTCTTTTTACTGGAGACGACCTCGCGACAGACAACGCCGCCGCTGAAAGGACGTTGCCCGCCAGGACATCTAACACATTAATCTGGCACTGGATGATCCGAATTTAACCGTGAGAGTTGGAAGGACAAGGTTGCTCAAAGCCTTCGTGGCATGAGATCTTGCCGCAGTAGAAATTCGAGATTTTAGATAAACATTTTGTTTGTTAGCAATTTGTGGTTTGGGGCGAAACTACCCCTACTGAAATCTATTCTATATTCAACTTCCTTATCTCCTATATTAAATTTATCCGTGCCTTCTGTTTTTCAGTCCTATTTCTTGTAACACTTGTTAAAAATACTGATTTCTTTTTTGTTTAAGATCATTCTTATCCCAACTAAGAATGCCTATATCATAATTGCCGAGCTTCTCATCATCAGTGCATTGTCCTTAGAAACAAGAACAGTTTTCATTCGTATATTTCTTTTGGGTGTAGGATAAAATGCTTAAATAATCAGTGCCCATCTCTTCACATTGTATATGCTCAGGATATAGTCTAGGAAAAGATTAAATAGATTGCGGCTCTCATTTTCTCCTTGTCGTATTCATGATGAGGTTTGAAATGTTTCAGTAGTGGGGTCCTCACCTGACATGTACGACTTTATGGAACAATTTATCTCCTCTCTCAGATCAAGATATTCAGTTGAGTCATAGCTTGGAAGATAGTTTCTAATGGATGGGAAGATGATGTGATTCTATGCTTCTGTGAGCTCAACATAGGAGGTTACAATTTTCTATTAAGGAAGTATGCGATTTCCTGGAGATTTGAAGAGATTTTGCCAGAAAAAAAAATTATGTTTTGAAGGGTTGACTTTCATAGAACGATGTGCGTTTATTTAATACAATGCTCATTAATATTTTCACCATAACACATCAACTGCACGTACGAGGGTCTTGGGGATTACTTTTTTGTTTCCAAATGCATGAATACGTGATGTCCTACTTCTTGGGGATGCGCTTCTGATTCTAGACTTCGTTCATGAAACTGAGAAATATGCTTTTAAATTTAAAAAGAGATATGCAATGTCAAATGTTCAACCTCACTGTCTAGTGATGCTTTATTATTCTTTATCTGTTTTTTTTCTAGTTTTCTTGACTTACTCATCACTAGGATCGTTATTGTTCACGTTTGGAAATTGTAATTTTCGGATTTAAATTGGTATATGTTCTATTCCCGCGGACATTTTCAGCTTAGTGTGGTCAGTGTTGAAATGTGACTCAAAGTGTTTTTTTTTTTTTAAGCAGGACTTTTCTTCTGTTTAGGCTTCTACTGTAGTATGATCAGTGATTTTTCGCTTTTCTCTATATTTCAATACATTGTCTTTAGTGTTTGACTTCATTAATTTAATTTCCAATTTTCGGGAGATATTAGTTTCTCGGATCATTAACTAGCCTTTTTTAATGTTCTTTGATAATTATGTTGTCTTCATATTTTTTTTGTTTCTTTCTTGTGTTAACCATTTTCAGGACACTTTCATTTTCAAGGGCTTGAATGTTATAGCTAGGTGCCTTTCATGATTTATGCAAGCGAAGACAAAGCTATTTTGTTGGCTCAGTTTTGTCAGTTTTGTTACAAGACGTCTGTGGTCAGATATGTAGTAGGTTTATACGCTAACAACTGTCACAAATAGTATGCATATATATTGTTTAAAATGTGCTTATATTCATTGGGGAAGAGGGCTCAATATCACAGATAGAGAGTTTATAGCTTAGTGTCCATTTCCAAATGCGGATACGAAAACAAATTTCTACTATCCTACCTACAACCACTAATCACCAATAAAAACTAAATGAAACCCCATAAAATAAACCTAATAAATGTTACCCCAAATACCAAAACGTATAACGAAAGACAACAGTATAGAAAATAAATAAAGAAAAGAAATATATAAATGAATGAAATAGTACATAAATGAATGGGGAATCTGGAAGACATAACCATAGATGACCCTGATCCATCGACATACACACTTCCTCTAACCACTCTAACGTCCTCTAAATAGTGTTTAATATTTTTGTTGTAAATTCTCAAGAACAAAAAAAAAAACAGATGTATAAATTCACTTACATCATATGCTTAGGTTTTATTCCAATTATAATCAACGATTGTTAAAATAATAAACATTGCCGAAGAGTGGGTGGGGTAGTTAAAAAAGCGGTATCATAGGAAAAACGGTCTTTTTAACACTACGTCTTATTGCGGGTACGTTTATTCAGGTTTGCTATATCTTTATATACCTAGATTATTCATATCAACTTTTTTTCTACGTATATTTTAGGGGCCAAATTGACAAGAATGTGGAGGAGCAAAATTAGCTTCCAAACAAAGTCCAGACTGCACACATCGCTGGTAGTCTCCAGTCTTCTATGTGGATGTGAAACGTGGACACTGTTGGCGGAAACAGAGAGGAGGATCGAAACGTTTGAGAACAAATGATGTATGAGAAAACTCCTTGGTATTTTCTATTGGGAACAAAAAACCAATGAGTTTGTGCGGGAAAGGGTTGAAAGCTTTGTGGAGCACCGGGAACCTCTTCTCGCCACTGTCAAACGGAGAAAAATGGCGTGGTTTGAACACATTACAAGGCATGACAAACTGTGTGCAAGACTATCATGCAAGGCACCGCTGAAGGTGGACTTAGGTGAGGATGCCAACGCAAAAACTGGTTGAACAATGTCAAACAATGGAAAGGTATGTCTGTAACAGAATTGCTGCCGCCTGCCGTTAATAAACCGTTAGGGAAAAGAGTTAATGTGGTTTCTGCATTCGCCCGACGATAACAAAAGTCAAGGGGATGATTATGATGATGATGATGATGATGATATTGTAGGGAATTCATATCTCACTTTGTAAATGAATTCAACTTACATGTATACATTTAGCTTTGTAGTAGGCAAGTCCAGATGTAGGAAAATTAGAGTAAAAACGATTGTGAGAAATGTTTAACCACTTGCCTTGAAAATCTGCATTTAAAAACCTAGAATTCTGCTGGGATTGAACATTGTCACTAATAAGAAAAATGAAACACTCCCAACAATCAGGTCGATGCCATTTTATTTCCAAAGCCTTGACGGAGTTCAAAAACGGCCTTGTGTAGAGGGAGGGAGGGAGATGACTTATTTTCCACACTACAATCCCTTTCCCCATAGATGCAACGTCGCAAGCTACTCAAGTTATCTCTACTCTAAAACTACTTCCATATTAAATGTTCAGATGAGCCTCATTCTTTATTTGCATCTGTTCAAACCATTTCAGTCAAAACCCACCTTGCTATGTTCACATGTTTGATCACCCTCATTCTTTCCAAGAACTGCTACTTTGCGGAACAGACTCCCGCATGGATGCTTCCCAGAACGCTACAATTTTACAGTTAATCTTTATCTATCCCCATATCCCGTAATCTTCACTTTCTAATTCTTCATGTTATTTTCATGCCACGCACCTCATTAAGTAAATCTCTATCTTGTGTGGCCCTTGAGCCTTGTTTTGGGTGAAGTTTAGTAAAAAAAATATTTGCTATCTTGTTTTTGTCACGTGTGCGACAAAAGAAATAAGATAAGGAGAAGTAAAGGGAATGACAAGAAGACCAACTAAGTTTTATAGTAAGCATAAAAAAGGTTTTATTATAATTTTAGTGATTACGGTCAGTGGATAAAAAGTAAAAAACATAAAGAAGTTAGAAAAACTTCAAAGTAACTTCAGTCGCAAGTTGCTGAGTTTTCGTAATATAGTTTACATGTCAGGTCAGCGAATGATAGTAAACGGACTGCTCAGAAACAGATTTCTGCAACAAGTGACTTCGCCAGCCAACTCACTTAATTTGGGCGCCAATCAACGAATACGAATAACCGGAAGAAAAACCTCCACTTTTAAGGTCATCCAACCCAAATCAAATGACCCAGAACTCGGAGAAGCTTCATTCATAGATAGATTTTCTTAACCGTTTTTATAAGAAAACCCTGATTACACAGGTTGAGTCTACGATATAAA
This sequence comes from Acanthosepion esculentum, assembly GCA_964036315.1. Taxonomy (NCBI): domain Eukaryota; kingdom Metazoa; phylum Mollusca; class Cephalopoda; order Sepiida; family Sepiidae; genus Acanthosepion; species Acanthosepion esculentum. The sequence continues at coordinate 63,039,597 of OZ038493.1, read as the reverse complement.
TAAATATATATTATTGTGCCCGTTTCTCTGTGGGTTACTGGGTTAACTGGACTGGATTTGTTGAGTTCAACTCCTTGTTTAGTTTGCGTGGGGTAACTTCACACTAAAGCTTTTAAGAAGACAGCTGGTGACCAAGCACTTGGGTGAATTAGACACCTAGAAGAATATGAAAATAATGAAAACTAATCAAGTTTGTAAGAATTTGAAGAATTCGAAAAACAAATGTACAGAAAGAAAAACATCGACGTAGAGAAAAGAAGAATTTGATGAAAAGAAGTGTTGAAGACGACAAAGAAAAACAGGAAAGATTAGACATGTCATATGTTCCCTAATTCGTTAGGGTCATAGGTGTCATAGCAACAGTCTTGTGTCTAAGGCAAGACAGTACATCACTTTTAAGACTGGTTTTGATATCAGAGATTTCAATCACCTTGAGTGATTGCTACCTCAATGAAAAAGAGACCAGTTTGCTCTTCTGCTTAACCTAGGGGTCGTCAAACGTTTCCCGAGCGACCCCGCTAAGGGTTAGTGAGGAGTTCCAGAGGTTGATGATAGTCAAGGGGTCGAAGGGGAATCGGTGTGTGAATGACACTGAGATAAATTTTAGTTAGCCTACATGTATGTTGTATTCTTCAGTGCAGATAAAAGAAAAACACGGAGCTCGACGATGGACAGAATCAAAAGCTTTAGTGACATCTATCCAAGTAGATTTTAACTTATTTAATGCTACATTAAGCATTGCTTGCTCTTTTTTAATTGTTTTTTTTTTTTTGTTTTTGGTGGGGTGGGGTATTCTGAACTTGATGATGCTGGCGGGGAATTTTGAACCTGATCCAAATTATTTTTAATTTTCATAGATTTTAGGCAACAGTACGAGTTTTAAGGTTCAAAAATATTTTAATGAGGGTCGCAGGAAAGGGAAGAGAAACAAAAGTGTGGTGGGGGGTCTGGTCGAAAAAGTCTGACGACCCCTGAGCCCATAGTTAGTGGGAGAAGAGATGGATTCGTACCTTTCCTTAGAGTATCAATGCGAAAGGGAGCATAACGAACTTGGCTGAGATTCGAACTCAACTTGACTATTTTCCATTCAGAGTCGCTAATCGCTACTCGTATTTCCGGAAAGATTATAATTTGAAAATGTCGAAGAGGCATTGTAAGAAGAAGAATAATAATAAGAAGAAATAAAATAATTACAATAAGGGGGTCAATGAAAAAATAGAGTACAATATGAAATGTAATGTTAGAAGAATGGAATGAAAAAGAAGAAAAAATACAAAAGAAAGAGAAAAGGAGGAAAAATGAAAGAAGAAAAGAATGATTTTGGTGTAGAAGGAAAAACCAATCTAAAGAAGAAACAAATAAGTGGGTAAAAAGAAGCAGAAATGAAACTCTTAGAAGTCGAAGCATATGAAGGAAAAAAGAAGAAAGTGAAAGAGGGAGTCTGAAAAATGCAAGCAGCATTAACTGTATAGACTTCTATTTTTACGAATGATTTAATGTGTGCCGGGTAAAGGCTTAATCAACGGACTTACCTTTTTTTCATTTTTTTGAAGGCTGAGGGTAATTTTTATGGCTTTGTTGCGTGACTGGGCTTGAAATATCGGACTTTTCCGACGGGAGGTCGTGGACCGACAAACCACAGTCCTTACAACCATTACCACAGCTGCCGAGTCCACCCGAACACCACCCTCCTTCAACCCGGTTTGTCCGCGGCCGGTGAGTCACGGACGCACAGAGTTTGTGCGAGGATTTACAGGATTTATTTGGTGCAAAAAAGGAAGGAATTGCGATGAAGAAATAAATAAATAAAACGAATAAACATAGATAAAAATAAAAAAGAAAATACAAAATGGCGGACGGCTTGTCGTTTCAGCTTTCTGTTCCCGCCTTTTTTCTTTGTGGTTTCTTCCCCGGGGAAATTTTGATCAGGGTTTTGACTTACGAAGAAAGAATATCAAGTGTAATCACGAAGGCTGCGAAGGAAAATTGAGATGGACAGAAAAGAGGACGGTGGAAAGAAGGAATATTAGCTGAAAATGATGACGATAAGAAAGGAAAAAAGGCGAATGAAATAAAAAGAAAAGATAAATAAGAAGAAGTTATTAAAGAAACGATAAATAAATAGAATTTAAAATAAAACTGAAAAAAAAGGCGTGACGGTGAAAAAGAAAAGGAAAAAGAAAAAGGAACAAAACGAGGAATAGTAACGGAAATTTAGCAGAAGAAGAAGAAGAAGAAGAAGAAGAAGAAGAAGAAGAAGAAGAAGAAGAAGAAGAAGAAGAAAGCAGATTTGTAGACATTTAGAGCGGACGGAAAGGAAAAGAAGCCGAAGAAAAATTTAAAAAGAGAATAAAATGATGAAAGAGGACTAAAAAAAAAAGATTATGATGAAAAATAAAAACGTAGATGGAGGATGAAAGAAAAACTGTCTAAAGAAGAAGAAACTGAAGAAAAAAATAAATATGAGAACGTAAGAAGAGAAGAAAAACGAACGTGAAGGATAAAATAGTTTCAATAAGATTTCATAGAAGTATTTAATGTAATAAAAAAGAAAAAAAAAACGAAGAAAAACTTTGAATCGGCAAAGAAGAAGACAAAGAAGAGAAGAAATCGAGGGAAAGACAAAAGAAATGACATATTTAGAAGAAGAAGAAGTAGAAGAAAAGAAGAAAAGGAAGAAAAAATAGAATGATAATGAAAAGGAGAAAACGCTGCTGTTTCTAACGATAATGATGATGTTGGAAATAATGTTTCTGGAAAAAAGTATTGTTTTGGTTCGAATATAAAAACAAACATTACATAATAATTAGCAAAGAAAAATCAAGCGCATACTTCGGCCCAGGAGAATTCCACGGTGGCTTTTGCCAATTTAAGAAAATAACACATACCAGCTTTTTCTTCTACTGATATATCAACACACGCAGGCCTCCACTTGAAGACAAAAGTCACATTTACAGTTGTAAAAAATAGCTTATACGTTTGCACCTGAGAATTTATACGTTGGCGCCAAATTATACGAATTGCAGGATATGAAAATTCCACAGCGTAACTAAGGAAATCAGACCTAGAACTACAAGTAAAATGGACGTCAAAAGGGAGAGTAGTAGTTGTAGGAGGTGGAGGGGGAGGAGAGGAGGGGGAGGAGGAGAGGAGGAGGAGGAGGTGGACGAAAGAAAGAAAGAATGACAGAAACAAAAAAACGTAGGAGGAAGAATATCATTTATAAAATAAAAAAAATACAGAACAGATAGGCAAAAGGAGACAAGAAGGAGACATTATGATGAAAAAGAAAACTAAGATAAGAAAAAAAAGACGAAAAATTAAGAATTAGTGGAAGAAATGGGGAAAAAGAAGATGAAAAGTAAAAAAAAAAAAAAAGACTAAGAGGTGGTTAAAAAAGAAAAATAACGAGAGAAGAGGAACTGGAAGAATGAGAAGAAAAAGAGAAAGAGTAGACAAGAGGCGAGGCTTAAGTAAAGACGAAAAGAAAGAACAGGAAAAGAAGCAAGAGTAAGGAGAAAGAAACGATGAGAAAAACGAAGAAAAGAGAAAAGTAAACGGGATCGGTTGAAGAAACACACGAGGAATAAGAGTAGAAAGAAGAGCAAGAAGCACAAGTAGAAAAGGAGAACATGAAGAATGAAGAGAAAGAAGTAAGAATGAACAATGAGAGGGAAAAGAGAATTATGAGAAGAAAAGGAAGAAGAATAAAAGAAGTATGAAGAAACTAAATGATGGAAGGGATGTAAAACACGCGAGAACACGATGTAAGAGATGCAGAAAGAGAAACAGGCGAATGGATAAAAATGTTTAGGCAGAAGAAAGTAAAGAAGAAAGAAGGCTGGGCCATAAAAAGATTAAATGAAAAAGAAAGTATTGAAATAAAAAAAGAAGAGAAAAAAGAATAATAAAAACAACAGAACAAAAAGAGATAAGAAATAAAAAAAGGATTATTCGACTGTGAACATCTGTTCATACATTCGCTTGTGCGCATGCCTATTAACAAATTATCTCCCTTGTTTGCAACATACATAGATTAATCATGACGTGATTAAACCTTACTTATGATGGTTGCCTCAGTGTAGCTTAGATGTGGAACGGCCGAAAGTATGAGACACAATGTGAGGATTGAACTCACTATTCAGTCGTAATTTATCTAGCAAGACTAGCTTGTTAACCATTACACCAGATCAAGATGCCGAACAGAGGTTTACTAAGTATAGCTTAGTTGAGGCACAAGGCTAAGTTTTAGGATCGGAGTTGTAACTGAGCTCTCGAAACTAACCATTATATCACGTCGAAGTGACCAAAATGATTTTCTAAACGTATCTTGAATGCGGCAGAGCCGAAAGCGTAGCGCATCCAGTAAGAATCGAACTCACTACAGAGTCGTAATTGATTTAGCGAGACAAGCGTGTTAACCATTACACCACGTCGAACATAAGTATGTGCTCTTTAAACTATCATCTAAACCACCTCACAACCCAAGCACACACTTTTTTAAAAAAATCACTTCACCCCAAGCAAGGCAACAGAGCCACTAACACAGGGAGGTGGGGATGGTTACTTAGTGTGAAAAAAATATACGAAAAACATTATTAAGGAGCGAGAACAAAAAGAAAGAATATGATTTTAAAAGACAGAAGATAACGATTGACATTTCATTTAAATTTTTGAAAATCAAAGTTGACTGAAAAACAAGAAGCCGGAAGAGAGTTGCAGAAGCAAGAAGTGCGATAGAAGAAACTGTTAACTTAGAACTTTTATATCTAACCATTTCGACTCTGAAATGACGAGATCTTGACGCCAATCTAGTAATGCGCTAAAATTCTAGGTACCATAAAAGTCAGTTCATCGGAAACATTTACCATGAAAGTAATTATAAAAAGCCATATGGAATCTACATTACGGTGGTGGGAAAGTGACTGAAAGTCGAGATGCCAGGTCAGGATTACTAACATTGCAGAGTCTTCTTTAGATTTCATCAAGGATCTCTAAATATATAACGGGAGAACCAGACCATATGTTGCAGCAATATTCTAAGGACGAATGGTAGACTTCTAAATAAGATAGATACTGGCGAGAAAAACTAACTCAACACAGTGAACCAACCTTGCTAGCAGCAAACCTAGCGATCGATTCGATGACTAGCATTATATAAATTGAAGACTTTGGGAAAGGCATGAATCCGTCTGTCTTCTCCCGGCAATTTTCTAAATAACAGGGTGGACTGGGCTCTCTAGCCTTGCATGGAAAAGAAGGACATCCTTTAAATTCCAAATCGTGGAGAAGCCAAAGGAAAGCCGCCCCACTCTCGCAAAAATGCATGGTAATTCGCAGATAATTAAACTGTTTACGCGGACCTTTTGCGGAAGACTTATTCTCCACTTTTCAAGCCTATCGCTACTCTATTTTTATTTCCAAGGCAATTGTTCAGATGAGAGCTCCATTCATTAGTTTCACTAGTTCAGACCTTTACAGCTACGACACGCCATGCGACTTTCACAGAATCGAATCGCCTTAATTTCCCATCTATTTGGAAGAAGGAAGTTTTACTCTACATTGCGGTAGGAAGCATCTACGCAGGAGTCTATGCTTCCTTGTAGACAACTGTCTTAGCTTCATCAAGTCAAGGGTCACTGGATATCTGTCATCCTTATTCCCATAATCTTCACTTCTTACCAATCCCTCTTTTATTCATATCACACTAATTCATCATAACCCTTTTAACAGTAATCCTCTAAATTAAGTTGCCCTAAAACGTTGTATTGGATGAATTTCAGTATAAAAGATATAACGGAAAGGAACCTGTTGAGAGTCACGATTGCCTACCTACTGGTGCACAGCTATCGGTTAAATAGTAGGGTAGCAAAGGGACCACTCCATTATTTTACACAAGAATGAATCTTTTTTTTTCTTTAGGACATCATTATTTATATTTCAGTTAATCTTACTATTTGCGGAGGGTCATTTTATTTAATCTTTGCTCTTTTTTATATCATTCTTTTAGTTTTTTTGGGGTTTTTTTAAGCGCATCACCCCAAGCAAGGCTGGAAGCCACTAGCACGCAAGGGGTTACAGAAGGTTTGGAGGAAGAGCAGATAGGAATGGTAAAGGAGAGGATGTGGAGAAAGATAGTGGATCGATCAAGGCAAGGGGGTTACAGAAGATTTGGAGCGAGAGCAGATAGGAATGAAAAATGAAAGGATGTGGAGAAGGGAAGTGGATAGATCAAGGCAACTGGAGATGTCGATTGACGTTACACTTAAATAGTTGGAGATTGTATTTGTCAGGGAAACAGGAATAAGGAAGGGAGTTCCACAGGCGAAAAGTGCGAGTCATGAAGCTATTGGAGTAGAAGATACGTCTGCATCTAACAGTTTCAACGGTGAAGGGGTGGGAACCGGATGCCAGCCTCAAGGTGTCAGAGTGTTTTCCCTTCTTTCTTTCTTTCTGTCTTACTTTTCTTCTTTCTTTTTTGCTATGATTACACTTTTTTCATTATTTCTTTGCTTCCTTTCATTATAGTTCTCGGTTTCTTTCTTACTTGCTGTCATTATCTTCTTTCTTTTTTTTTCTTTCTTGTTGCCATTATCTTCTTTCTTTTTTTTTCTTACTTGCTGTCATTATCTTCTTTCTTTTTTTTTCTTACTTGCTGTCATTATCTTCTTTCTTTTTTTTTCTTACTTGCTGTCATTATCTTCTTTCTTTTTTTTTCTTACTTGCTGTCATTATCTTCTTTCTTTTTTTTTCTTACTTGCTGTCATTATCTTCTTTCTTTTTTTTTCTTTCTTGTTGCCATTATCTTCTTTCTTTTTTTTCTTACTTGCTGTCATTATTTTCTTTCTTTTTTCTTTCTTACTTGCTGTCATTATCTTCTTTCTTTTTTTTTCTTTCTTGTTGCCATTATGTTCTTTCTTTCTCACTTTCTTTCTTTCTTCTAATTCTGTAAGTGCATATTTATTTCCTTTTCTTTTTCATTGTACTTTATTTTATTTTCCTCCATTCATTCTGAAAGGATTTTCTAGGATTTTATTCCGTTTCATCTCGATCAAATGTTATTACGAAATCCCGATAAAGCTTTCGTTCTTTTAGGATGCCATAAAATGAAGGAAATTATTTCGTATGCAGAAATTAGGATATTTGGACATAGATAGATAGATAGATAGATAGATAGATAGATAGAAACGACAAAAAATTAGTAGACTAAAAGTAATTATTTGCAATATATACATACATATATATGTGTGTGTGTTTTAATCCGTCAGGTTTTATCACTTTAAACGTTGCACGTTTCGATCTACGGAAGGACTTCTTCAGTTTCGCGTAACCTACGAAACGTGTCACATACCGTTATCAATTTGGATGGCCAATATCTATCTATCTATCTATATATATATATATATATATATATATATATATATGTGTGTGTGTGTGTGTGTGTGTGTGTGTGTGTGTGTGTGTGTGTGTGTGTGTGTGTGTGTGCGTGTGTGATAATCCAACAGATTTTATCATTTTAAACGTTATTTTGTTTTGGATTCTCATATCTGAGTAGACGTTCCGGTAGAAATAAATAAACATACATAAATAAACAGAGCGTCTACTCAAATATGAGTATCTACTAAAAATAACGCTAAAAGTGATAATATCTATATGTATTTTTTATTTTTTTAATCGGTATCACCCCAAGCAAGGCCGCAAAGCCACTAAGACACAAGAGGTTACAGGGTATGGAAGAATTAGGAACAGAAGGGGAAGAGAAAAGAGTAATTAGGAGTACAATAGATACACTGACATTGCATTAAAAATTTGTGCAGATTAAAGTTGGCTGGAAATCATGGATCCGGAAACGAGTTCCACGAGCAAGAAGTGCTAGAAAAGAAACTATTAGCATAGAATTTCCGGCTACATGTATCCAGCTCAACTGCAAATTGACGAGATCATGACGACAGTCTAGTACTGCATTTAAATTCATAAAGTCTAGCGAAGAGTTCGTCCTCACAACTACCATGAATGTATTTATGGTAAGCATGGACTTAGAGATATGTAAGATAGATTATGAAGAGAAAAATAGCTCGCTCGACAAAGTGAATTGACTTTCTTAACAGCTGACCTAGCAATGGATTCGATATAGTCTTTCCACTTAATGTCAGCTGAGAACATTAGCCCGAGAAGGTGCAACGAGTCACTTTCATAGAGGTTAGCACTAGCCATGCTGATGGAAGGCAGAGAGGAGTCTCTCAGATGATTAATGGAGAGAGGTTTAGTTTTGGAGGCGTTAAAATTAACAAGCTATCTTTTACCCCAGTTAACGACACACTTCAGGTCGTTTTGAACATCAGTTGCCATTTTGACCTTGTCGGATTTGATCAGCCTTATTATCGAGACCGGAGTAAATGGTTGTGTCGTCAGCATAGATGCCAAATTGAGATCAGACGTCATCAGCAAGGTCATTAATAAAACTTTTATAAAAGGTGTGGGACCATAGATGGAGCCCTAGGGGACACCCGCGTTAATACAAAAGAATCTAGATGAGTAGCTGCTCGGGATAACTTTAGTTTCACAATTTGATAGGAAAGATTTGATCAGCTCAAAAATGCATCCGGAGACACCGTAACTTTTCAGATTGTGGAGAAGACCTGTATGCCAGATCCTATTAAATGCTTTCGAAATGTCCAATGCTACAGCGCGGGCTTCACCGTTTTTATTTAGAGCATGATAGACTCTTTCCATAATTATCGTCAGTATATCAGCAGTTGACATGGAGAAACGAAATCCGTATTGCTTGTTTGAGAAAAGGCCCAACGACGAGAGATGATGAACCAATTCAGCATTGATTAGGGCATCTATCAGTTTCCCAAAAAGAGGTAGAAGGCTAATAGGCCGATAGTTAGAAGGGTAGGACTGGTACAACAGATGATGACTTCGAGCAGGCAGGAAAGCAAGTTTATACATTTTGGAGAGAACATGGGGCCAGTTCGAGAGCACGCTTCTTAATGACTATTACAGAAATGCCATCGGGTCCACATGCTTTGTGGAGATCAAGGTTAGAGATGATATCAGAAAACATATATATATATATATAAAGAAAGGTATTAACAAGTTTGGTAATGTGCATATGAAAACCACATATCCTAACACTTAGTCTCTGAAATAGTCCCCCTGTTTATGAATACAATGATACTTGAACGTAAGCTACTCTAACAGTAGGATCATGAATCTATACTACATTATCTTCGAATGTACCATTCAAATTTGGCGACGATACATCCTGACGATTGGACCGAACGATTGCAAAAATGTTTGTCTACGAAAATCTGATAAGACGTAAGATATATTTGCATTGATCCTATATATATATATATATATATATATATATATAGAGAGAGAGAGAGAGAGAGAGAGAGAGAGATAGCATCTATTATAAAATTCTACAGATCGTTAATATATATATATATATATATATATATATATATATATATATCCCCAAGTATAGGATTGGTGTATACGGAATAAATATCATTAACCAAAAATACTGTTCTTATAAGAGTACTCATTACAGAGTAGAGCAAATATAATTTTTTCGAAAATTATAACATAAACATATTCTAAAAACACTACAAAATAGCCATTTTGTTTCAAAACGTCTGGTGTCTTATCAAATCAAGTGATGGTGTTGAACGTAACATTCTACTAAGAAATGTAAATGAAGAATGAGTCTTGTGTCATAAGGTAGGCGGGACTTTTCACCTGTAAAGTTAAGTACTGCCGACGATTGTTTTATTTACACCTGTTTCAAATTAAACGTCGTGACCTGGTCGCTTACTGCGCAAAAACCATACCTGACATATCAAACGCTCTCTGGTTATATGACCTGCTTGACACGCGAGACCAACCACTTTATTACGTATAGCTTCTCTTTTTTTCTTTTTCTCTTTTTTTTTTCATCTACTTTTCTCTACAGAAATTGATTATTTGTCTACGATGGCTTAAAAAATGTTTTCTACGGTAGGATAATTTTACAAGAGAGAATTAAAATTCATTCGATCGCACACGTTTGTAGGCGATATTATATATATATATATATATATATATATATATATATATATATATATATATATATATATATATATATATATATGAATAGGCTAAGAAAGAAAGAAAGAAAGAAAAAAAAAAGAAAGAGTGACCAAAGTATAATGTAATGACTGGTTCCCGTCTACCAGGGACACTAGTGAATTGCTTTTGCAGACGCCTGCACAGTCACATTTGTATTTCTTCAACACCCCCAGAGTCAGTCTTTAATTTATTGAAATTATCTTGAACCGACCTTAGTTGAGTTTCTGATTGAGATCACATAATCAGGTGTGATCAGTGGTTGAAAAAGGCCAGTAAGCTCAAACCCTCGGTCACGATGACTTGTGACTTCGTGATAGCACAATTATTATCAACGGCGTCTACTCACTTTCGTCTACTCACTTTCACTGAAAAAGGCTTCGCTCATCCCGTGGAGTCTGGTTTTCAGGTTTTGTTCAAATTTTCTGCGCGCTGACGTCGTCATAACGCTGACGGTATAACCGCGTGCACAGCAGCTTTTCAACAAAATGTTCTGATGGGTATTAGGGGTTGCAAAATTGTGTTGCATCAATCCCAAGAGAGAAAGGTTGTTTGTGAACATCAGTATGCGATGTATTTTATCTGAGTTTGAACACCGGCCGTCAATGCAAAACGTAAATGGACATCGTAATTTTGTTGTTGTTTTTCAACAAATGTATTGATGTGCAGTTGTCCAAATGAAAAGTTAAATCGGTGAACAGAGTCCAAATTCCAACCCAGGTCTGTTTTTTTGGGTTTTTTTTTCATTTTCACACAAACGCCCTTGAAAAAGGCAAGTGTCCATCTTTTTTTGCCCTACCTGTTATTGTTTACATAGCAGAGTAAACTGCACTCTGAAGCAATGGGCAGCATCCAATCTTGGAAATGACAACTCCGATTTCAAAACTGTGGTGAAGGCAGCTGGAACGCAGCCCACTCCCAAGCTGACATGGCAAGTCACAGAAAATAAAGGAAAAGGAATCTGTGGAGCACCAGGATCCAGTCCGTCCTGACGGTTTTAAAGAACTATTAGTTTGCACTCGAATTGAACCCACTGCGCTACCTTTGGCCCATGAGACTACATTCATAACTCTAGCGCTACGGCCGGCACGCTATGCTGACATTTAATAAGTTTCACTTAATATGCTACACAGCTGCTCTAGTTGGCGACCAAATTGGTTCGTGGGATTTATTTTCTAATAGTCGTTCTACATATAAAATTATTTATATATATATATAATTCGCAGATAGTACTGTTTCGGTGTATCATAGTTGTTCAGTGCGACTATATATCCGAATGCTTCAAGCTAGGACCGAAACCCGACCGATTTGGTGTCAGAATTTCTACCAATGATCTATTATCATTCAGCAGAGCGAAACAGCTAATTCTAGCGTCTTGTCTTTATGAATGTAAACAAACGCCATTCAGTCAGAGGGCTTCAATTCATCTTATCGAAGAGCTTTGCATTAGCGCAGGTGGCTGTTGTTTATAGAATCAGCTTATCTCTCAACAATGCTCAATTGAAATATATTTTACAAGTGATTATATATATATATATATATATATATATATATATATATATATATATATATATATATATATATATATATCACAATGAATCATTCATACAAAAAGAAGATTAGTAAAGTTAATGATTTGTTAGCGAAGGGATTTCGCCATTTTATATCATTAACTTTACTAATTTACTTTTTGTATGAATGATTCAGTGTAATATAAATTGAACTGCACCACATATTTGATTTAAAAGAACTGATCTGACGTACAAATTTTTGGATTAACAACTGAGACATTACTCTACTTATTTAACAATTTAGTTCATGCCACATTGACTGATAAACTCCTACAACAAAAAATTCTCAAATTGCCATATTAGTAAAAAAAAAACGCACTCTATTAAATTTTAAAAAATTCAACCTTAGCGTTGCGACTGCACGCTCCAAAAGTTTTTAGCCGTTAACAATAACATTTAAAAAAAAAAATATTTCGATTCGCATTTAATTTTTTCGTCTCGGATGCTACCTGGACTTTACCAAAAACAAAATAATTTCCATGCTTGAATGTTCACTTGAAAGTACTTGCGTATTAAAGAAAGAACTTATACAGCTTATAATTTTTAAAAACAAGGTTGATAACATTCCTCGGGTGATTTGTAGGTTAATGCACATTAAAATTTTGTTTGCGAAGGGATTTTGTCATTTTATATCATTAATTTTACTAATCTACTTTTTGTATGAATGATTTATTGTAATATAAATTGAACTGCACCACATATTTGATATATATATATATATATATATATATATATATATATATATATATGTATATATATATATATATATATATATATATATATATATATATATATATATATATATATATATGCAGTACCGTGCAAAAGTCTTAGGCGATGTTAAACTATTGTAAATTTTTGATAATAGACAACTTATCAGTGAATATTTTATTGTGCTGTCTGTCGATGAAAATTTGGCCATATTGGAGTCATTGTTACACAATTATCATATTTTTAGCAAAGATTCTGAATGAGGAAACAAAATGCGAGACCACACCCAAAGATAGACGTGCGAAATTCTTCGACCTGTTGGCCTTTTTTGTTTACTCTTTTCTGTTTCTGTAAAAGGAAAATATTTTTTACGCAACAGGACCGATTTTTCTATATATAGGGATAATTCTGACATCAAACTCTTGTATTCTTTCATAACTTGAAATCATGGCAAAAAATTCTAAGGTAATCAGAATTAATAAATTGAAGTCACATAATGAATACGAACCATTGAACAGTCGCTAAGAGTCTTGGAATATCAAGAAGATATCCCCTGGAAGTTTCAAAGCTCTGGAAGTGTTTTGAATCGACCAAAGTATGGTCGTCTTCGAAATCTACAGTATAAGATAAAACCGAGACTGTTCAGGACAGCAAAAGGCTCAGTAAACGAAGACTGATAGACAAGTGATGGTCGACTGTGACTTGTTCAGTTTGGTGTCAGTAGATAAGGTTATCCTTCAAGAACATAGAATGAAGAGATTCATTTTCAATGAAGAAATCAGGTTTAAACGTAAAGCATTTGAAGTTGGTCAAAATGGTATGATGCAGATTTTTGGGATAATATCACATTCAGAGATGAAATGAAGATGGAGTCGCGCTCTAATTTGTTAGAAGACTGACAGGAAAACAAAATGGCCCGTGTTATACAACGAAAACAACGAAGTTTGAGGGAATAAAAGTCTGACGCTTTAAGGCTGGATAACAAATTAATGGTTTCAGGAAAGTGGTTAAAATTAAAAATAGCTTAAATATTGTCAAATAAATCCTGATTTTAAAGAACTACTTAAAATATTTAAAATATCTAAATCAATAATAAACCAATATATTTCTATTCTGACAAATGTTGTGGCCTAAAAAATGTCTAAAGAATGCTGATCAACAAAAAGTGTTTCCGAAAAAAAGTTCCCTATATATTATGAGAGGACCAGCCTATTTAAGTAGGTCCCATTAGAGACCAATGTCTGTCTTACATTTTATTTGACTGAGCCGTTCATATTTCCCGAACATTTCTCATAATGACAGAAAATAAATCTAACAATGGTCTGTGAGATTTTCACTGAATTTATTTTATCCTAGTAAAGATAAAATATTGCATCGCCCAGTTAAGATAGAAAGAACCCGATGGACAATGGTCTGTGAGATTAGCTTCTGAAATATCACTCGACGGCAGGTGGATATGTAATATATGTATTTTAATACGTACGTATGTCAAGATCATCACCTCTCTCAGAAACATCGCAGTCAAACACTCCTTGTTAAACTTTCTTCTCTCGTCGCTTACCCCGTCAGACATCTACTTTAAAAATTGCTGTCTACAATAAAAAATCGTCCATTTTATAGCTGCACACCTGGCCGTCTTTGTCTTGGTCTGGGTTCTTTCTCCACCCTTCGACGTTTCCAATTGACAAGAAGCGCTTAACCTATCTGTCTCCACTTAACGACAAACCACATAAATATGAAAGAGAAAAAGGATAATAATAGACGAGGATATCACTAAAATGTAATAAATAAAAGGAGATAGATAGATAGATAGATAGATAGATAGATAGATAGATAGATAGATAGATAGATAACAACAGACCGAGAGTTATATCAATATAGGCAGATTGAGATAGATAGATAGATAGATAGATAGATAGATAGATAGATAGATAGATAGATAACAACAGACCGAGAGTTATATCAATATAGGCAGATTGAGATAGATAGATAGATAGATAACAACAGACCGAGAGTTATATCAATATAGGCAGATTGAGATAGATAGATAGATAACAACAGACCGAGAGTTATATCAATATAGGCAGATTGAGATAGATAGATAGATAGATAGATAGATAGATAGATAGATAGATAGATAGATAGATAGATAGATAGATAGATAAACCGGAGAAAATACAGCACGTATAAATAGTGATATACATTCCAGTAATTCCCTGCACCCACATTTTAATAAGCAATCTCTCAGCTGGCAATTATGTGCAGTCAGACATGCGCTCTGACCGAAAGTAAATCGTTAAAGTAAATTGTGAGGAAAAACTGAATACAAAAAAAAAAAACGAACCTTTAGAGAAATCACCATAACATAAAAGACGTACACAATACGTACACGTGAATTTGTCGCAAGAAAATCTGAAGATATGTAAGCTTAAAAATGAATGAATCTTCTCAACAATAGTTAACTCTCGCGCCGAATTCAATAAAAAAAGGTTCTCAATTCTATGAAAGACATCTGAAATCAGAAATGCATTTCCCAAAAGTGATATTTATCATATTGGTAGACTATGGAAGCGAAAAGGTAACCCTCAAGACCCTCATACAGTTGGATCCTCTCTCAGTGCCATGCGTGATACACGCTTAGGCGATCATGTATCTTTCGATACATGACTGACAGATTTTTTCCCGTAGTCCTTTCTTTCCTTTCTGCGGTAGACCAGGTAGGCCATCCAAGTCTATAGAAGTCAATCGATTTACCCATAGCTGGAGGAAGAAGAAGAGGATTCATACCTTTCCCAAGTCTAATAGCACGTAAGTGAATGTAATGGATTCGACTGGAATTCGAACTCGGTTCTCCGATTCCTCAATCCGAGCCGCTATCCATTACTCCATGATGCCTATAGAGAGAGTATTAACTGACCTTTCGTCGCTTTATGAAAGTCAAATCCTCACAATCCAGTTTGGTTTTCGTTCTGGTAAGGGATGAAATATGGCATATAGGTCATAGGTCATCAAACAACTCCTTGAAATTTCATACCTCACTAATTGAAATTTATATACGTGATATGTTGACGCTGCAACAGGACTACATCAATAGAGATTTCCTTTTTTTTCCATTAGAAATCGCCTTCCAATATTGGTGTATAGATCAGTTATAACAAATTTATTATAAAGAATAAGGAACTTGAATATAGAATAGGATGCGCTAGAGGTAGTTTAGCTCAATACCACCAATTGTTACAAAACTAAAACATTAACCTGAAAAGAGTTATATTCTTAAATAGCCTCGTCAGATCGAGGCTTATCTTATGAATGGCATGCATGGCACCAAACCCGTATAGAAATATCTAAACTGTCAGCAGTATACAACCGCTTTCTCAGATCAATGGATGAAAATGACTTTGGCACAAAAATATAACCTTTCATATGCTACTTAGAAAAATGATCGTTATCCTCATCTTGGGAAGAACCCATCAGGAAACACGACGATCTATGAGGTTTACGGGTAATTTGAGTTTAGATCAGTCATATTAAATTAATCTCTTTTTTGAACCTGATATCATCATTTATAATTGTATAATCTATTTGTATAGGGCGTATAGTGTATACCTATTTGTTTTAAACTCCAGTCTTCTTTTATACAGAAATTCACATGCCAAAAATAAGTACGATTTCAAAATTTCAAATATTATTATGAATTACTTGTAATTGCATGCATCAGTTTTAGTATAAATAATTATTGACCGATTTTTATCATTGGGATATTTTTGCATGATATCAAGAATTAAGAATATAGTAACTAGGACCCGCAAATTGATGGAGAGAGTTATCAATGATAATGTTCTGACTTCTAATACGCGATTATCTCCTTTTAAGCCTTCTTTGCCGTAGGGCTGCTTGGATTTTCAGTTCTGACAAATATAAAAAACCAAAAAAGAGAAAGGATTAATTGCGTTGATGAGGAGATGAGATTTTTGTTTATCTCTAATTAGGCCTATTATCCAGGAGAGTACCCGTCAAAAACAAGCTCATACTTTTCATTAAATTTGTGTACTTTAATCAAATTATAAGTTATTTGTGTTGTATATTATATTTAAAACACTATTAGTCGTTGTTTTTTCTTTATTTTCAAATGTACTTTTTATCGTATAATTTGAGACGCGAGCAAATTTGAATTCTGAAAATGCGACCCAGAGAAAAATGTGTGCGAACCACTGCTCTAAGGTGATTCTTGCTATTTTATATTTCTTTGTCTGTATAATTGATGTTCTGTCATCCTTCTATTCAGGTAGGTTACACGCAGTTTCCTATGGATCTTTTTTGTATTATTATGTCTTATGAGTGTTAAATTCTTTAAGCCTTCTTTCCTCATTCTTTCCTAGAAATTTAACTTCCTCTTTCTAACTATTAGCAGCTTATTCGTCTTAAGACTTCCTCTTTCTTTAGATGCTCCGTTCACTATGTTCTCATTTGTAAAAATGTTCATGCAATTTGGCATTGAAAAGGACTTAGTCTGATATTTAGTTTTAGCGCTTTCACTAGTTCTTTCTTTTACACACTGTTTACCAGAATGTGCTTCCCAAGCGAGGGCCATATTCACTTTGAGCAATCTAGTCAATTCTCCGAAGATGTCGGGGAAAGACTCGATTTTACACTGATACCGGTGGTCGGTAAGTCAGTAACATTTAGGAAATTGAATCGTGATTTGCGAAGCAAGCGGTTTCGTTTTAGGGATGTGTAGGTAAAACATTGTACCAAGTGATATTCAAACGTGTTGATGACGTTTACAACGTAATAGCAAGTTGAGGCATAAAAAAATATATTTTTGCTTTTTATTGAACAAAGTAACTAATACTAACAAAACAAAAGTCATTGAAACAAAGCAAGTTCAGTCGACCAATGATGACAATTCCAGAACAACGTAACTATAAACAATTTTTTCTATCCTCTGCCAGCCGCTATGATGGAGAAAGCATTACCTCGAACCGTCGCCAGTGCGACACGCTGCAAGAGCCACTCCGTTTCGCGAGGCTCGTTCCTTAATCGAGACGCAATCGCGCCAATCCTCCGAAGGAACGCCATTGAACGAGGGCCAATAACCCCTGAAGTCTCCACTGCCACAGGAGTAAAAAAAAATCTATCAGCAAGAGAAGAATATTTAGCTATTTTTTTTTATCTCTGCGTCTCGGGCGACGAACCCCGGCTCAACCGCGGACCTGATCAAATTACCGACCGAAAATGTATCTGCACAGGTCGCATCCCAAATCAACGACTTACCCATTTTAAAAGGGAAGATGGTAATGCCATCCGGCCGCTTTCCATCACCACGGTCGAGGCCTACGGGTTCGATTTGGGAAGGGAACCCAGCTGCATCCAAACCTCATTTGATGATGTCGTTAATTGCTGCATGCCGTGGAAAGCGGCCGGCACTACGATGACAGGAGAGAGGATGCAAACCAAATTCATTGATGGAGGCTCCACATCTGCATCTGTGACGCTCACATAATTTGAGTCCAAGATGGATCGCGACTCCGACCCGAGTGCACTCATGATCTAGAAGGGTACCGGTAGATGAAGAGGGCACTGCGTTGAGCCAGGCGCCACTACTCGGTTGTGAAGCAGATAGTAGACAGGCGAGGCGATGCTGATCCAGAGAGAGAGCCTCAAATTAGTAAAATTGGTCTCGCATTTTATTTTATCCCAGCTTTTTTGTTTTGATGTGTCTAGTGGGATAGAAAGTAATTCTTGGGTTCAGACGCTGCAAGCTTGTTCGAAAGAACTACCCGAGAAACACTGAGACGATCCACTGAGTATCTCATCAATTAATTCGCGACTGGACGAAAGTGAAGAAAGATATGCTGGAAGGGCCAAATCTACCGCTGATCGAAGGCCCAGGCCTCCGATAAATTGTCTTTTTTTACGCTTCAACTTGCTATTACGTTGTAAACGTCATCAACTCGGTTTGTTTTCCTTGATTTGAATTCTTAAGCGTTTCGAACTTCTTTGCACTGTTTTTACTCAAATTAAGGCGTGACCACCAAGACTGGCAACTGCTAGTCGAAATATTTCCATAAAAATAAATCATTCGTTGGAACTACAAGTTTTTTTCTTTTAATTATTTACTGATCAGTCCGATAAGATCAAATTAGCAGCTGATCTCAAAACTTACCTACCATATGCTGTTAACTGGAGTAAGGAATGGCTTGTTTGTTTTAACACTTCCAAAATGAAACTGCTCTCTGTCAATCATCTGAGAGACTTCTTTATGCCTTCCATCAACATGATTGATGCTAACCTCCAGGGGAGTGACACGTTTCGCCTTCCCGGGATAACATTTTCTGATGCCATGAAGTGGAAAGATTATATTGAATCAACTACTAGGTCTGCTGCTAAGAAAGTTGGTTCACTGTGTCTTGCTAGACATTTTTTTCTCTCCAGAATCTGTCTTAATATCTGTCTTAATAGAAAGTCTCATCGGTGCGATAAGGTTAAATTGGCAGCTGATCTCAAAAATGACCTACAATCTGCTGTTAACTGGGGTAAGGAACGACTTGTTAATTTTAATGCTTCCAAAACGAAACTGCTCTCTATCAATCATCTGAGATATCGCTTTTCATCATCATGGCTGATCCTAACCTACAGGACTCGTGACTCGTTACGCTTTCTCTGGCTTACATTTTCCGCTGGCATGAAGTAAAAAAAAAAGATTATATTGAATCTGCTAGGTCTGCTACTAAGAAAGTTTTTCTCTTCATAATTTATCTTACAAACTTTTAAGTCTACCATTCGTTCATGAACTGAATGTTGCTGCGACATTTTGTCTGGTGCTACTGCTATACATTTAGAGATTCTTGACAAAATCCAAAGAAGTATCAATAATGTCATTGGTCCTAACCTTCAGTCACTTTCCCAGCGCTATAATGTAGCTTCCCTGTGCCTTTTCTATAAATAATTCCATTGTAATGGTTCTCACGAATCTTCCTCTATTGTATGAATTTAAGTGCAGTACTAGCTTGGCGACAGGCTCTCATCATTTTACAGGTGAAATGACTAAATGTAACCGTAAGTTCTATGCTAACAGTTTCTTCTATTGTCCTTTTCACCTGAGGAACTCTCTTCCAGTTTCTTGCTTCCCAGTCAAGTTTGATCTTCAAAAATTTAAATGCAATGTCAATCGTTATCTTCTGTTTTCTTAATTCCTGCTATTTTATTATTCTCAATACTCTCTAACACTCAGTAATCCATTGTGAGTTAGTGGCTTTATTGCCTTGCTTGGGGTAAAATGATTAAACCAGGTAAATTTTATTCAATAACCTCGCTACCTAGGGACCTACGAATATACACAACGAACATCATTTTGTCGTTTACGGAGAGACGCTATATGATATACCGGGTGTAACAGCAAAAATTATCCAAATCGTGTAACAGCAAAATTGTCCAACTGTTAGATTAAGAGCTTTGAACCGTTGTATCTTAGAAATGATTAAAGATATATTACTGGAATTCTCCGAGGTTTTTTATAACACTATTGGACTCTACTTTAAATAATAAGAATGTATTTAGCTTTAAGATGAAATGATGATCCCTCTTGCTGTTGTGACCTACTGATCCAGTTTTCCTCTCTATTGCTTCTTCTTTTTTAAACGTATTCACCATTTTCTTGATGGTTGTTGAATTGACTCTGAAAATGTAAGCCAGAATATGAATGTTGCTACCATTAATGATCTTTTTCTTCTCACCATTTTTCAGCTGGGAAGATATAGTGAGGCGATTTTAACCTGTTCTCTTTAGCTGAATAACTGAAAGGGTTTTTCAGTGATTCTTACGATACATAGTATCAAGATGGCTAAACGTCTTATCTGAAAACCTGGAAAAAAGACACTCAGTTTAGTGGATTTTTACATATTAAATATTTTGTGGATGAACAATTATCCCATGCTGTTACAAGATTTGGACAATTTTGCTGTTACAACTAGTATAATTTCTAAACAGTATGGTTCACGCATGCAGACATTATGGCAACGAATCAATTTCTAATAATGCAATCATTTGATTGATCTTTCAAACATGGGCTGAGTAGATTTGGATTTTTAGTCTTGCTATGGAGTTACATTCACTTCTGTAGATGAGACAACGTTGGCCGCCTCTTGCACTTGGTGTTACACTAATATTTTAGTAAACATTTATATGACGTTTTACTCCTGCACGTATTAACAGGTCTTAAAACGCACCCCTTTCACTCGAAATTCCCCACCAATATGGTCATCCGACTGAGTAATTTATGCGGGGAAAATATCCTGGAAATTTCTCATATAACGGGACTGAATAAACTAATCTCTTAGCTTTTTGGCTTGTGTAAAATGTTCCAGTCCCACGTGAAAATCTATGACCTTCTACCAGACTAATTTAATCTTAATAAATATCTACAATAATAATAATAATGATGATGATGATGACAAGAGAAAATTAATCAGAGTTGCGGACTATTTAAATTGAGTGGTCCTCTCTTAAAAATATAGGGAAAATATTGGTAGGGAATAATTGTTTTTCGATTAGCATTTCTTTGACCTTATACAAGCCACGACGTTTGTCAGAATCGAAAAATATTGATGTTTTATCACTTTAAAAGGTTTAGAATGTAAATGCAATGTCAAAACGATTTCTGACTTCATAAAGAGTTAACTGCACAAAAGTCAACTTTGAAATTTTGTTACGGCATTGATAAATGCATACTTACAGATGTTGTCTTTTATCACTTCGTAATGACGTAAGCACATTGATATTTATAAATGAAACACAGTACAGATAACTCTTGCAATCAGGGATCGATAAGGCAATATGTTTATGTTATAAACGGGAACGCACTCTAAAATGATAAAAAATCATTTTTTTATTTTGATAAGTGCTGTTTCGTGCTGAAGGAACACTAATGTACAGATAGTGTTTCGAAAATTCATTCCTATGTTTTACGCGGAAGCCAGCCATTTTAAGTATTTCCATAGATGGATCTTTAATAAAATCTCTCCTCCAGTTAACTAGAAAAATCCCTTTGGATAAAGACAACGGCGTTTCTCCAATGAGAATTTTCCAGAGGCCGAATGAAGTTTGTTAGGAATGTCTACCAGGATTTGTAGCAGATTACTTTGGACTGAACAGTCAAAGCATTCTGTGAAAATCTTCAGGAAAATTCTAGAAACGGGTTGATCTATTTATTTTGTTAATTTAGGTCTGTGTGTCATTTATGGATGGTAAAATATACAAGAACATTAATGCTGGTTTCTTCTTCTTCTTCTTCTTCTTCTTCTTCTTCTTCTTCTTCTTCTTCTTCTTCTTCTTCTTCTTCTCTTTGTTGTTCTTTTTCTTTCTCTTTTTATTATACTTCTTTTTTTTCGACCATTTTTGTTCTGCTTTCCCTTTTTTTAACATCTCTTTATCCTTTTTCTTTTTTGCACTTTTTCCTTTTTTCTTCGTCTTCTTTTTTTCTGTCATCTTTTTGTATTTTTATTTTTTTTATCTATTCTACTTTGACTTCTTTGTCTTTCTTCTTCAGTTTCTTTTTGTGATTTTCCTCTTCTCTTTCTTCTATTAGGTCGTCTTTATTACCATCTTCCAAACTTTCTTCTATTGCTTCTCCTCACCTTTGTTTTCTTTTTCTTTTTTTAACATACTGTGTCTGCTTTTCCTACTTCTTCCTCTTCTCTTTCTTCGATTGTATCTTCTTACATTTGTGCTTTTGTAGCTTTCTATTGCATTTCTATCGATTTCTTATGCATCTTCTTCTTATTTAACCTTTTCTTCTCTTCTTCTCTTTTTTCTTCTCTTTCTTCTTCTACTCGTTTTCTTCTTTTTTGTCTTTTTCTTCTTTTTCTTCTTTTTGTCTTTTTAGAAGCATATTTCTATTCATTTTTATTTTCACCCTTTTACATCTGGTTTCATCTTTCTCAATGTTTCTACTGCAAGCAGCCATTGTTCAGAAAATGCAATTTCATTTGCATTTGTATTTTAATAGGAATCATTTCGCATTGAATCCAGGGCCCGCTTTACCAGTAATATCTACTACTTCAAAGTGATAACTTTTTAATACAGCAGACAATAGTGTTTTATCTGGAAGGAAAGTTCTTACGGTTTCTAAACAAATTTCATGTTCTACAAACTTTCCTTCCAACCAGATACATTGGAGAAAATTCAAGTAAATTAACTCATATACATTATATATATTATGGCCTATAAGATTTTGTTCTAAACGGGATTCTCAAAGTATGGTTCTACAAATTCCTACGAGATGAAAGACAGTCTTTCAGACAAACTTCAAGGCTCTATCGCTGTATAATTTGGGGCCGACCCGAGAATATTTGCCTTAAATTTTATTTTTTGTACTAAAATTATGAAGCATCCAGGTAAATAATTTTCCACATATTTGATGTCTGTTGATATAATAAAAATTGTTTTAATTTTTCGAGATCTAGTAAATAGTGTAATATCCAATGGGTCATTTGGATAATCTTTACTTCTGTAAATGATTATATAGCTACTCTGTAGTAGAATGAATGAATAAAATGTCCAGTTTACATAAGATCTATGTATTTTTCAGCATAATTTCCTTCCTTGTCAATGCGCTTAATTCTGTCGAAAATATTAATCACATTAATATAATGAGGTGGAGATTTCAAATCGAAATTCATCTAATAACAGGCTATGGACTTATTGATGCACACTCGTATTTCTGCCAAAAGTAATAAACTCATATGATAAAGAGACATGATACGCGGATAGCTTAATGGATATCAACATAGAAAGTGGAATCGGCGGGCCAAGATCAAATTCTGGCCTATACAGTTGTGTCTACTTCGTGTTAGTTCCCTTGAAAAAGACACAATTCAGTCTCTTCTGTCCTAAGCCATGAGAAGTAAAACTGGGCTCTCTTTAGCCTTGAGTGGCAGTTAGTCTAGAAGAAGGACTACTTTGAATTCAAAACAGTGTAAAAACTACTCCAATATCTTTCTCAAAAGCCATGGTGATTGACTGTTCAGCCGTTATAACCCACTGAAATCGCTTCTTCCGGCTATACCAATGCGACAGGTCCCATTATAACAGACGCCCCTTTGTAACTGCTCGTAATGTGTGTTAGCGTGTCCTCAAAGAAACAACAGCAGTATTCGCTAAGAGGATGAGACTCTCCGAAGTTTTCTTCGGGAGATTACTCGTGTTTCTATAAGAGTGAACGAAACATTAACAATTCCTCAGTCCTCTCTTCAATCTGTTGGAAGTATTGTCATCTACTGAAGATAAAGCTGTATCCTTTCCGCAGAAATTATCTTCCAACTCAAATCTCGATTTATCAGAAGTACCTATGCCTTGTTTTTTTACCCCGAGAACAGAGTGTCTAATGGGTGATATGCATGTACCTCTGTCTATGCTATCGTTTCTAAACCAGATCGCCACAAGGCTTGCAGATTTGACGGTATACACGCAATTGTCCCAGAGAAATGTGCTCTTGAACTGGTTCCCGCTCTTTCTAAACTTTACAATAATTGCCTTGCTGCTTCTTGTTTTCCAACTTGTTGGAAGTCCACTTCTGTAGTTCCTGTCTTTGCGAATTTGGATAATCATCTGACCCGTCAAATTATCGCCCTATGAATCTCTTACCTCCTTTTAGAAAATTACTAGAGGCTCTAATCAACGCTGAATTGGCTAACCATTTTACTTCAAACGGCTTCCTTTCGGATAAGAAATATGACTCCGTTTCTCCAGGTATGTTAACGGCTATAACTAAATTTGTCTATCAAACTTTAGATAAGAACGGCGAATCTTTGGCTGTAGCTCTAGATATCTTGAAGACGTTTGAGAGGGTTTAGCATACTGGTCTTTTCCACAATAATTACGATGTCTCGGGAAGAATATTTGATCTAATCTAGTCGTTCCTAATAAATTGTGTAACGAAGGCCGTGTTGAACGGACATGCTTCTAGTTCTCACATTAACGCCTGGTCCCCCAGGGCCATATCCTTGGACCTAAATTGTTTCTTAGCTTCATCAACAACCTTCACGATGTCATCAGATCCCAACTAGGAATTTATGCTAAAGATACAACTATTTACTCCTGTCTTAGTAGCAATTTCGTGAGTTAAAACTGGCAACTGCTCTCGAAAAGGACCTTCAATCAGTTGTTATCAGGGGCAAGGAATGGCTTGTAAATTTGAACGTCTCCAAAACAAACCATCTTTCATTTAATCACCATATAGAACCTTTTTGCCTACCATCAGCATGGCTGATGCTAACCTTCAGGAGAGCAACTCTTTGCGCCTTTTTGCTCTTACGATTTCTACTAACATGAAGTGGAGTGATTATGTTGAATCAGTTGCTATGTCTACTGCTAGGAAAGTTGGTTCATTGTGTCGTGTTAGTAAATTTTTCTCATCAAAATCTATCTTACACATTTATAAATCTACCATTCGTCCGAGCATTGGATATTGTTTCCATATCTGGTCTGATGCTCCTGCTATATATCTCGAAATTTTTGTCAAAATTCAAAGAGTCTGTTGCTTCCTTCTGTCTTTTCTAGAAATATTTTTATGACAATTTTTCTGATGTGATGTCCTCTTTGGTGCCTTGACTGTATGTACGAGGAAAAGTGAAAAATTATCCGCACATTTGTCTAAAGATATGTTATAGCGAAAGCTCCGATAATTACCCTCGTAGATTGGCAACTAGGTCTCATTGTTTTACTCTTGAACTAGCTAGATGCAACCGTCACTTCTACTCTGGCAGTTTTTTCTCGCACTTCCTACCTGTGGAAATCATTTCCGATTTCTTTCTTCCCTGATAACTACAATCTTCAACAAATTAAATGCAACGTCAATCACCATATTCTGTCTTTCTGAATTCTCTTCTTTTATTGTCCTTTCTCCTCACTTCTCACCAAATTCTTCTCATTCTCTTTCAAACCAATAAACCCCTTGCATCTTAGTGGCATTATCGCCTTGCTTGGTGTGAAATGATTTTTTTTTTAAATTAAAAAAAGGGGAACTGTGAAGAGTCAAGATCTCATACATCCTGAAGGGTGGCTATTTTAACAAAAAAACAAAAAACAAAACAAATAATAGGTACCTTCAAAAACATTAAATTTGCATTTAAATTAATTTAACATGACGGCACTGGCAGGAGCAAACAAAGAGAGAGACATGCACATGACTTTCAATATAATATATTTATGACTACCAAACAACTAGAGTTTTTGATTCTGTAAAACAGGCATGGCTTGCTCTTTATTTTAATTCGCCAAAACCTGATCTTCGTCTTCACCTTGCTCTCCCACTTATAGTCTTCTTATTCTACGCTATTGCTCTTTTTTAACTTATTAACTTTCGCTCCCTTTCTGTCTTGCTAACTCTCTTTCTCTCTCTCTCTCTCTCTTTCTCCCCCCTCTCTCTCTCTCTCCCTTCCTTTTTCTCGCTGTCTTTCTTCTTTACGATTGGCGCACTCTTCGGCCTATTCTCAAACCATTTAATCTCCCTTGCCAACAAAGTTGACCGCTGAACAAAACCTCCACAAGCTTCCAACCGTGATCTAGCAATAAATTAATATGGCCGCCTGTCATCGTTTCATGGCGGGGCAGGAAGGGCGTCGTCGCTTCCGTCCCGCAGCTTTTCTCGCTATTTCAGACCGCCATTTCTAAATTTTAAGTTGAGCCCCTTCTATAATTTTCCTTTATTTTTCTATGTATATTTCTGATTTTTGTTTGTTTGTTGTTTTTTTTTGTTTCTTTTTTGGGGTACTTTATGAATTCTTTGTGTCAGCAAAGTTAAGAAACGTTCAAGAGACCGCACTGAGTGACTCTAGACAAAGTTGAATCCTGGGAAGTGTTTGAATCAAGTAGATCGCTGGCTTGTGATTAATGAGATCTGAAGTCTAAAAGATGGTGTTGGTAAATATTTTGTGGTCTGGTTTTGGTGAGAAATGAGGTTAATGGCAGAAACTGGTCATCAGATTAGTGGCCATGTTTGATATCTAAATGTGTTTGCATAAATGGGTCTTATTTAATATCATCCGATTTCACATCTCTTCGTATTTACAACGCAAACAATATCAGTCAATCAACTATCAATCGATCATAGTCTATTCATGCCTCTCTATTCAACACTGTTCATATCTAGGTTTATTCATATCTATCTATCTATCTATCTATCTATCTCAATCTGTTCATATCTATCTATTTACTCACCAGCAGAACGAACTTGTCCTAACCAGTGGGAATTGATATATTATGTTTATTTTGCTAGCCATGCCCACCTCCTACAGTCTATTCATTTCTATCTATCTATCTATCTATCTATCTATCTATCTATCTATCTATCTATCTATCTATCTATCTATCTATCTGTTCATGTCTATCTATCTGTATATATATATATATATATATATATATATATATATATATATATATATATGTCACAATCTGTTCATATTTATCTATATATGTATCAGAGTCTCTTAAGCTCTCTCTCTTTCTCTCTCTCTCTCTCCCCCCCATATATATATATATATATATATATATATATATATATATATATATATATATATATATATGCCAGAGGACTGTTTATTCTAAATCTGTTGATTCTTTGTCTCCATTTGTTTGTATATATATATATATATATATATATATATATATATATATTTACATATATATATATATATACATATATATATACATACATATATATATATATTTATATACACATATATATATATAGCTTTGCATATATTTCTATCTGTGTAAATATACGTGTGTGCGTGCGTGTGGTGTGCGTGTAAGAGAGAGAAAGTATGCGAGTGAGTGACTGAGTGTGTGAATGTTCTGGTTGAGACACAAAGTAAATATCAAATTTGTTCAAATTAAGTGGCTGCACCGTGTATGCAAAATCGTATATAAACAGTTTAAATTTGCGCAGTTTCTGTTTTATTGTGAGATTTGATGGCGTATAATGCCCATTCTTTATCCCTGCAATAGGATTTCAAGTGTATGATAATCTAATATTTAACTAGATACCGTAGACTAGCAGCCCTTGTATCAGGCCTGTCCTAACAATGCAATAATGTAACATAAAATGTAAATAGAAGGCATTGATCTGGTCTTTCTTAGTTTCATAAGAAAATAACGTTTCTCAAAATTTTTGTTTTATTTCTTTCTCACTAGTTTACTCACACCCTCTCTTGAACATAGCCACATACAAAACAATGATAAAAGTACAATGCTTCTTGAATTTTGTAAACTCTCAGGGAAATTATCATTCCCAGCAGTTAGAACAATTGGTGATTTTCACTAAGGAAGATCGTATGTGCAAACATCTTTTGCTTTTGAAACAGGAAACGTTCATAAGAATTTTTTTTCTAAAGAAAAATGCTTTCATTTTCAATTGAATAAATTAGAAATAAATCACACTCAGCGACATGTTTTAATCATACATAAGTGATGATATTATGCCAAGACTTCAATTTTTTAATTATAAGATCTTTTCTAAAAAATAAAACTTTGCTACCATTTCTAATAGCTGGGGCCCCTACGACGAAAAATCTTTTTCGTAGTGCGGCCTGCCTTGTGATGAACCATAGATAATGGGGCTCGCCTTGTGATGAACCACAGATCATGCGACCTGCCTTGTAAAGAACCATAAACCATGCGGCCTGCCATCTAATGAACTATAGATAATGCGGTCAGCCTGGTGATAAACCATAAATCATGTAGTCAACCCAATGAT
>OZ038493.1:62906445-63006445 GCA_964036315.1 Acanthosepion esculentum | reverse complement strand
CCTCTACGACAACGCAAAGCGGCATACAGCAAGAACAACACAAGAGGAAACTTTTGAAATTCTTTGGTCTTTTCTACCCCCCACCCTCCATCTCGAATCCGCCATATTTAACTGACCTTGCATCAACGTTTTCAGTTGCTGCAAAACGCTTTCATAGGGAAGATTTTCTGTAATGAAAACCAGATTCAAGTGTTCATCAAAAACTTTGTCCCATCAAAACCTGCGGAATTTTATTTAAAGAGTATCGAGGTATTGCCTGATAAACAACAAGTCATTGTAAATAAAACCACACTTAATTTTTTAAGGAGTTTATTGATAAATGAAAAAGGAAATTATTTATGGACCAATATAATAAGTTATGTCAATGTCATTTTTTTTTATATATGTCAATGTTTTCATAACTAATTCGTAAAAATTTATACAGTTATATACATATATATACGTTCTTTTTATAGATACAAATATTTAAGTAAATGCTCTGTTTATAATAAACAGTATTAACGACATTTACCGGCTTGAATGTCCGAGAAATTTTCATAGAAAATTGCGTCCTCCGACAGGAATCGCACCTGTAACCTATACGGAACCGTCATTCATTCGGTAAATGTCGTTAATAATAAAGAGAGCATTTACTTAAATATTTGTATCTATAAAAAGAATGTATAAACATAAAAAATGTCTAAAAAAATAATTGTCGGACTTTGTCCATTTCATAATGTGTGACGCCATTTGTTTACATTTGGATACGCATCAAGCAGATATGTATGTAGGAGAGAAAATCAATTGTTGTTTAAAATTAATAAAATCGACCTTGCTAACCGAAACGCTCTTCTGTGGATCAATCACGCCAGGCTATATGACGGTTCCGTATAGGATACAGGTTCGATTCCTGTCGGAGGACGCATATTGTCTATGAAAATTTCTCGGACATTCAGGCCGGTAAATGTCGTTAATACTGTTTATTATAAACAGAGCATCAGAGCATTTACTTAAATATTTGTATCTATAAAAAGAACGTATAAACATAAAAAATGTCTTAAAATAATTGTCAGACTTTGTCCATTTCTCATATATATATATATATATATATATATATATATATATATATATATATATATATATATATATATATATATATATATATATATATACGCACCGGAAAAACTAATACTACTAATATTACAAAGCTCTTCCCCGAATTGAACACTGTCAGTCAGAGTAAGTACGTAAAAATTCGCCTTTCTTGCAACCGGGCGCCGATTACTTAGGGAGAAAATCTCCGACTGATGCCAAATCAGTCGGGTTTCAATCACGGCTTGAAGCACTTGGATGTCGAGCCACACTGATGAGCTGCGAAACAGTCTGTCTGTGAATGACTATATATATATATATATATATATATATATATATATATATATATATATATATATATATATATATATATATATATATATATATATATATATATATATATATATATATATATATATATATATATGAATAATGATTTGACACAACACAATAAATACACTGACTTAAAAAGAACTGTAGACATTTTTTTCTTAAGAATTCTTGCGACCAACACTTCTTCAGAAGGATTCGTTTGTGTAATTAGGACGAGACACAAGACGATATTCACAAGACGATATTCACAAGAACTAAATAGTAGATGAGGAGGGGGAACTTACCTTCGGAAAAGACTAAAACAAATTATTAGTAAAAAATAATTACCGAATAAAAAAGAAATGTTTTGAGTGAGTATAAAAGAGAAAATTATTACGTCCTTCAAATAAACTTAATGAGCTGGTCAACTGTTCGTTTTGTCTGTATAGGCTCGGTGGGTGTATTTGAATATAAACTGCTTCTAAAATCTTCAAATGATGAACGGACTAAGCACTATCATCAGTATATTGATGTGAACTGTCACGTTTATGCTGAAGGTTCTGACCTATTGCTGAATCATGCACTTCTTGGGTCGTCCGAGAAGATGGACTAAATTTACCCGCTCTTGTACTTGCCAGAACGTGTTGACCGATACGGGTCTCCAGTCTCTGACTGGTCCGTCCTATGTATGCAGCATCACAATGATATTTAAATTTATATATCCCAGAATTATTTTGTAAATAGGGCAGACCATCCTTGACGAAAGATGGGAACACCTAACGGGTCTCAAAAATAACACAGTCGAAAAACTTGACGTAATACCCGTCGATACCTTATCAGGGAGTACTTGACTATTTCTACCTAGCAATGGTAGTTTTAAATAGAGGAGACACAAAGTGGGACCAAAAGTTGCCGGCTCCTTGAAATGATTCATTTTCCATTTAAAAGTGCATTTAATGACATTAATAGCAAAACCGTTATCAATAAAATAAAAAAAAAAATACTACGGATTTTCGCTAGTTCCTGATCAAGAGTACACAGGGAACAAATCATCAACGCGCGATGTACTTTCTGGGGAGAAAGAAAACAGGTTTGTTCATGCTGTTTTCAATGATTTATCAATAACGATGATTCTTTGACTCTCTCCTGCGTTCGCTCCCTCCGGATTCTCTACATGTGTAAATGTATCGTATGTAACGCTGTCCCAGTCAATCACCGACCGTTACGTTCTTTCATTTCCAAATGATTCGGAAGATCCAAACCTTTCCTTTGAAATCCCCGTGGAATTGTTTGCAGACAATATCCGGGTACGCTACCTCGGTCTCTGCATCACACATGCTGGACTAAAATGAAATACATATCAGTTCACTTCGTCTCTCGTTGAAGTCTCATTCATGTTTATTTTTCAGTGCCATTCTTTTCACTTTTTATATTTTTGTTATGTTTTTTAAATATATGTGTGTATGTGTGTGTGTGTGTGTGTGTGTGTGTGTGTGTGTGTGTGTGCGTGCGTGTGTGTGTGTGTGTGTGTGTGTATTTATAAACGTAAAAGACAATAGGAAAACTAATATTAGCCGACGCGTTTCGACCAATGTGGACTTTTTCGTTTTTGCTTTGGAAAATTCCACATTGGACGAAACGCGTCGGCTAATATTAGTTTTCCTATTGTCTTTTACATTTATAAATATTGCCTTTTTCTACAGGTTAACTCTGAGAATGTTTTCACACACACACACACACATACACACACACACACACAGATATATATATATATATATATTATTTACTTGCTTTTATTTGGGGTAAAGGCGTGTTCTAAAACTTTTAGAACACGTCTTTACCCCAAATATCCTTTGTTTTGGGGTTTGTTTGTTTTTTTCGTGGTTTTAGTCTTCAGGCTCCAACCATGTGACTCTCACCAAGATCGATTTGTGAAGGAGGTGACTTCTTGAAAATATCGGCCTGGGGAGATGATCCCTGAATGTGGAAAATATGGGAAGTTCCTGAAAAGCATACCACTGTTTGTCCCTATCACCGTGGGTCAAATTGGGTAGACAAAACCCTTAGTATGATTGTGCAAGTACGGAGTCAGATAGAAACTGTTGACCCATGATTAGCGATCTCGCTTGAGATGGTGTCTCGATAAAAAAACAAAAAAAACATCCATCTCCAAGCAGCCTGGCCACTTGCGTGTATGCTTTGGCTTGAAAACCTCATAGTGATTGAAATTCTTTAAAAAAAGAGTTGGATTCGCTATCTGCTGCAGGTGGAAATAGAGATGAACATTCTTCCTTTCTTGCTTTTTTCTTTTTGTTATTCTGACACTCCTCTTTAATTAGCTTTATTTTCTATTTTTCCTTCCCCTTTTTCCTTTTCTTCTCCTTTCTTTTCTTTCTTTCTTTCTTTCTTTCTTTCTTAGCTTTTTGTTCTTCCTTTCCTTATTTTCTTGTTTTTCCTATTTTTATCCTTCTTCTTATTCCCTTTCCATTTTATATTCTTCTTCTTCTTCTTCTTCTTCTTCTTCTTCTTCTTCTTCTTCTTCTTCTTCTTCTTCTTCTTCTTCTTCTCATTATTATTATTATTATTATTATTATTTTTCCTTTCCTTTACTTTTTCCAATTTTGTCTTCAATTCCACTATATATTATTTCTTCTTCTTCTTCTTCTTCTTCTTCTTCTTCTTCTTCTTCTTCTTCTTCTTCTTCTTCTTCTTCTTCTTCTTCTTCTTCTTCTTCTTCTTCATCTTCTTCTTCTTCTTCTCATTATTATTATTATTATTATTATTTTTCCTTTCCTTTACTTTTTCCAATTTTGTCTTCAATTCCACTATATATTATTTCTTCTTCTTCTTCTTCTTCTTCTTCTTCTTCTTCTTCTTCTTCTTCTGGTTCATTTTTATGTTGCTTGTTGACTTCTTCTCCTTATTTCTCTTTTACTTCTTTTTCCTTTTCCTCTGTTCAACTTCTCTCTTCATATTTTTATCCACACACCATTTCTTTTCACTTCTTAAATTATTGTCTTTATTCTGCTAGTCTTCCTTCGTACTTTTTTTTAAAGAAAATGTCTTGTTCTTTTCACATTAAAAATAAAAGCAATGAAATGGCCTTAAGAGTAAGCAAAAGACATGATTGGGTAGGGCGAATGATTAACTTAGAATCAGACAGACAACAAAGGTTCGACAATACGCGCCTATTTTAAAATACATACACGCATACACGTATTGTAACGCATATACACACACACAAAAAAAAAACAATATATCCCACAAAAGCGATTGAGTTGATAAAATCTGACTGAAGATAAATATATTTTGATATATAAACATACCATTTAGGTACTGAAAATTTTAAACGTATATGAACGTACTGCTCCAGGAAAAGTATGTGACTTCATTGTTCTAAGTGGCAGGGTCTGAGAATGGTAACTGTTTCCTCCGGGATATATCCTGGAGGAAACTGTTACCATTCTCAAAATGGTAACAGTCTGAGAATGGTAACAGTTTCCTTCAGGATATATCCTGGAGGAAACTGTTACCATTCTCAGATCCTGCCACGAAGTATCAAACCCGGTTCAACTCAGACATGATTACTGGTAGTTCCTACACCGTGTGACCAGCTCAAGACTTCTGATGATATCAAAAATAGAATAAGCACTATTTAAACAGACTGGGCCACTCGTAAAAAATAAGATTGGTTGATTCGTTATCTACGGCTTAGCAACCACTTGAAGGTTATTTAAAGCCCAAAAATATTTTTAGATTTTAAGATTTGTTTATTTTTAGATAATAATGGTTTAGTTATACAAGTCTTACTACTTAACCCATAGCTGGGGGAGAAGAGGTGGATTCATACCTTTGCAACGGTATCTGTGCGTAAGTGGATATAACAAACGGGAATTGGAACTCAGCTATCTGATTAACCTTACCGAGCCATTATCCATTAACCCGCCCGCACATCGAAACTTGCAGCACCTGGTATTCCCAAGTGGTAACCCATCGAGGTAGTGACCAGGCTCGATGCTGCTTAACTTCGGGGATCGTAGGGGATCCGGTGTTTCAACATGATGTGGTCGTAAGCATCGGAAAAATAAGGAAGCTTTTTTGAAGGAGAAATACTTTCTACACATAAGCATTCTTTAGACAGTGAGAATCGAAAAATAATGCTTTTTTATCAATTTTGAAGCTGGGCGTTCTTTTAACAATATCGACACAGTGTGAAATCGATCCCCGACTTTTATAGAGCTGGATCTTTTGCTTACGACAACAAACTATTTTTTTCATAAGTGTCTAAATAATTATTATTCTTCCGTGAGTCTAGTGTACCTGATGTCAGCGCAGAAATTGAAATCGGCAAGTTGAGTTCAATTTTGGGCCTAGTCTTTGGCATTTACTATCGCTCAAATGTTCTTTGGAAAAGCATGGATCTTTCTCTTCCTCACCCAGCTATAAGGTAGTGTCTTTGGGTGACAACCAGTGTAGGGTAAGGATATTATTGAATTCAAAGTTACAGTGAAAACAAAGAGGAAACTACACCAGTAAAGATTTTAAAAATAAAGGAATCTGTGGAGAGCCATGATCGAATGTGTCCTGAAGAGAAAGGACATTAAAAGAAATTAATAATTATATAAAAAAAATGCTGCAGCTTTCTTTTTCTGGGTCGAATGCATAAAACAGATTTTGAAAATGACCAGAATGAAATTGATATCGGTAAGCGGAGATAGGTATGGTGATTTTCTAAGCGTAGCTTAGATGTGGAATAAGGCTGAAAGTATGGGGCGCCCAGTGAGGATCGAACTCACTACTTAGGCGTAACTGTTCTAGTGAGACACGCTTGCTAACCATTACGCCTCGCTAAGGTGCCCCGGAGGTAGATATGTATTGATAGTCGAGAACGAGACTGATACGAAGCTATAAATTTACCAATAACCTAATCGCTTAGATCAAATGACCTGACTCGATCACGAGGTGGACAGATAGATAAACTCATTCCCTTTCCATAAATATATCCTCCTTCCTAACCCAATCAATCCAAGTGTGACACTACAGTTGTGAACGGGAGACCCACGTAGAAGAAGATGGTAAATTATTTAATCTCATGCTGCAATATTTTGTGTGTGTGTGTGTGTGTGTGTGTGTGTGTGTGTGTGTGTGTGTGTGTGTGTGTGTGTGTGTGTGTGTGTGTGTGCTTTATGCCCTGCAGTTGAATCTGCGAAGTGGGATCTTCAAAGCGGCCACCCAGTTTACCAATAGGAATAACATTATAAATAAATGAAAATGTTTGCGGTCACGTGTTACTTGGTCAGAAGTTACAACTATCCGATCGCAGGCTTATATAAACAGTCATATTTGGGATTGAAGTTGCTTTTAGACTGTCCGTTAGTGCGGACAGGGTATCTGTTGTCATAGTTCCAATGTGGTCATTAGAGTTGTCAGCCGTGAGTCGTGAAGTAAAGATGAGCATAAGAGAGAGAATGTTATTTTGGTTGGTTCGTAATCTGTCATGGAAGAGGTTGTTCCAAGTGTCACCTATCTATCCACAAGACCGTGCAAGTGAATCCTTGAATAAATAACCGAATAATCGAAAAAAAGGATTCGTTTTTCATTCCTCAGTGAGGCATTACTTTCAGCTTTCGTCTCTCTCGTGAACGTACGGTAGATCTTCCCGTGTTTTTTACGCAAACCGGAAATAACAAATAGAACAACGGGTTCATACCGGGACTTACAAGGTCCATCTTTATAAGAACCAAGTGCAAATAGATATGAGCTTCGTCGGACAATCAGCTTAATGAGCCACATAAATATGTTTATTATCCGGATTCTGATGAATAGAACACTTAACAGAATTAGACTGGACATAGGACAAGAAAGGTGTGGTTTTGTTAAAGACACTAGATAAAGGAATGCAGCATTTATGATCAGATTGATAGCAGAGAGGAAAATCTAAATGCACAAGGACGTATGACTATATTTCACAGTCTACGCCAGCGTTTCTCAACTTTTTTACCTTTACGTAACCCTTAAAAATACATGTCTCAAGGAACCCCCTGCACAAAAATAAAATTATATATCTTAATTATATATCATCGTAGTTCATATAGTAAATATCATAGTATATATATTTGAATAACTGGTTTACGGAAAAATATAATAATTCTTTGTCATTTTTTTCGGTAATGCTAAATAAAATTCATACTGTTCGTTTATAATACTTAATCTGGGATTTTTCATTCACACAAAAAATTCTAAACTCAAATGTAAAAAACTAAACATATATAACCAATATAATATACCTATAATATAAATGTAAACAGAACGAAAACAGGTAATTGCTGCATTTTTTTTTATCCATTACTGGCAATGTTGAAAAGACATACGGTAAGTTAAGGCAAAATGTCCTGTGAACCAAAAAATGTTACTTTCAGAGCCATTTGATAAAGTGAAACATGCTTCTCTAATGTGAAACTTGTGCGTGTTTTTTTGCTACACAAATACTTAATTCGAGGTTGAACTTTAGATAAACACACACGGAGTCTTGGGGACCTTTTGAGAAACGCTGGTCTACGCAAAATCATTTAATAAATAAAGCACAAAATCTATTAGGACTACTAGGAAAGCTTTACTTATTTGGAAAAGATATTAGAATAAATCAGAATATTTACTGTGAACGGATAAAAAATGAAATGGGCAAGTACGCAAAAACAGAAATAGGCGTAAGACAATGATGTGTCTTCTCACTAGATTTATTTAATCTACAGTGAATTTCTATCAGGGTTTATTATTGGTGGACACAATCGCAACAGTATAAGATAGGCAACACACAGTGTTGATAGCAGACACAGAATGACAACTGTAGAAACTCTCAGACAAGGTAATAAAGAAAAGCTAGAAGGAAGGACTATCAATTGTAAGCAGACAGAACGTATGGTCGTTAACAAAAGAGACAGCCCAAGATGCAAGCTACAAATTGGGGACGTCAAAATCAATTTAATTACCTGAGAAATGTTATAAAAGGCGACGAAAAATATGACACCGAAATCTAAAGGCGAACTGGAATACAGAAATATGCTTTCCATAAGTTAAACAAAGTATTAAGGAATAGAAAATATTCATTAGAAACAATGAAATGCGTGCTGAAATGTTATGTAAGATCAATCTTTCTATATGACAGTAAATGCTTGAGGCAAGCGGGATGTGATTCTACAAAAGGATGCTGAGAATACCATGGACTGAACATGTGAGCAGCAAGGAGGTTTTAAGGAAACTGGAAACAAAAAGAACACTTGTACTTAAAATCAGAAAGAGGGAATTTCTCAGACACTTTCTTTCTTTTTCGCTCCTTTTCATTTTCTATTTTCATTATTCTTTCTTTCTTTCTTTCTTACGCGTCCCTTTTCGTTTTCTTCTTTCTCGCTCCTTGTCGTTTTCTCTTTTTCTTTTTCTCACCTTTCCATTCTCTTTCTTTTTTCTTTCTTTCTTTCTTTTTTTATTTCTTTTCCCTTTTCATTTTCTTATTAATTTCTCCCACATTTTTATTTTCTTTCTGTATTTTTTTCGTTCGTTTTCATATTCTTTTTTCTTTCGCAACTCTCTTATCTACCAAAGAGACGTTATTATTTATTGTACCTTGTAAATATATATATATATATATATATATATTGATATGTATATATATATATATAGTCGCACTGAGGAGCTGTGATACAGCGAAACAGTACTGTATGTGAATGACATAATTTAGCTCTTGAAAATACATTTCAATTGAGCACTGTTGAGTGAAAAGCTAATTCTATAAACAACAGCCACCTGCACTAATGCAAAGCTCTTCAGTAAAATGAATGGAGCACTTTGGTTGATTGGCATTTGTTTACATTTGTAAAAATAATATGCTAGATTTAGTTGTGTAACTCTACCGAGTGAAGATAGCTCTGGCTGAGACCAAATCAGTTGTGTTTCAATCCTGGCTTGAGGCATTCGGATGTCTAGTCGCACTGGGGAGCTGTGATACAGCGAAACAGTACTGTCTGTGAATGACATATATATATATATATATATATATATATATATATATATATATATATATATATATATATATATATATATATACTTTACAACTAGCCCAAGTTCACAAATACCGAGTGCCCAATACGGATTCAATTTATTATCGTCGTGATTGTCTATGAGAATGCTTCTAATTTTTTAGTCAACTTTTAAAACGTGTTGCCAACATAAAAAAAAACAACGTTAATAGATAGATAGATAGATAGATAGATAGATAGATAGATAGATAGATAGATAGATAGATAGATAGATATTGAACAATCTTTGTCTTTTCCTTGAGTTGATTTTAGGTCAGTTCGAAGAACATAACTTGAGTTTGGTTACACTCACGTTTACTG
Source organism: Acanthosepion esculentum (assembly GCA_964036315.1). Taxonomy (NCBI): domain Eukaryota; kingdom Metazoa; phylum Mollusca; class Cephalopoda; order Sepiida; family Sepiidae; genus Acanthosepion; species Acanthosepion esculentum. Next base: position 62,996,669 of record OZ038493.1, on the reverse strand, counting down.
GATGCAATAAAATGTATCGCGTTGCTAAATGAATCTGGCTTAAGCGAAGAAAAAACTCTCACCGACAATCAGATTATATTACGATATGAAATGTTTCATTTACGTGTAATTTCATACATGTCATGGTGCGTCAATACAACGCAGTAGCAATAAAATAGATAGATAGATAGATAGATAGATAGATAGATAGATAGATAGATAGAGATGGCAGTTGACTTGTTAATCGGCTGTAACTATTTCTAACGCATTACCATATCAGTTAAGACAACTATTGCATTGGCAATTTACACACTTACACTAATTTGGCACTAAATCTACATGAAAGTACGTTGATTTTATTAATATTATACGCAAAAGAAATTACTGTGTGAAAATTTAAATATTATGTTTCAAAATTTAAAATAAATATAAATTATTATATTTATAATAGAAATTTAATTCCTAAAGGAAGGGGTGGATTTTTTATATTTATTAACTCGTCAGAATTTATCACTTAAACGTTATTTATTAGTAGATACTCATATTTGAGTAGACGCTGTGTTTATTTATTAAACAGTATATTTATTTTCTCTAATAAGATTTCTCGAATATTCTGCTCGTTAGACGAAAATAAATAAATATACTCTTTAATAAATAAACCGTACGTCTACTCCAATACGAGTATCCACTAAAAATAGCGTTTAAGTAATAAAAGAATTTCATAAAGAAAATATAACCAGTGAAATATTTATACAAATTGTGTGATCTACGATATCAATTAAGTCTTAAGAATTTTTTCCACAAATACAGCACAAGAACATTTCCTTTGATTGTTTATTGGACTGGATTTGAATATTTTAAAAACAGGTATAGCCAACCATTTTTTCCAGCACTGTTGCATATGATTATCACAAGGTGGTCCTCAATACAAAAAAGATTCAAGGTAATTTTTCGTAGTAGGCCCCTCAGTTATTTTCACTACAGAAGACCATATGCGTAAGCATATACCTTAGAAATGGCGGTAATTATATTTTTTTTTCTTTTGGAGAAAATATTTTTCTATAATTAAAAAATTGAAGTCTTGGTGTAATATTATGACAGTGTGACTAACACTGTCATAATATTACACTGTGTGTAATATTATAACAGTGTTATATATATCTAGCACTGTCATAATACTGTTCTTTAATTACAATAAATTTAATAGAAAAAGCACATAAACCATGCTAAAATGTACACAAAAATCATGAATTTCTTTTCTTTTCAAACTTTTGACTAAGGGCATGTCTTATATACCGGCTGCATAATATATTAATATTGCGTGTGTTTTATTTATAATTTATTCATTTGAAAATAAAAATAAAAGTATATTTTCCTCCAGAGAAAAACTTATGAATATTTCCTGTTTCCAAAGCAAAATATGCTTATACGTATGATCTTCCTTAGATAAAACCACCAATGGTTTAAAATGATAAAACGTTATTTCCATCGAAAGTCTACAAAATTCCAGAAACATTGTGTTAATCATTGTTTATGTATGAGAGAGTGTGTGAGTGAACAAGTGAGACCGAAATAAAAGAAAATTTTAAGAAAAGTTATTAAAGAGCCATTTACCTTAGTGACAGGTTCTAGAATAGCAGGTCATATGCTGTTGCTGTGAGTGACGATAAGGCGAAAATGCTGATGCGCTCATTACAGATGACAGAAGAATCACTATTAATAAGTCAGCCTTCGAGTAAGCCATGTGAGCCATGTTACCATTTGCAGTTTAATTACCGTCTGTTGGCTACTGAAAGATATTTGCATTATGTTTACGCATTATGCTGAAAAACTCTATGGCGGAACACCGTCCGACTTTCATTTGTTCAGGCCCATGAAAAAGCCATTTAAAGGATATTGGTTTTCCAATCTGATGAGATGAAAGGGACACAGCTTTCAGGTGACCAAACAATGAAGTTTCGATGCAGCCGGTATATAAGACATGCCCTTAGTCGAAAGTTTGAAAAGAAAAGAAATTCATGATTTTTGTGTACATTTTAGCATGTTTTATGTGCTTTTTCTATTAAATTTATTGTAATTAAAGAACAGCATTAATTTTTGACGGACTCATATAGCAATCATTGGAAATAAAATAGAATCTTTTTATCAAGAATTAAATTAGCATAATCTTTGTGTATGTGCCATGTCCGTTCAGGACATGGGCGGTCATGGTTCTCTACAACTTTCTCTCCATTGTAGCTCTTGGTAAGGTTTGTCTTGTCACCTTCTCTCCAATCCATGTTCTGCCATCCATTCACCCAAGATTCTTAGGGTGGTTAATCGCTGTTTTCCTCTCTCCGTCTTGCTTGGAATATGTCCTTTAATTGTCAAATTCTCCAAGCTTTCTTTCCTCATTATATGTTCTAGAAATTATTACCATTACTGTATACACTTTTGACTCCCTCGCTAATGTTCATTGTTTTTAAAAAGTGATTATTATAAATTTAGAAAAAAAAAACAAACAAACATAAGATAGTGGAGTAGTTTCCCGTCATATTCTCCACAGTTGGAGCTTTCCTTCTCTTATATAGGTTTACATCCAAGGATAGAGAGTCCACTCAACTCTATAACTAGAATGTAGTAGGTTAGATAATGGAAGAGGTAAATAATTTGCAATGTATATACGCAGGTTTGTCTGATTGTTTGATGTCTTTTGTACGGCTTATCAACTCTTTAAAGCCAGGAAATATTTTTAAAATTTAAGAATTTTTCTTTAAATAATAATGCTTTGGTGATACAAATCTTACTAATTAACCCATAGGTGGGGGGAAGAGGCGGATTCATACCTTTCCCAAGTGTATTTACACGTAAGTGAACACAACGTAGCAGACTGGAACTGGAAGTTGGCTCTTAGATTTTAAAATTCCGAACCGTTACCCATTACACCATACATACATCCAAACTTACAGCACCCGGAATTACCAAACTTTCACACATTCAGGTACTGACTAGACTCAACGTTGCTTAACTTTGATGATCTTACAAGAGCCGGTGTTTCAACGTGATATGAACTTAAACCGTATATACGCAGGAGCAACAGCAGCAACAACAGAAGAAGAAGAGGAGGAGGAGCAGGAACAAGAAATCGTGGAGAGCCATAATCGCCTACGTCCTGAGGGGAGAAGCAGCAGTAGTAGTAGTAGTAATAGTAGTAGTATTAGAAGAAGAAGAAGAAGAAGAAGAAGAAGAAGAAGAAGAAGAAGAAGAAGAAGAAGAAGAAGAAGAAGAAGAAGAAGAAGCCGTCTCCTCTCAATGTAGTGAATGTTTAGATCGTGAGTATAACAGAAGTGAATCTTTATGTGACTAAAATAAATTCACATATTTGCATTTACGATTGGCTGATTCTGTGCTCTCAGAGATCGTTGGAGTCTTTACGGGTATCACTTTGACAAGGGATATTATTTAGCAATGCCTATCTATCTCCAAGACACATCTGGCTGATCATATTGAATTACATGGTACCAAGTATACTGTACAGAAAGGAGAAATACTGCGTAGATATATACTGAGTACATCGATTCGTTTCTAACGAGTAGCACATGGTTTCAGTAGAAGACAAGAATAATTGTAATTTCTAACGAGAAACACAGAGCCCCCAAAAATAAGAAAAATCTCCTATAGGAATGCTTAAGGCGAGAAAAATGTTTTTTTTTCTAATTTTATCTAGCCAGGATTTTAATCCATTTTGTTAGCTTCGTAAAAAGGCTGATTACCTACGTCTTTTTTTTTTTTTTTTTGCGTGTCTGTCCTCATCTATTCAGACCAAATGGCAAAATATACCGGATAGTCATATTATTCTGTGGTGAAATCCGTTTAACCACTGAATACTGCATTGATATTAATTATTGAATAGTTGCTTCCATGGTCAAATAAATTACCACAGGAATCATATTTCTTCTTTCATGATATCTCTTGGCTTTCTTGGTGGTACAAATACAATTCCCATGCAACACAATATTGGTTTACATGGTACCAAACGCAAGAAAGTATCACTGACCAGGTGACAATATATTAATATGCATGGTCCTTCACAGCATCCCTAAGGCAAGAAATATCTTCAAAGTGATCATCTCCTCTCCTAGTAAATTGACACTGGTCACATTAGTGTAATGATATCAGTAGTGTAGTCCTCCCCCATATGGTAAAACAAGTCTCAAGGTCAGATTTTGGTGATGGGAATATCCGTACATTTACCTGATACCGCACCCATCTCAGGTCGCATGTTCAAGTAATTACCAGTTTTATTTTTCCGTCTTTGTGTCAGCCATCCGGATCTAATATTTTCACTAACAAATATATATCACATGGTTACATTTTTCTTTGGCGGTGTCCGCATATCAACTTGATGTGGTACCCAGTTCAAAGTCGTCTGTTATAGTTGGTCATCCAGGAATTGCCAGGTTTTTCGCTCATTTGGCTAGACATCAGAATCTATTCTTGACGCTAATAAAAATATATCCCAAGGTCAGATGTTTCTGTGACTGTGACCGTATATCCTCCTAATACGATACCCAGCTTGGAGTCGCATATTATTGTAAGTCTTCCGGGAATTACCATGTTTATCGATAATTGTTCAGACCTGTTTTGGACTACTAATCTTCATACAATGGACAGCTTGAGTTCCTTGTAACCAACGAATTAAATAGCTATATTGACCTAACTACAACACATTCATATATATATATATATATATATATATATATATATATATATATATGGCTCTATCGTAATTATTCGTATCATCATCATCATCATCATCATCAGAACTGTTTCGGCTTGAATGCACATTGAAAATCAGTGGGATTTCTCATCTTCAGGATGACTGCCCGTTTCTTCAGCAACAAGAGAGCCCACTTGTTCATACTGCAGCCATGCTGAGAAGAACTTAGTTACACTTCAAGTAATATTTAGCCACCCCCCACAAGGGTTACATATGGCACAAGGCCGGGTTTAATGTGGGTTTTCCAAGCCCGTAGGCTCGGCGAAAATATTCTCTATTGGAACCCGTAAAAACGGGTTCAGGGACAGTCTACCTTCCCGAACGAGACTCTGCCCTTCGGCATAGCCTCGTCCGGGTTCCTCTCTGTCCGGAGGCAGAGAGTTCGACCAAATAACTAGACGCGAGGCCAAGTTACACTTCAAGTATATGTCTCACCAGGCAACGTACAGTTTTGAATATAGCGGTGTCCTTCTCCTATTCTGGTTACCAATCACGGTGAGTCTGCCTTGCTATTTAACTCATATTTGGAGTATAAGAGATGGATTCATTCCTTTGTATTTGTGTGAAAGTAAGTGTAATGATCTCGACTGGAATTCGAACTCAGTAAGCCGAATTCTTGTTCCAAGCTTCTAACCATTACACAATTATTCGTGTATACTACTGTTTTTTGTTTTCAGATTTTTAAACCTTAATGTTAGTGGTGCGTATTATACACGAAAAGTAAATATTAACTTTTTTCCGTTCATGAAATTCTATGACCGTTGTATTCGAGATTCTATAACTGAAAATAAGTCAACTAACCAATGTGCAAAAATTTCGGTCACTAATCAAACACTATTTATTAATAAAAAAAATCGCATAGATACTAATCACATTTTAGTTTCGTTCACTGCTGTTTATGTGAAAGATCGACATCATAACAATTTCATCTATGTTATTAGCGTACAAGATGCCATCTTCATATTTGATGTTGCCGTTGTAGTTTATAGTGTTCGATAATTTTCTGATAAGGATTTGTACGGGCGTCCGTATTTACAAAAATCGGCACGTTTATACAGACACACAAAAAAATCAAAATTCTTTTTAAAATATTGATTGTTACTGAATTGTACTAAGCTCCCCCATTTATGATTAGTAAATATAGTTTTTATTTAATAATAATATCACCTAATCGGTACAAATTAATTCAGAAATTTAAATGATTTAAAACGTTATAAATTATTTTAATTAATTTTTTTTAAAACGTAAAACAATTCTTGTAAAATTCATTATTCATAGAAATAAGTTTTCTTAGGACAATACTGTTCCTAATATAGCTTATTCATGAACGCAACTAAAAGCTTTTCTAATTAAATAATGTCTTAGTTTTATTGTAATTATTTATTTTACGATTCAGAACAGATTTTCCGTAACTGATTGACATGTTTTACAAAAACATTCATGATGTACATTCTTCAAGAATGCGTATAACCAATATAAACATTAAACGATAAAAAATAAATTTCTCGAAATTTCATAAAATAGGGGGGTAACAGATGAAAGGAAAATGTTTTCACTAATATTTTCTAAAAAAAAATATTTTTAAAATAATTTAATTGATTTGTGAATAAATCCTGAAAGTATCATTAAAATCCAATAATCATTTGATTTTTGGAATAATTTTCAAATCAGTGTGTTTTTCGCCGCAAAAAAAAAAAGAATCTAAAATTTCCTATACTAATCTTTAGTCCTCCGATGACACAAGAAAAACAAAATTTTCATTAGGTTGGTGCAAAAATAAGGTCGTTTTTTGACGTTCAACTTCATGTGAGAAAACGACATTATTTTTGCACCAACCTAATAACAAAAGTTTCTAGCATCTTGAAAAGGATCAAAAAGTTTTTTGGTTTATCTTCTTAATAATAACGTAAGATTTTGACGATAAAACTTTGTTTTTATTAAGTTTAGGGCATTTTTACATCATGTCTGCTCATTTTTAGCGAATCTTTGGCGCAACTTAATATAAACTATGTAAATTCTTTATTTTAGTCGATACGAACCGGATAAACATTTGAACAAAAGTTAAATTTAGCTGCTACGAATTCTAAAACGTTAGAGCGAACTATACACGAAATATTTTTTTGCACAAATTTTGTAGCCAAAATTTAGAGAGCGTATTATATAATAGTGAATATTCCACACGTATAATTACACCAATGATAGTTGTTCTATTGAAACTAGTTTGCTATGCTGTATGGATGGTGTCATCACTATGACAAGAGAAGCTAACTCTGCAGTATACAAAGGTTACTTGAAATAGGTTGTAGTCAAACGTTACGTTTACGACAACCACTTTTAATAATTGTAGTCATGGTAGTAGTGGCAAGCCATTTCGTGGGTGCTATTCGGAACGTATATGAAAGCTATTACATCAAGTCTTAAAGAGGCTCTCGTAAGGCCAAATAGAACAACCCTTTTCATCATAGCCACCCTCCTCACATCAACCAACCACTCGTTCTTTCCTTCCAGACTGTCGCACTTGTCACGCCAATATATTCAACAATCAGTAACAAAAATTTAGTAAAACGTCTGTTGGGAAATTCACTTAAAGATCCACGATTTATTTTCGATTATTTGAGTTGGCGACGAGGCAGCATTTTTATAGCGTTTAATTTTTATGGTTTTATTTTGCTTTATTTGGATTTAGTTGTAAAAACTTATGAATAATTCATGACTTGTGCTCATGAATATGTATGAGAATAATAGCACGAATATTCAGTTTTATAGTGAAGAATTTTGTGATCACTGTTTGAAAGAAAAGGCGGGAAACAAAGAGAAGAAAGCAAAAATGAAAAGAAAGGGAAAATGGGTGGGGAGAAGAAGAAAGAGCGAAAGGAAGATGGTTGAAAAGTGAAGACAGGGACGAAGGAAAACAACAAAAAAGGGAAATAAAAAGTAAGATATTACGAGAAAAGTAAACGTACAAATAGAGGGAATTGATAGATCAGCTGAGAAAGAAAGAAAGAAAGAACGTGCAAAGAGGGGAAAAGATCGGATGAGAAAGAAAGAGAGGACATGAAAAGAGAGAAAAGGGTCGGATGAGAAGGAAAAAGAGAACGTGAAAAGAGAGTGAAAAGATAGATTGGACGAAATAGAAAGAAAGAAAGAAAGAAAGAAAGAAAGAAAGAAAGAAAGAAAGAAAGAAAGAAAGAAAGAAAGAAAAACGTACAGAGAGGGGGAAAGATCGGACGAGAAAGAAAGAGAGGACATGAACAGAGAGAAAACACATCGGATGAGAGTAAAAGAGAGAAGGGGAAGTGGAGAAAATGAGCGAATCCGAAAAGAGATTAGGAAAGGAAGATTGTATGAGGAATAAAGAGACAATACGAATGTAAAGAAAGAAAGAAAGAAAGAAAGAAAGAAACAAACAAACAAACAAACAAACAAACAAACAAACCATGAGGATGTTTCTTTTCTTTTTTCATTCTATCAATGGATTGCTTGCATAATGAATGACAACAAAACTAATCGTTCAGATTTTCAAAAGACAATTCAAAACCAAAATCATTTGAATAAGAATTTTGTCTTCAGTTGCGTAGCTTCTTCCTTAGACAAGCGAAATTCTTCTCGGGATATGAATTTTATTACTTATTCATTCATTTATTTTTATTGAATACATACCTTTCTTTTAACGAAAAAAACTCCTTTGCTTTGATATTTGCTAGCATTGTCCACCAAATTGATTTCTGGAAAGATTCTTCAAGCTTGAAAAGACTCGTGTCTCGATTAAAGCATATCTGGTAGTTGCGTAGTTCAATCCTTGGCTCAAGTAGTGCTGGAAAATCTGGTTCAGTGGTCGATCTGGGTTTGTTTGTTTTTTACATCATATCAACCCTTTGTGGGATATTTAAAGCCGAAAAATATTTTGAATTGTAATAATTTTTGTTTTTTCGAGTGAATATTTCATTAACAATTTTTGGAGATAACAATGGTTTTTTCGGACACAAATCCTAAAATTTAGCCTATAGCAGCGGGGGTGGGAAGGGATAGATTCATATCTTTCCCAAGGATATTTGCGCCTGAGTGAATTCGAATTCGGTTCTTCGATTTTTCATTCCCAGTTGCTATCCTACAGTTCTGTGGAAGAAATGGGCAAGCGACAGAAAGGTGGGCGAGACAGGTGAGTATTGGTATAAAATATCCCCCAGCAGGGTAAACGGAATGAGTGCAATTTATCTCGAACGAGGGTCCTGTTCGAAATTCTGAGAAGGTTAGAGATTATATATAGACAACGGAAAAAGGCCGGAGACGACAATGGCCGAAACATTGCGAGAATGAAAACCAAGAGGAGCAAGCTGCACTGAATAATACCGCACATAATACTAATTTTTTTTTTACCCCAGTTCGAACAACACTTAGGAAGAAGACAATTATCGATAGTGAATTATTTTTTTTAATCAAGTTCACTCCAAGCAAGACAGTAAAGCCACTAAAGCACACGGGGTTACTGGGTGTGGAAAAATTAGAAAACAGAAAGAATACTAAGGAGTGAGTAGATGAGAAGAGTAATCAGGAAGACAATAGATAGCGATTGACATTGCATTTAAATTTTCGAAGATTTTAATCGGCTGGAAGCATGGAGCCAAAAGAGAGTTCCACAAGCCGGAAATGCGAAAAAAGAAACTGTTAGCATAGAACTTACGGTTACATATAGCCAACACAACTGCATGTTGATGAGATTTCGTCGCCAGTCTAATACTGCGCTTAAATTCGCAAACTCTTGGTATCATAGCGAAGAGCTCATCCCAACAATTACCATGAAAGTATTTATAGAAAAGACACAGAGAGGCAACCTTACGGCAGTGGGAAAGTGACTGAAACCGAGCCGCCATTTCAGGACCTATAATATTGCTGATTCTTATCTTGGATTTTATCAAGGATCTCTACATGTAGCAGGAGCACCGAACCGTATGTGGTAGCAATATTCTAAGCACCGACGAATGATATATAGACTTATAGATATGTAAGATAGATTCTGGAGAGAAAGATTATCTCGCACAACACGGTGAACCAACTTAGCAGCTGACCTAGTAATGAAGTCAATGCAGTCTTTCCAACTTCATGTTAACCAAGAATGTGAGCCCGATAAGGCTCAAAAACGAGAAGTGGGGAAGATTTTGTTGTCTAAATGGGAAGGATCTGTATGCATCCGTGAAAATCAGCATTTGAAATCTTACTGATTACTGGCAACGAAGAGAAATATGCAATTATCAGTTTTCAGGAAGTATCTTCTCTGTGCTGCCTTCCTTCAGAACGTGGGCGATCATGGCCTTCCAAAACTTCCTATGTTTGTAGCTCTTGGGGTTGCCATTTCACCACCCCTCTCTCCTTCTTACTTTCGATATGTCCTGTGAGTGTTAAATTCTCCGAGTCGTCTTTCCTCATTATATGCCCTAGAAATTTCAACTGTTGCTTTCTGAATTGAACTATAAGTGTCGTTTTAGTTTACATTTTCTTTAAGATTTCCTCATTGATTAAGGGCTCTTTCAATAATATTCTCAGCAGTCTTCTGTAGTTTTGACTGATTGATTTAATTTTTACGGCTTATCAACCCTTTGTGGGCTATTATATATTTTGTATTGTAAGGATAATTCTATTTTTCTTCTGCGAGTGAATATTGCATTAGATTTTTTTAGAATAGCAATGATTTTTTCCAGATAGAAGCACTATTATTTAACCCATAGCGGGGGGAGAAGATTTATTCATATATTTTCCAAGTGTATTTACGGGTAAGTAAATGTTATAAACGTAACTGGAATTCTAACTCCGATTTCCCCTTCCGAGCTCCTGTTACTCCTGTCCTTCTGTAGAACGCAATTTCTGTTGTCTTCAGCATTACCTTCATCTGGGATTACGCCCATATAACGTTGAAACGCCGGTTCTCGTACGATCACTGAAGTTAAGCAACGTCGAGCCTGGTCAGTACCTAGATGAGCGATCTCTTTGGAAATTCAGGTGTTGTAAGCTTGGATGTGCGAGTGGTGTAATGGATAAGGGACCGGAAATAAGATATTGAAAACTCGTGTTCCAAATCCCGGGGAAAAGTTCGAATCGACCGTTTCTCCCCTAGCTATGAGTTAATTAGTAGAACTTGTATCAGTAAAAATCATTATCACCTCCCAAAATTTCTGACTATCTAAAAATATTTTCCGGGTTGAAATAACCTGCAAAAGGTTAATAAGCTGTAAAAAAACAAATCAATCTTTTCATCTGTGAGGAAACTGTCCAAAATTCACTGCCAAAAAAGAAGACAGATATTACGTAGAACTTCAGCCATTTTTTCTTCGTTTCTAAGGAAACTTTCCTGTTTATTCATACTTTGCTTAGGAAGACTAGTAAAGTTAAATGGATGGGGATATCAATATAAGAAAGACTGTATTGCTCCAATGATGCAAACCTGTATGCTGCTATGAAAATTCTACCTATATCGACTCACAGTGGAAATCTAAACTCGGTCAGCTATTAGGTATTATTTCTCAATTTAGCGCTTAGATATTTGTTCAGCTTAGATAAGAACGGAATAAAACAGAATAGATTAGAACGGGCACAGAATAGAAAGATTATGCTGCGTCAAACGTTTAAGAAAGAAAACCCGTTGGACTTGAAGATCAGCCAACAAATTGTTTGCCTTTACTAGCAAATTGGTCGATCGATAGGCAGGCACTCTTTTACCGCTCCATGCCGCCATTCATCTACCCACGGGGCTTCAAACTCAACACAGAGGCCTTGGCTCAAGTGCCTTGACGAAGTAGTCAAGAAGGTGGCTGCTGGAAGATGCTTTGTCTAGCAGCAGGACTCTGCAACATGCCACACAAGCAGGAGAACCCAGTCATGGCTGCCAGACAATTTCTCCGACCTAACTCCCCAGAGTGCACCCCTTTGATTATGCGTACGGCACAATTGAGCGAGAGACATGCTAAACTTCTTGCAACACCAAAAATGAACTGAAAGCAAGGATTATGGCAGCATTCGCCAACTTAAACGAGGAGACCGTCCAGAAAAGTTACAGGAGATTCCGAATTCGTCTAGAGACCGTGGTTGAAGCTAATGGCGATTTAAAAAAAAAAAAAGAAAAATTTGTTCTTTAGCATTTCAAGATATTTTTTATGTAATTTTGGTAAATATATCTTTTAAAATGATATGTCAGTGTTATTCTCATTTTAGTGTAATTTAGATGACAATTTATCCATCTGTGTGTGTGTGTTTGTATATATATATATATATATATATATATATATATATATATATATATATATATGTGTGTGTGTGTGTGTGTGTGTGTGTGTTTATATGCATAGGAGTGTGTGCGTATATATATATATATATATATTTTTTTAGAATTGGACATAGTCCGACAATTTATTTAAAGACATTTATATATATTATGTTTAACGTTCTTTTTATAGATACAAGTATTTAAGCATAAGTATAAAACAGACCATTTGCTTAAATACTTGTATCTATAAAAAGAACGTTAAACATAATATATATAAATGTCTTTAAATATATATATATATATACATACACGCACACACTCCTATGCATATAAACACATACATATACATACATTTCCAGATCTTACTCAGATGTGACTCTCCTCCTAACCATTCGTATCACATGTAATGGTCTTTGTCTCTTTTCGGTGTCCATGGCCTCTAAGATGACTTTTTGGACCATCATTTGATTTCATGACGCTTGAGATATATACATACATACTCACAAGATAAGCGCAGATGTTAAGATTAACTTGCTAGCAATCCCTCCACAATGCAAAATAAATTTGGAAGTAAATACGTGAAAGTTTAGTCAACAACCTGATATCAACTTCTCGCATGAGTGAAAACCTGACCGATATCCAACTTTCAGCTGTAAACTCGATTAACGCCTACCTTTGACTCTAGTATAAACCGGACCTATGTGTAAAATTTGTGATATTAGTGTAAACGGGACCTATACCTTCTTTTTTATTGTAGTGTAAACTGAACCTATGTCTATCTTTTTTACTCTTGTGTAAACTGGACCAAAATCTACCCTTTTGAATTTAGTGTAAACTGAACTTATGTCTGTTATGACTAAGGTAAACTGGACCTATGTCTAACTTATAACACTAGTACAGTGATTTTCAACGCGGTCCCGGTGGACTACCGGTGGTCCACATAGCATTTCTAGTGGTCCATAGAGAATTCGTAGCTATAAAAAATTGTAGCCATTTCACAGAAATGTATCTAAATTATTCATACTTTGAAGAATTAAAAAATGTATTTTGTTTAATTACACACATGTCCATTGTATTTGAAAATTTCGAAATTACGTAGGTAATATGCAGTGCTCTATTTATTTAACTTTTTATCATATATATATATATATATATATATATATATATATATATATATATATATATATATATATATATAAATGTTATATACTATATATAATGTAATTTTTTATTCATATAAAAATTTACATTATATATAGTATTTGTTTACTAAAATAAAATTTAAAATTAAAATAGAGTACTTTGTCTTTTCATTGAGTATTTTAGCGTGAAAATGGAATAGCCTAATAGTAAAATTAGGAGTGCTCCATTTGAAATTTTGGAAGAAAAATGCTCCGTGGCTGACAAAGGTTGAGAAACACTGCTCTAGTATAAACCGAACCTATGTCAACCTGTTTGACTCTAGTGTAAACAGAACCTATATATACATTTTGACTCAAGTGTAAACCGGTTCTGTCTACTTTTTGACTCTAATATCAACCTTTTTGACTCAAGTATAAACTGAACCTTTTTACTCTACTTTAAACGAAACCTGTGCCTACCTTCCTATTAATTCATAAATATTTGTGTCTAGTAAGACTTATATTTTACATTAAATAACCATTCAGTTACAAAGGATCGTCTGGTTAGCAAAGAATTGTTGGATCCACAAAAATCGTTGAAACTGTATGTTTATAAACAGTAATTTGGACTTTGCTAACCAGACGCTTATCTGTAACTGAATGGTTAACAGCACATCAGATCAAATGATGGTTCTCATTAAGAGTTACAGGTTCGATTCCTGTCGGAGAAGCACATATTTTCTACGAAATTTCTCGAACATTCAGGCCGGTAAATGTAATTAATACTATTTTTTTTTAAATCAGAGCATTTAAATAAATTATGTATAAAATAAAGTATAAACAGAATATATATATATATATATATATATATATATATATATATATATATATATATATATATATATATATATATATATATATATATGTGTGTGAGTGTGTCTGTGAATGACATAATTTAGCTCTTGAAAATACATTTCAATTGAGCACTGTTGAGTGATAAGCTAATTCTATAAACAACAGCCACCTGCACTAATGCAAAGCTCTTCAGTAAAGTGAATGGATCACTTTGGCTAATTGGCATTTGTTTACTTTTGTAAAAACAATATGCAAGATTTAGTCGTGTAACTCTACCGAGTGAAGATAGCTCTGGCTGACACCAAATTAGTTGTGTTTCAATCCTGGCTTGAGGCATTCGGAAGTCTAGTCGCACTGAGGAGCTGTGATACAGCGAAACAGTACTGTCTGTGAATGACATAATATATATATATATATATATATATATATATATATATATATATATATATATATATATATATATATATATATATATATAGTCTTAAGGTGTTCTATATTTATGGGATAAAGCGATTAATATCAGAGATATAGCGTGTGTAAAGATAAAAATGAACATTGAAGTCAACACTTAGACGCGACAGTCTGTTTTATGCTAGATCAATCGTCAGGCCTGACGATTGCGTCTAGCATGAAACAGACTGTCGCCTCTGAGTGTTGACTTCAATGTTCACTTCAAATTCAAACAAATATTGTTAAATATAACAGACAACGAATATCTATTATGTTTTATCATGAGCCTTTCCAAGCGTCGTATAGTGGCTTTAGTTTCAAGAGAAAATAAAGACAAAAATTGTATTTACTAATGTCCCCGACCAGGAAACTTTGACGTCATTATCTGTGATGTATACAACCACTATTCTCTCTCACCCATTAATATCCACTCCCTATTGTAAAAAAATATTATCAGCATGTATCACTCAAGTACCTTTTCATGACCCCCTAAGCAATATTTATACTCAAATAGACGGTATAGCAATGGGATCCCCTATAGACACCCTTTTTTTTTCTAATTATTATGTGCCATATTTAGAAAATAAAATATTTAATGACACTAATAACCCCCTATATATGTAAGATACATAGATGACATTTTCATTTTTAGCTAAAAATATTGATCAACTTAAAACCAAATTTGAAAATCACTCCGTCCTAAAATTTACACTAGAACTCAACATTAATAATAAAATTCCATTCTTTGATGTATTTATTGATTCCAGCACACATAAATGTATTATTTCTCTCTATAGGAAACCCACTAACATTAATTCGTGTCTTAATTATAATGATAAATGCCCCCAACAATATAAGTTTACTGTCATAAATAGACTTAATCCAACGCATACCAATGATATCTTCTTCCAAAACCATATTCTATAAAGAATTACATAGCATTAAACAAACACTTATTAATAATAATTTCCCCAATTCCGTCATTGATCAACAAATTAAAATGTATCTAAATAAACTTAATAATACCGCTAACAAAATTGATAATATTAATAATAATTATAACAATATTGTACGTCAAAATAAACATAATACTATTAACTTATACTATTGTAACCAAATGCATAATAATTACAAAAATGATGAAACAACACTCAAAAACATAATAGGTAGAAATGTTAAACTCATTAATAATAATAAACAAGTTAAGCTCATAATATATTATAAAAAATTTAAAACAATTGCCCTCATAGTCTCCAATAACCCTACAACCACACAACTAAATCCTCTACAAAAATCCAATGTAGTGTATCAATTTACATGTCCGTTCAGAGATTGCATCTCTGATACTAGTAATAAACCCACTACGTACATTGGTTTAACTACAACCACGCTCTCCCGTAGACTTACCTGTCACATTTCTGATCTTAGTTCCATTAAACAACATTTCTTAGAAAAACATAGCTATATACAAAATATTAGACAGATATTAGTTGATAACACAATAATACTCACACATACACACAGTGAAATTAACCTTAAAATATTGGAGGCCATCTACATTAAAACAAAGCAACCCACACACAACAAAATTACATTTCAAACCAATCGCAACATATTACATTGCATCTAAACATATGGTTCTGTTGATAAAAATTCTTTCTCTCGCGTGGTCATAGAACCGCATTACGAATATACGATCTGCGTCTGCTATTCCGCAACCGTTATCGACATATAGCAAACTTCTCTGCAAACAGGACAGGATGTCATCTTTGACGGTGAACATCTCTGTTGTAATGTGTATATAACCACTCTGATGATGGCTCATGTGAGCCGGAAGCTTAGATCGACGACCAATAATAATAAAGAAATATTCAAATGTTGGAGAGTTTTTGTCTTTATTTGCTCTTGAAACTGAAGCCACTATACGACGCTTGGAAAGGCTCGTGATCAAACATAATAGACATTCATTGTCTGTTATATTTAACAATATATGTTTGAACAATGATCTACTGCCCCTATACACTTTGTATGTATGTATGTATGTATGTATATTATGCGTGTATGTATGTATGTATGTATGTATGTATATTTTGCGTGTATGTATGTATGTATGTACGTATATTACGCGTGTATGTATGTATGTATATTATGCGTGTATGTATGTATGTATGTATGTATGTATGTACGTATATTATGCGTGTATGTATGTATGTATATTATGCGTGTATGTATGTATGTATGTATATTATGTGTGTATGTATGTATGTATGTATATTATGCGTGTATGTATGTATGTATATTATGCGTGTATGTATGTATGTATATTATGCGTGTATGTATGTATGTATATATATTATGCGTGTATGTATGTATGTATATTATGCGTGTATGTATGTATGTATGTATGTATATATGTATGTATGTATGTATGTATGTATATTATGCGTGTTTTTCTCTTTGGATTAGATTACATAAAGGGTTTAGTTCGAAGTTCCCTGTAGGTTACTCGAATCCACAAGCTCCTGATGAAGGCCGGAACGCTCAAAGGCTGAAACGTTATGAGAACAACAAAAATTAGGATAATATGCTGTATGTAAATAATGCAAATTACGCGCATGTGTTTACTCAACAGTAGATCCATAATTCAATTTTCATTAAAGGTCGCAGGCATAGTATTAAATATTTTTAATTCATTTTCCATGATTACAAGCAAGTTTTAAAAAAAAACCGGTGTTTTAGAGTTTACTGACTGCACAAGTAATTAGAAGCTAAGTAAACATTATGGGTACTTCTAAGATTTCCCTAACATTGTACAAAAGACGAGAGAGTGACTTTACTGTAGAAAATTGAAACTTCAAAGTATGACATTTATTGAATAAATTGAATTCCATGTAATTTAATTTAAATAACCCACCAGTATCCGTGAAATTTCTGATTCAACATAATTCTTAATTTGATGATTGAATAAGCCCCTTACGAGTTATAATTATAAAATACCCGTGGAATTTTTCCTATTAAATATTTGAGATTAGCAACTTTAACAAAATTTGGCAATAACAATCAAAAGTATGAATGCAGGTCATTATTTTAAGTAGTAAGAGGGTACAAATGAATGGATTCAAAATTCACAACTTTTTTCCATTTCTCTGAAGCTGACGTTAAATGCTTGAAAACGTTATATTACTTTTCTTTTGTTTTTTCCTTCTTTTCTTTTCCTCTGTCTTCCTTCCTCCCTTCCTTCCTTCCTTCCTTCCTTTGTTCGTTCCTTTCTTTTCTCTTCCTTTCTTTGTGTCTTTTTTCTTCTTTTCTTTCTTCTTTCCTTCCTTTCTTTCTTTCTTTCTTTTTTTTCCTCATGTATTTTTCGTTAGAAGCAAGCAGCAAGTCTCACGTCTTTTTCTTCCGTCTTTTCTCGCAATCAAAGCAGAATGGTTAATTATTCATCTGAAGTAATGGCACGACGGAACGCCTGAGCTAACTAACAAAACTCTGTAAACATTATTCAAACTGAACACTAACAATATCCCCAAATAAACAAATCAAATGATAAAATATACTTAGAACTAAAATCTATTAAAAACGATTTTCTATGCTGTCTTCTGTGTACAAATGCTCTGCTTTTTTTTATAGGTGCGTCAAACGGTTCTTGGGTCATGTTCTGGGCTGTAAACACACATCACAAATTCTAGTTCAAATATCAGGACGGATCCAAGAATGGCAAATTATTTTGTATATTGAATATGAGATTTTAACTATTTCATAATTGCAACACCAATGCCAGGTTGTAGAGGCACGGGAATAAAAAAAAATGCAAATAATGTTCCAAAGGTAATTAGAAACATCTTTTCTTTCCACACATATTCATTCACTAAAAAATTCGCAGGAAATTCAAAATGTTTAAAGGGAGATAACTCCCGACTTATTTTTAACAATTGCTTCCCTTTTTCTTTTTCGATGTTGTACATAGTAATAATTGTAATAGTAATATTAAAGCATTTACCTACACTGAATTTTCGATACCTAAGTTTTAAAATGTATTTTTAAAGATGACAAAGCATTCTTAAAGATTTTATTTTAGCTTTAACTTAAAAAATTTAAATGACTAAACTTACTATTTCTCGTAAGCAAAATACTCTGGTGTATTTTAAATAGAAATTACATTGATTGGAATATTAATTTTTTGCTCGGTTTCACAAAATCGATTAAAATCGGCCAATTTCTCCCATTTGTAAACAAAATTTAATTATCGGTTTTAAAAATCTTCCAAAATTAAAATATATATTTGTGACACGTTATTTGGGGTAAATTAGCGAATTTAAACTTAAATTAATCTGATTTGAAACAAATATTACTTACGTATTGCATAAAAAACGTACTATACAAGTACTTCATCACGGATCCTGTCTTGCTGACACGTTGATTGATTTTATTGAAGAGATAATGTGTTAACAGCTAGATATGGATGGCCAGAATTAACATAAATTTACGAAATCTAAGTGGGCCCATTTTTGTTTTTGTTTTTTTTTTTGTTTTTTGTTTTTTTAACTACCTAGTAATTTTTTACAAATTAACATAATATTTTCAACAATTATCTAATATTTTATTGACTTTTAGTTCACTATAGTGTTATACACTGAGGTTTAAAGATACTTTCTGAAAAATAATAAAATTTAAAATATTATAAAAAAAGAATAAGCTGAAAAAAAAAAACGTAAAAACTAACAAAAAATAATTTCTTCTAGGTAGTTTCTTCTTAAAAACAAAAAAGCGAAACTAAAAACAAATTTACTCGAATGAAGTAGGACATGCTTTAAAATAAAAATATTTAATGAAATAGAAATGAAAAGAATAAAACTTATTTTAATGTTTTAAAACATTGAAAGGATGATGTACAAAGCTTGTTGAGACGTAAACACGATATGAATTAAGTTGCACACAAGCGAATTTCTCAGTAAAGGGAGGACGACTCTTACAACCCGTAACCTTTTAATAATATTGTCATGTATAGACTACCATACATAGAAAATGGATGGAAATATTTAAGCTAAAAAAAAAAAATTATTATTTTTAAAATATTGAGAGTAAAGACTTTTATTAAGCTTTTCAATTTTTGATTCGTAAATATAGTTTCCAGTTAATTGCAATATTACCTAAAAGTAAGTAATGCAGAATTTTAATTGCATTCACGATGAACGTGCCTGTCAAGCCCAGTTTTGGCGCTGCGGGGGGTGTCAAATGAAGTGTGTGTGTGTGTGTGTGTGTGTGTGTGTGTGCTATGGAATGGCGACCCATAGACCACCTCAAACAATTCGCAGCCAAAGCTTTCGTATTCAAAGACTTTTTAATATCGGTGAGCACCCCAACGAGTTCCGCTAACAACAACGACGATATATATATATATATATATATATATATATATATATATATATATATATATATATATATACATATATATATATATATATATATATATATATATATATATATATATATATATATATATATATTAATAAATACACATATATCTACGTTTGTAGTGTAACTCAGAGTTTCATGGTTACTCAATTCATCAAGCACAAATGTTTAATACAGCTGTTTCTTTTTTATAATTCTGGGTCTCATAGGATGAACGCTATATTATATGCAGATTCAAAGTTCAAGGTTATAAATTTAATATAATATTGAGGTATAAAATTCAAAATATAGAATGTTGGTAGGTCGATATTTGAAAAAAATCATGATATATGATATAAACTTATATGTTATATATTTATGTGAGTTGTATTGTTGTTAGTACGCTATTTTACAAGTAATCTCTTTGTCTAAAGCAAGTAACATTGTACTATATAGAGAGCAGACCTTTAATATTATTATAAAGTAAGCTAACAAATAAAAAGTGTTGTTAGACAAAAAAGATTAGAAGTTAAGAAAAAGTAAAATTAAAAAAAAATAAACATCGTATTTTTTACGCTACAATTGACGCTGGGATGGTGCAGGAGGATAATTATTGTGTAACAAAAATATAACAGATGTTAGGTTAAGTGATCTAGCCAGAATCAAAATATTTTAGAAGAGATTTTTTCTTATGAATACATGCTATCATAACTTCATTTCGTTTGTTCAGCAGGTTGGGGTCGTCAATTTGCTTGAGAATGTTTCATTTCTCCAATAGGGTTTCATTTTAGTGATGAAATTCCAGTTTTTACTACAGGTGTGT
Organism: Acanthosepion esculentum; assembly: GCA_964036315.1. NCBI lineage: Eukaryota > Metazoa > Mollusca > Cephalopoda > Sepiida > Sepiidae > Acanthosepion > Acanthosepion esculentum. The sequence goes on along the minus strand of OZ038493.1, from coordinate 62,976,036 downwards.
AGCTATCTGCCTTCATATCCCAGAATTGGTAAGAGTTATTTTATGATGGTAATACCGGGTTTTCCAGTGATTAATAGGGGAGCCAAAATAAAAGTGTCGCCATTATGTTCAATGCTAGCCTTTTAAATTAATGCCTTTCATCATACATTTATGATTTAGTGGACAGGTACTGTTTTTTCGGCAATTACAGTTTTTAACAGTATTAATATTATTATTGAGGTTGTTTAAATATTTGTTTAATATTATATTATTATACTGTTCGAGTTTTTTGGTGCAGCTGTAGCTAATTTTAATGTTGTTCTTGTTGGAGATTTTGTTGAGCAATGGGATATGACTTAACTGTTTGTGGATTAAATTAAGGAAACTTACTAACATTGGTTTTGCCATTTTTGTTAATTAATGGGTTAAACCAAATTATATTGCGTCTCCTATGCTTATACTTATTGTTGTTCTTATTAATGTTTATGTATTCTAGCTTATCTTTGTGTTTACGTCTTTCTAGTGAATCTACATATTTAGTTTTATATTTATCAAAACTAAGTGTAACAAAAAAATCTATTCCTCAGCGAAGTACTAACCTTCTACTTTAAGTGAGAAAATGACTGACAATATGCTTATTTGAAAAAATTGTGATGGTATTGGGGCACGAGTTTGTTACGAGAGTCTGATTTGTAGCAATCCCTTATATGGTAGTGAATGCTAGGCAATCTCTTTACAGATGAAGCAGTGACATCAGACAACAGAAATGTGGTTCTGCAGAAGGATACTGAGAATACCAAGGACTGAACATGTGAGCTACGACGAAGTTTTGGAGAAAAATGGAAACGAAAAGAACATTTATATTTAACATCAGAAAGGGACAACTGATATTTCTAGGTCAGTTAATGAGGAAAGAGTGTTTGGAAAATTGGATACTCACAGGACAGATTGAAAGCAGGGGGAACAGAGGAAAATAACGCATAACCTACCTAGAGAGCTTGAGTAAATGGATGGTGGAACAGAGTTTAGGAGAGATAATAAAAGGCATTTGCTCCCTTAGAGTAGAAGTTTAGTAATAAGTTTGTAGCTACAAAGAACAGGAAGTTGTGAAAGAAGATCTTTTCGCTCTGTTCCTGCATCTTCGGATTTCATCAATTAATTTTTGTTACATTTTATTTAACCTGTATACAATTCTTTTCTTTGCATTTTAACGACAGTGTCTTTTTTTTCCCCCGGTATGAAACATTGCTGGAATAGAAAGTTTTCATTGTGTTTACCTGTTTGACATTTCCTGGAATGATGATGGCTTTTATCAAAAATTATGATCGGTTAATTTTCACATCCTAAGGAGGGATAGGCTGAAATGTTGCGATAACAAAAAAAGCAGCGAAAAGGATCAGTTATATTGTGTCGAATAATTTTTAGAATGAAAATGAATCATTGCAAAATTACAGAAAATTTTTTCTATACTTTATTCTTGCCACTGGCAACAAGATGGACATTTTTGCTTTTCCTTGTGCATCTCGTGGCATTTCTAGATGTTTATAATGAAAATGTATGTAAGTAGGTATGTTGTGAAACAGGAATATAAGTAAGGGAGACTACTCATAAAATAATATTTTATGTTATTTCCCTTACATAATACTGGATTGTGGATTTTTCATAAACATTAAATTCTATACTTTCCGAAGTACCTAAATAATATATATCGAAAATAGAATATATATATATATATATATATATATATATATATATATATATATATATATATATATATATATAGTTTTGAACGAAATATGTATGGAAATGTGGGAAATAATTAAAAATTAAAGAGAAAATCATTCCCTAAGACGGAAATGTTTAGAAAGTGCTTTAATCGCTAGTTCCTCCACAGTAGATTTGCGTCCAGGTTCCTGTAAAGTTTCCCCATTCTTGGCAGAACTTCTGTTATCACAATCTGGGATATTTAATAACAAAGATGATGGAAGCAAAAAAGAAAGAAGAAGAAGAAAAAGAATCTAATTGAAACTCGGCTAGATTATATTCCCAAAACAAATTATTAAAAGAACAAAAAAACAAAATATTTTCCACTTTTTCATATATATATATATAAAGAATCACCTTTCAGGTGTGCACAGTCTGATATAGGTTTCATGCCTTTAAGCAATCGCCAGGCGGTCAGCAGCTGTAATGCGAAAATGGGAGCTTTTATTCCCCCAGGAAAGACCAAGATGGGAAAAAATATGGACGATGTTTAATCCAACTGGAGGCGGGGAAAGCACCCATCCGGCCAAGGTCAAAATAAAGCCGTAAACACACAATTATACCCCACCGCACAAAAAAAAATTTTTTAAATCTTGCCGATGCGTCCAAAAAGTGCTCAACGCCACAGCGACACCAATGCCATAGCTTAGAAATAAGCATTTCTTAAAAAGTCTTTGCCGTCTCTCTCTCTCTCTCTCTCTCTATATATATATATATATATATATATATATATAGAGAGAGAGAGAGAGAGAGAGAGAGAGTGAGAGAGAGAGAGTAATATATACACACATATATATATATATACTAGTCGGATTACACGCACCTTCTTGTGTGTCACACTTTTATTTTTTTACAAGAAAATGATCATTGATTTTAAATCATTTTTATAATTTGGGCGAGAAAAATGATGCATTTTGTGATCTCCATCTTCTGGCTTTCTCCTTCTATATTTTGGATATGAGTCATTCCCTTATTTAAATTTAATTTGAATCAAAGGGGAAAAAATTAGAATGTGGGGTTTGATATGTATTTGATGCAATGCTTGATTGAATGAATGGATGAGGAGATTTCAACATTGATATGACAGTTGAATTGTCGCAAGAAATATGTATCGCAAGGCACTACCCACTGAGTGCTAAGCTCTATGCGCGCACTGATTCCTAGTGAACCGCACTTTTTTCATGGTCTTCATGTTCCTCTCGTACATAATTCTGCTGTACTGGACGCAGGGTATTTTTGGTGCATTTCCGCGTTCAATGGTCCGGCAAATACGGTAATTAAAATATATTCTTTATATTTTGTATTATAAGTATTCTCTATTTTATTTGGATATATGCTCTTCAGCTTTCCCACTATAACTTTTATTTTAGTTCCCTGTGTGAACCCACCTTGATTACATTTTATTTCAGCGTATTTCCTATGCAAGAAATATTATTCATTTGTTCACGGATTCTTGAATTTTATTAACTGTTGTTATTTTTAAGAAAATTAACCACACCATTTTTTTAGAATGATTACGACAGTAACGATTTCTTCTTTAGATTTTTTTTCTTGTTAAAAACAAAGCATCAGCAAAATTAATTTAAAAATTAAATATCCGACTGGTTTTCATGTATTCCATCATGCATATTCTTATGTAATAAATTTACCGTTATATATATATTTTATATACTAAATATCAACCAATACGGGGAGTGATAGTCACTCAAGGTAGAGGGTCAGAATTTTAAAAAATGTTAATGCTGAATAAAGTGAGCGATAGGAATAAGACTATTGATGTTAACCCTTTGATATGTATTTGATGCAATACTTGATTGAATCAACTGATGAAGAGATTTCAACATTGAAACGGTGGCAAGAAATGAAGGAGAATGAGGATAAGGAGGAAAAATTGAACTGAATTATTAAATTTTTAAACATTACTTTAGTTCGAGTTACACAAAATATATAAGTGACAGAAATTAAAGAGGATTGAAGACAATCATAATTAATTCGACGAGTTTAGAAAAAAAACTCAACAAAATGCAGAAAGTAATGGGCGGCCGTTTCGTCCGATACTTGGGACTACATCAGCAGCGGGTATCCACCACCGAGAATTGAAACCCAGACAGTTACGGTCATACCAACTGTACAAACGGGCATCGGTGACAAAGAGTTAACGAATTAGACTCGATCACATATTCCGTGTTGGAAGTCATCCGAGTTTCTCCTTACCCAGAAGACTGTGCCTCCAAGAGCCACAACTGCTATCCCCAAGCCTCTCCATCCAGAGCATTTAAAGCCGGTTCAAGCAAGGATAACTAAATCCTAAATATATCAAATCCTCTTAATAATTTCTATCACTTGTATATGCTTGCTTGAACCGGCTTTAAATGCTCTGGATGGAGCGTTGGTGATAGTAGTCGTGGCTTGTGGGGGCACAGTGCTATGGGTAAGGAGAAACTCGGATGAGTTCCACAGTGGAATTATGTGATCGAGCGGCGCTGTATCTAGTGTTATGTGCGATAAAATCTGCATTTCATTGTGATAGTGATCTTTAAAAACACGCACGATCGCGCTATGTTATCGTTATTAAATGAAACATGTGCTGTCTTTATATATATATATATATATATATATATATATATATATATATACAGTGTCACCCGGATATAAGAGAGTTGTCGGGACCGGAGAAGAAGTCTCTTATATCCGGGTTTGATCTATTTTGTTTTATTAACACAGGTTCTAATTTGGGACCAGATAAAATCTCACTTATATCCGGGTCTCTTATATCCGGGTTACACTGTATGTATATATATATATATATATATATATATATATATATATATATATATGTATGGAGAGAGAGAGAGAGAGAGAGAGAGAGAGAGCATATGTGAACATAAATGCGCACATTTAATTCAACACCCAGAGACGAAAATATGTTTCATGCTTAAAAGCAATCGAAACAGACTTGAAGATTGCGTTAAACATGAAACAGACTGTTATCACTGGGCGTTGAAACCAGTGACTACTGTATATCTATGTGTGTGTGTGTGTGTGTGTGTGTGTGTGTGTGTGTGTGTGTGTGTGTGTGTGTGTGTGCGTACCGTATGTAACGGCAAAATTGTCCAAATCGTATAACAGTATGTGATTGTTTAATATCTAAAAAAAAACACTGAACTAACCGAGTGCCTTTTTACCAGGTTTTCAAATAAGACGGTTAGCCATCTTGAAACTATTTGTGGTAAGGATCATTGAAAAAAAACTATGAGTTATTCAGCTAGAAAGAGAAAAGGTTAAAAATCATTTTGTGTCAGCCCCACTATATCTTCCCAACTGAGAAATAGTCAGAGGAAAAAATCACTCAGGCCTTCAGTAATGGTACCAACAGTCAGGTGAATAAGTTTAAAAAAGAGGGAACAGTTGAGTGGAAAACTGCATATGGTAGTCAAAACAGCAAGAGGGATCATCATTTCAACTTAGAGCTAAATACATTCTTATTGTTCAAAGAAGTGTCCAATAGTGTTATAATAACATCGGAGAAATCCAGTAAGATATCTTTAATCATTTCTAAGATACAACAGTTCAAAGCTTAATCTAACAATTGGAAAAATCTGGTGATACTTGATTTGGACAATTTTGTTCTTACATCCGATATATATATATATATATATATATATATATATATATATATATATATATATATATATATATATATATATATATTCGAAAAGGCATGAATTAAGGTTTATCTGCGCTTTTTTTATCGTCATATATATTGAGATGGCTCGTCATCACCTGCGTGACCCTACCTGGACGTAGCAAAAATACTGATAGGTTCCAATAATGTCTATCTATCTATCTATCTATCTATCTATCTATCTATATATATATATATATATATATATATATATAGAGAGAGAGAGAGAGAGAGAGAGAGAGAGAGAGAGAGAGAGTGAGAGAGAGATGCGAAAAAAATTGATATTTCTATTAGTAGAAGAAATGTGTCTGTCAAAATGATCGTTATTTTCAAGACTTAAGTATTTGTATGTGTACCATGTGTGTATGCCAATATTAACTTCTTCGAGGTACCATTGATGACAAGGAAATACTTATTCCGTCCTCAGCGTTTCTTTCTATGTACCTATATAGGTAAAAGTGCATGTACAGTTGGGCTACTAAATTCTTCGTGAGTTTTTTTCTTTTTTTTTTTTCTTTTTTTTTTAACAATTATTGATTGCGCCATTTTTTTATGCCATGAGAACAAGTCGTTCTAATGAAAGGACAATGAAGGTCTGTCGTGAGCCGTCGACAACAGCCTCAAGGGAAAATCAACCTCCATTATATGACCGAATGGCCCACTGGCCCTACCTGTTTACTTACTTATTGGCACACCATCGATATTCGATTCAGGTAATCCCTACTAGACAAGAAACAAAATGCCTTGTTCCGTAAAGAGATTATTTACATAGATATCATTTTAAAATGAATTGGATATAAAAATTTAAAATCACCATTGAATTTTAATTTTTTTTTTTCATCTTTCTCTGTCTCTTTACACAAACACGCACACACAGATAGGCATATGCACACACACTCACATGGAGAGGCGTAAACACACGCACATATATATTGAATTAATTTAATCTTAATTTAAATATAGATTTAAATGAGGTAGGTAATTATTTATATAATTATGTATATATATATATATATATATATATATATATATATATATATATATATATATATATATATATGAGACAGTTAATTTGTATATATTCATATATATATATCAAGTATGTGGTTCAGTTCAATTTACATTACATGAAACATTCACACAAAAAGCAGCTAGTGAAGTTAATGATATAAATGGCAAGAATCACTCTCGCAAACAATTTTTAATAAAATACATTAACCTCGAACATGTAGATGAATGTTATGGTCCCTGTTTATAAATTCCATTTGTATAAGGTCTTTTTTTTTACTACAAGCTTTCGATTGTGCATACAATCATCCTCAGGTATAGAAATAGATATGTCTTTTTTACATCCAGATTATATATATATATATATATATATATATATATATATATATATATATATATATATATATATATATATATATATATATATATATATATATATGTATAGGATTAATACGAATATAGAATTTGTCAGTTGATTGATGTTATGTTCAGAATCCCGACTCTAGATTGTCTCAGACGGACTCTCTAGCAATCGTTCCATCCACTCGTCGGGGTATATCAGCAATTGACTGTTTATTTTCTCGTGTTTCTTTTAAATTGCGTTGAAAAATGATTTATGCACTTTTCATTGATCTTCTTCTTCTTCTTTCATCTGTGTGTGCGTGCGCGCGGGATGTGTGTCTGTGCGTGGGCGTACGCGTGTATGGGCGTGTGTATGCACCCGCCTGGGTATGTGTGTTTTTGTGAAATGTCGTGATTCTGTCTATGTATGTGCGTAATAATTGACAATGGTTTACCACCATGTCATTATTGACAACATTCTCAACAAAAGGGACTGGTAAAGTTCTCAAGAAACAATAAAAGAGGAAGAAACAGAATAAGGCAAAAGAATACTAAGCAAACAATATATATATATATATATATATATATATATATATATATATATATATATATATACCATGACGTACAATACCATTTAGCTACAGAAGAAGTGTTTGGTTAGCAACGCAACAAATGTGCCATATTTTCTATGAATTTTCTCGGACATTCAGGCCGGTAAATGTAGTTAATACTGTTTATTATAAACAGAGTATTTGCTTAAATATTTGTACAGTGTAACCCGGATATAAGAGACCCGGATATAAGAGAAATCCGGATATAAGACACATTTTCTCTGGTCCCAAATTAGAGGCATACTTACCTAAACAAAATAGACCAAACCCGGATATAAGAGAACCCCGGATATAAGAGAACTCCGGATATAAGATACTTCTTCTCCGGTCCCGAGAACTCTCTTATATCCGGGTTACACTGTATCTATAAAAATAACGTTTAAACAGAAAATATAATAAAATAATTTCATAATATATAATGTCATTTGTTTACGTTAAGATGCGTTTCGAGCAGATATGAGCGTTCAGGAAAAATCATGGGAAATTTGCTGTTCAAAAACAGTAATTTCAATCTGCTAACCAGACGCTTCCATATATATGTATATATATGTATATGTGTGTGTGTGTGTGTGTGTGTGTGTCTGTGTGTGTGTGTGTGTGTGTGTTTATAATGCAAGTTAATATAGGCAAAGTAAATCGACAGTGATGAAGCAAAAGGTTCACAATGTAAGAATTCTGCTCACACGCAAAACGGATACAGTGATTGTAGTGATCTGACATAAAGGCAAGAAAGAAGGAAAAAATTGGGAGATGAGACCGAGAATTGGTCAATTTTTATGGGATAGAAAGAAATCTCAGTGTGTTTCTGCAGAATTCGTCTATACCTTAGGACAAGGCTGGTGTTCTCAGCAGTCATTCCCGGAGATTGTAACCAACAGTATGCGCGTATGCATTGTTTAAAATTTGCTTTTTTATAAGGCGAAAGAGTTTAAAATCAGAGATAAGGCGTTTACAGATAGGAACAGCGTGGAGTTTAGGAACCAACTTCGCATGGCAACTCTTGAACTTCTAACCTTCAGACTTTGACTGAAGATCGCATTGCATCGTGAAACTGACAGTCACTATGCAGGGTTTATTCCCATATTCTCTCAGTCTCTAACTCTCACTCTATCTCTATCTCTACTATATATATATATATATATATATATATATATATATATATATATATATATATATATATATGCGAATGTCAGTGTGTCACAACTTTTCAACTTTACTCCTAAAGGCCGTAGCCCAACATATCATAAAACTTGGAATCAGGCCGACTCCGTGAGCAAATTAAAAGACATTCCGGGCCGGATTCAAACCGCAATTCTGGTATTTTGGATTCTCACGTTTTCATTACTGCGATTGTTTTCGGCGATTTTTTTACGTGTTTTTTGCGACGAATTTTTTGGTACGATAACAATTTTTATAACTTGGAACTAAATTTGGGAATAATCGAAATTAATGGCGAAATCCAGCGAAAGTCACCCATGAAATAAAAATAATTGTTTGTACCGAAAGTAAAGACCAACGTACATCAAATTGTCTTTAAATTAAGTGGCGGCAGAAGAATGATCGTTGAACTTTTAAAAGGTATGCTTAAATATAAATGCAATACTTAAATGCAGCGATTAATTCTGAAATCTTCTGTACACTATTTACATTATTCGGACTATTGTCTCATCTTTGTCGCCATATTTATTACAATGTTTCGGCCGTTGTACGCTCCGGCCTTCTTCAGGTGGTTGGAATGTCGAACTGAACCCTTTATTTCGACATTCCAACCACCTGAAGAAGGCCAGAGCGCACAACGGCCGAAACGTTGTAATAAATATGGCGACAAAGATGAGGACAATAGTCCGAATAATGTAAATAGTGTACATAATACCTCATCTCAGAAATATAGACAGATACAGATCTTCTGTAGTTTATTGTTGACAATTGCATCTACTCCGTCCTACCTATTTTGATGACGGCCCAATCAAGTGCCCTCAGCAAGAGCTTGTTTAAAAGTCGTCCGATAAGGAGGTTTTAATATTATATATATATATATATATATATATATATATATATATATATATATATATATATATATATATATATATTATGGCAGCATGTTTCATTAAATAATATATACAAGTATTGTGTATGTATTTTTAATAGTATCCTCTCATATTTACGGACAAGTTTCTTACTATTCTTATTAAAGGAAGAAAGAAAGTTACTATGTTAATGTATATTCATTTTGTTCCGAGTACTTTCCTATTCAGAATAAGTAGACAAAAATTCTATAAATTATTTAATGGGACATGTCTCAATATATATATATATATATATATATATATATATATATATATATATATATATATATATATATATATATATATATATGTATGTTGAATGTCATTCAACACCATCACTTGATAAGACAATAGAAGTGTTGAAACAAAATGGCTATTTTTGTATGTGATTTTAATAACATATTTATGTTATAATTTTCGAATGAATTATATTTGCTCTACTCTGTATTGAGCACTCTTGTAAGAATAGTATTTTTTGGTAATTGGAATTTATTCCGTATACAACAATCCTATACTTGGATATCTCTCTCTCTCTGTTTCTCTCTCTCTCTCTCTCCCTATCTATCTCTCTCTCTCTCTCTATATATATATATATATATATATATATATATATATATATATATATATATATGTGTGTGTAATTTGGCAGCAACTTTTCTTTCAAACATGTAGTGTTGAATGTTAAAGACAACATAGTCTTACATATTTTCTTTTGAATTTTCTCATATTCTCTAATGAGACTTTTTATTTGAAAATAGTTCCGAAATAATTTCGGAACTATTTTCAAATAAAAAGTCTCATTAGAGAATATGAGAAAATTCAAAAGAAAATATGTAAGACTATGTTGTCTTTAACATTCAACACTACATATATATATATATATATATATATATATATATATATATATATATATATATATATATATATATATATATATATATATATATATATATATATATATATATATATTGCATGGTCGGTAAAACATCTGCGTATTTTAGAGGCAATTTATATCAAATTACACCAACCGTCTCCGTGTCAGGAGAAAATGAAATTTGTCCGTAGTCTTTCTTTTCTGGGAGCTTTGTAAGTCCCGGTTTTTCTTTCTATACTCACTAGAACTATTTATTCTGGTTTTTGCCATTTTTCTCCCCACTTATTTTCTTCTACTATTTTAATAATAAATCGTATTGAGTTGTAGTTCCTCGTTTCCTCCTAAGCTGTTTGTCAGTTTGCGAATTTCATTAATATTCTATTTAGGTTATCAACGATTCTTCTGGTGAGGTTTTGACCGAAAGGGTTACCTTTACGGAAAACATGTGGTTTTGTTTGATATTAAATTTTGTTCATATATATATACATACATACATCTATCTATCTATCTATCTATCTATCTATCTATCTATCTATCTATCTTTCTCTCTCTCTCTCTCTCTCTCTATATATATATATATATATATATATATATATATATATATATATATATATATATATATACAAGTAAACAACAAGGTTTTATGGAGCAAAGCCAACATTTATTCTTCAAAATAAAGTTCATTCTGCTCGACGATCTTCTGTCAGCGATCAGCCAGCATCTGAATCTGATACCAGTCCGCTAGATTTGAATTAAAAAAAAACTGTCAACAAGCTTCCTTCACTTCCTTCACTCCATCAAAAGTGTTGAATTGCTGCTCATGGGTGAAGTGTGCCACTGAGGGTAATAGGCCATAGTCATTCGGAACGGCATCAGGACTGAATAGTGGACGAGGAAGAATCTCAACACTGTCCATCTGTTTGAAATTCTCCTTACTCAATATGGCAGTGTGTGGCCTTGCATTGTCTTGATGAATACAAAGCCTGACTTCAACTGACCAAAGCAGAATACTCCTTGTTTAGTTTGTCGTACACCCGGTCTTGAGACTGGCAATAGAGTTTAGCGTTGATGGCGTGACTTTGTGGAACAAGCTCAAAATGCAGGACTCCTTGGAAATTCCATCAGACAAAAGATCAAGATTTGTTGTTTTCTTTCCGCTTCCTAAGTGAGTTAGGACTTTTGGGGCAACCTAATATATATATATATATATATATATATATATATATATATATATATATATATATATATATATATATATATATATATATATATATATATATATATATATATATATATATATATATATATATATATATATATATATATATATATATTTGTATTTGTATATTTAGCGGCTCAGATTGAGGAATCGGAGAGCCGAGTTCAAATTCCAGTCGAATCCATTACATTCACTTACGTGCTAATACCCTTAGGAAAGGTATAAATCCTCTTCTCCCTACAGCTACGGGTAAATAGCAGGACAGATTGGGTTCTATAGCCTTTGATGGCAACTGGTCTAGGGGAAGGACAACTCTGAATTCAAAACCTGCGTAGTGCACCAGGTCTCTGTATTCGGCCCTTCAAAAAGTGTGGTTGGTTCTGCACAAAGCCTTCACCAATATAATCAAATCATATGTGCTGGTGTCTGGCCTGTCGGTTCCTAGGAACTGAGCTGCTTGACCTTCATTCGTCGAATACGACTGGAGAGTCCTCGATATATATGTATAAATTCAGAGAGAGAAAGAGACCAGTATGAAAAATTCGGTCTGGTAAGTTTTATTAAAGTTTTGGCTTAAAAATTCAACCCCACAATAATGGTATAAATAAAAACAGATATGAGGCAAATAATAACCAACATTAGTAACATCAGATCGTCCAGTCATTCAGCTTCTTTCGTTTTTGATTGTATAAAAATCCAAATGATCTCAGCTGAATTCCCATCCGTCAATTTCGATCAACCCAGTTTTGGTGGATCTTCTACTTCTTCGTCTTCCTCTTATTTTCCCTGTCCCGTCAGGACGTTATCGACTATGGTTCTCCGCAATTTCCTTTCATACATAGCACTTAATAACTTTTCTCTTTTTGTTATCTCTCCTAACCTTGTTCCCCCATCCATTTAACCAAGCTAGATAGTTAATGGGTTGCTTTCCTTTGTTCCACTTGTCTTCAATCCGATGAGTGTCAAATTTGTCAAACCCTCTTTCCTGGGAAAAGTATATTGCTTTACTGGAGATAGCGTTTCCTTCAAGATTGAGACTCTGAGCTGTAGGAAGCAATCCCTATCGCAGAATAACCTGGTACCATCAAAGACTTTTAGCCATGAAACCTCTTGGCTAGGAAAGCAAACGTACCAAAATGATACTCCTATGTTTGATAATAGAAAAATAAACACATAAAATCTTTTCAGTGGTTTCTGTGAAACAGACGTCAGGAACATCGATGTGAAATGCGATCATCTTTCCATCATCTGTTGGAAAAGAACAAGCTTTTATTTCATAATCTAAATTTAAATTTAGGCTCAAACATATACTTATAATTACAAATTAAAACCTTCAATTTAAAATTTAAAAACTTCGACGTACATTTATTTATATTTCTTTACTTGATTATATATATATATATACAAGTGCCCGAATGATTAAAACGTACGTTCCCTCACACACACACACACACACACACACACAAACATATATATATATATATATATATATATATATATATATATATATATATATATATTATATATATATATATATATATATATATATATATATATATATATATATATATATATCACCAGAGACAAAATACAGGCGATCCCATTTTGAATAGTAGATCACATAATGGCAAAGGAAATCTATATATGGGAATTAGCGTAGCGTCTAAACGATCTCTATTTCTACACTATCCTCTATTACTATTCGGATCGCTATTCTCTATACTATCCACTATACTAGTTCTCTATACTGATCACTATACGGATATTTCGGAACACTATTCGGTGGTTATTTTCCGAGCGAGTATTACCGAGTAATACTATTAGTGCGAGTGATATTCGAAGACGTCTGACACCAGCATTGTTCAACGGCGTTACTACAGTTGTATCTGCGATTACAAAATCTCTACTACAACGAGCATTACAAACGTGACAACGAGTATTCGTTGACATTTCAAAAATGGCAATGAGTGTTCGTTGACATCACAAAAGTCATCCTTGATACTAACTTTTCTTTTAGGGGCGCTCGAGAAGAAAAATTGCGAAGACTTTCGAAGAAAGTAAATTGCGAGACTTTCACTGTAAGTCTTTCTAGTCTAAGGGCTGTCTGTACTCTGATATTGTAAAGAAATCGATTTTCTTTTTCCAATGTTAGAAAGAATAATTATATGTCAATGTATTTTTCCTTTTTATCTATGATATTTGTTATATTGTCAGGATAACTTTTTTTTTCGTCTGACCTAATTGGTATGCATCGCGCTTGGCTGGTCACGTGAGCTTAAACTGTAAATCAACGGATTCCCGTTTTTATCAAGAAATAAATTTTTCTTAGAGAGGAAAGATTTAACAAGAGACAATCCTTTGCAACATCCTCTATTCATCTTACAGGATCTGAGAGAAGGTATGCTATACATTTTTATATTTCATTGGCATAGTTTCGTTTTTTAAAAAAAGAAGACTTCATTTTTCATTCTTACGACTTCTTTCTAACTGTATTTATATTTTCTTCAGAGTCTGTCTATATTTCTGAGATGAGGTATTATGTACAGTATTTACATTAGCCGGACTATTGTCCTCATCTTCTTACTATAAATGATTGGTTTAGGTAACTCTTTCAACGGTCAGGTATCAGTAAGGCCACTCAGCATTTATATGATGAACCAACATTTATTTGCTGACGACGATGCGACCATAGCCCGTATATAAACAATGTGACTTAATATATTTATCGGTTACGCATCCTCGTCTTCTTTTCATACTAATCATACATTTCGTTGTTAACCGAAGATAATACTCAATGCCATTAAGTAACCATCTCTCGATTTAGCATATGAGTAAACTACCATATATTTCTGCGTATAAGACGACCTTAAATCCCCAAAATCTCCCTTAAATATTGGAGTTTGTTTACAATTCTTTGTCAGTAGGCTAACCACGGCCTCGGTGCGATAACCAATAACGTACATGAAAAGATTCACATTATCAAATAAAGTGATAATAAAAGTAATAAAACCATTTCTACCTTATATATTACTGCCAATTTGAAAAATAATTCCATATCAATGAAATCAAATTAGCTGAGAAAATGTAAACATTGAGTTATGATGCGTCTACTGCAATGGAATGTACTATTATTGTACACTATCGTACTGTTATTAGCGGTATTTTCTGATGAAGTATAAGTAAATGGCCATCAGTACACCAGGCTGTTTGGAACTGTTTAGATACAGGAAAAGAAGAGGAAGGAGAAGAAGAATGAGTATTCGCAAGAGATAATGTGATGAAAAGTAAACAAAACAATGGTTTCCATTTTAGGGGACGTGTAGAAAAAACATGATATTGAATTGGTTTTGTTATTTCGTTTAGTTTGTATTTCTAAAGTCACAGTGTTTCCAATAACATCATCTTTATGTAAAAAAATAAGCAGTCGTCTTATACTACAGGTATATGATAAATTCATGAAAATTTGCTATATTTTTTTTACCTCGACTCATCTAAAGGTCGCCTTATAAGCGGAAATATACGGCATCTAGAGAAGATCAGATTTTTAACAAATTACTTTCGTGTTAGCTCTCTTGGGATCAATCAATCAGTTATGTGCCATGCGTGATACACGCTTAGGCGATCATGTATCTTTCGATACATGACTGCCGAGGAAGATTTTTTGCCATAGTAGGTTGGCATTTCTTTCTGCGGTAGACTAGTTGCCATCCAAGGCTATAGAACCCGCTCTATCCTGTTATTTATCCATAGCTGGGAGGAGAAGAGGATTCAAAAAATTCTCAAGGGTATTAGCACGTAAGTGAATATAATGGATTCGACTGGAATTCGAACTTGAATCCATTACATTCACTTACGTGCTCTTGGGATAGATTTACTTTTAACGATTTCAGAGCAGACATATTCCATACATGAGATGGAATTGAATAGATAAAAATCCAAGATTACGCTTTCCAGAACAGACAGCCTATTAATTGAATAATTACTTCAATGTTCTTGTATTGACCGACGTTCGCAGATGTTCACGTTCTGTTTCGTTTTACGAACTATTTTTCATTTTGTCCAAAAGACCACAGTTACTCACCTCTTAGCTGTTGCCGAACCTGGACGAGGCTACGCCGAAAGGCAGAGTCTCGTCCGGGGAGGTAGACAGAGCCGGACCCGTTTACGCGGGGGTACGGGGAATTTTTGGTCGAGCGTACGGGCCCGGATTGCCCCACATTGAATTTGACCTTGTGCCACATCCTACCTCGTGGGAAGGCTGGTAAATATTTCTAGCTGGGATCTGTTGAGTACGACTCAGACTTACACGAGAACTACCGACCTTCCAATAGTAGAACTCACTACTGGATTGACTTGTGACGACCTTGTGCGTAACTTTTACCTTTATTCTTCTGTATTGGTTTTTACAATAAACCTTTATTTGTTTTATCCACTGTGTTTGTCAAGAATATATTCCTATTAGCACAGAATATAACACATTTTTATTTTGTTAAACACATGGACACTAAGAAATGTTTAACTTTTCCTAGCGTCTTCTGAATGCCTGACGGAATGTGTTCTCTTTATTGAGTATATTATTCAAACTATTCTCTATTATCAGTGTCGTTTTTTTTTTCACACTATTTCAACCGATATCTTCTTCAACCTTCTTGTGTTGACTGACGTTCGATTGATTTTTCGAACTATTTGTTTTCATTTTCAGTGTTTAGTCTAATAGAGAGTGTCCTCCCCAAAAATGAGATCTTGTAGTCTAATACCACGGCCACTTCTTCCTCAAATGATCTACCAGGAAGATGAATCGAGCTTGCCAGTGATAGTGACAATAATGTTGTTGAAATGACCATTACGTTCGCCTAACTTGAAACCTTGTGATTTTTTTTCTATGGCGTTATGTGAAAGGACGTGTCTATATCTTCATTCTTCCTACAAGCCTAAAGGAAGTTAAGCAAAGAATCACTGAAAAGCTGGAGAATATTACGCAAGACATACTAAAGCGTGTTTGGCAGGCGCTCGACTACCGACTTGACATGTGTCGTGTCACATGTAGTGCGCATATTGAACATTTGTGAAGCTTTGTGATATATATATATATATATATATATATATATATATATATATATATATATATATATATATATATATATATATATATATATATATAATCTACATCCCTTAGAATATCTTGTTCGAATTTGGATAAATAAATCTTGTTTTAGATGAAGGCTAATAAATGTCATGTAGTTACTCAGATATTAACACTTTAAATTATGTCAATTTGGGGGGGGGGCGACTTGTATATTCTTTGACCTTGATTTTTCATTATTTAATTTTTTTTTTCATCGTTTCCTTCAACTGAAAAAGTTTAAGTTCTCGATTTAATAAGGAAAGACAAAAGTCGTACACACATGCTACTAAGAAGAACCGTAAAACGATTCTTCTCCCCATCACATAACATTTATTACATTGTATTATAACTGCTTTATTTTTAATATCTAATTTAATTTATCGTATTACAATAGTGCTTTTCCCTTCTTTAATTCGAACGACCGTTACACCCTGCCAATACTAATAAATAAAGGACTATTCCGTCTTTGTCGCGTGGAAATAGGGGAACAAATACTACTTGGTTTCAGTGAGAAAATGAAAGAAAGAAGGGAAATGTTTAACGGCTGTTTCAATGAAATATAAACATTTGCCAATTCAAAATCTTTTCATTTGTACCCCCTTACTTCTTAAAATAACGGCCAGCATTCATCTTTATGATTGTTATTGCAATATTTTGTTGAATTTGTTAAACTCAAATATTTAACAATTTGACAGGGAAATCTCTACAGATATTTTATTGTCATAGAATTCACCATGAGCTTATTCAATCATTAACTGAAGAATTAAGATTTATCAGAAAATTCAAATAGGAAAACCGTTAAATTTTCACGGGTCTTTCTACTTAATTTCTTATTGTGTATAATTTCTGAATTAGACGTTTATCGTCGCTACGATCGGACCCTGAACTCTCACCAATCACGATGAACAGATGATCCCAAAGGGAGGCTCGTACCTTGAGCGCCTGTTGGGACTTAAACTCAACCCAAACCTCAAATGGAACTCGTATATACGATCCATCGCAAAAGATGTTGGATAAATAGTCGGTTTTCTGAACCTGGCTCCTTCTGCCATCTTCTATCTTGTTAAGAGCCAGATCCGGTCGAAAATGCAGCGCTGCTGTCAGGAATCTGCCATTCTTAACTTTCCAGTCTCGATGAAGTCCAAAAGTGTCACCGCATCCTTATGGCTAATGAATTATTTTCCACCCTAAAATCCCTTTCCCCACAGTCGAAACGCCGTAAGCCTCTCGCTTCTCTATCGCTAGCCATGGAATGTGTTCAGACGAACTGCATTCCTTGGTTCCACCAACATTCACGACTAAGACCCGCCATGCCACACACATCGTTGGGAACCACCCTCATCCCCTTCGTATTCCTTCGGTGAGATGTAAGTTCCACTCGAACAGCTTCTTCCCACGAACCGCTGCTTTGTGAAACCGATGATGCTCAAACGGATGTGCTCTCGATCACAACACTCTTAACCTGTCTAGTGTTAACTGTTATCTTCCCCAGCTATCCCTATAAACTGTACCTCTACCTCGAGTGGCTCTCGTGCCTTGTACAGGTTTAGCATCATTGTAAATAGAATGTATATAAAATGGAAATTGTAAAAGAAATATCTCCGAACTAAAAAGGTATTTCGTTCAGTTTTTACCAAGCTTGCACTTACAATCGTGACTGACCACAGACACTTCTTACGTCTTTTAATGTAGTCTGTTCTCTCCAATGGCTCTTCACAACTTACCATCGTTTGTAGCTCAATACAATGTTTATCCACTCGCTATCTCTCTTCGTCCTTATTCTGCATCCTATGCGTCCTTCCATTTACACAAGCTTATTAGGTAACTTACTCACCGTTTCCTTTTGTTCCTTTTGCCTTCTGGATGTTCTGTAAGTCTCAAATTCTCCAAACCCTCTTTCTTCACCATGTGTCCCAGAAATTTCAACGGTCTCTTATTTTAAGTACACGTATCCTAATTCCTGTTTTCTTTAGGACACCACCGCCCCGCTTACTTGCATGCTCTGTCCATTTTATTCTCAGCATTCTTCTGTCGAACCACATCTTTTTTGCCTGAAGTCACTTCTTCATCTGTGTGTAAACTGGACAGCTTTCACTGCCATATAAGACGGTTTACATTACATAGAAGTTCAGTCCACTTTTCTTTGTTTCTAATGAAAGTTTCCTATATCGTAATACTTTGTTTAGCATTTGGAAAGCATCTTTCGCAATTCCAATACGACTCCGGATTTCTGTGTTCAATTTTCCGTCGTGTCGTCTGTTATAAGACTTCCCAAGTTAAATTTCTATATTTTCTTGATTCCAAGAAACTAGACTTGTAAAAATTAAACAGAATTACTTCCAGCTATGTAGTTCATTTCCTTTGATCGGCTTTTTATATATTGGGTTCGGTAGTAACCACAATTTGTGGCATCCGCTAAAAGTCTTGGATCATATTACTCGCTTATAAAGGGATACGACTGCGTCTAAAGGGAGACGACTGTGATAATATTATTGAAACATTCTTTGTCTGCGTGTACGTTTTACAAGGGTGAAGCAGAAAAACGACATTTGATCGGGTTCAAAGCCAAATACGGTGTTGGAAATGGTGCGTAGAAACATTTTATGTAGGAGAAATGGAGAAAGTGTTCTGTCAATATTTGATGTAGAAGATTATTGTCTACTTTCTAATATTCTAAACCAGGCCTGCAGAACAACAACAAAAAAGTGAAGGGCCATATTGCTCGCAGAAAATTAGCCTCAGGCTGCCAGAGTAAATATTTAGAGATTTTTTTCATTTGAGTCGCCGAACTACGCCAATCTAGTGTTGCACGCAGGGTTTTGCTTGGGGTACTATGGTTTCACGGTCGTTAAGTGTTGTGTAGGATCCACCTAATCTGCATAGGTGACTACCAACTATATAAATAATGGTTGATACCGGAAGACGAGGGAAGAGGAATCACGAGATTTCGGTCTCCACGCGGTCCCACGGCTCGCTCTAGATAAAGCTGACAAGGTGAAGACACTTAAGTCTAATTTTTCCCGGGCGGAGGCTGGGGGAGATCCCCTAGAGATAGCCCTAGCTAGGGAGGCCCTGCAGCGTTCGAATAGCGAGCGCTACATGGGTCAGGTAATTAGGCATAAGTTAAGTAAGATATCTAACGAAGCTGTGAACCTGGGCGCAGATCTGCGTCGGGAAGAAGTCCGTCGAGGTGGTGATCGTTGCATTCGTCAAGTCAAAACCCCGGAGGGGCGTACTCTGCGGTCGACTGACGACATGTGCGAGGCGTTTCGGCGGCATTTCGAGAGCCGCTTTACCAAGGAGCCTGGTCTCCGTGAGGAGGAGTTTCGCAGCTATTTGGCTGACTTTCCTCGGCTTGAGCCGACTGAAGCAGCTAGCTGCGAGGGAGAGATCACGGAGGGCGAAGTCTACGAGGCACTGAAGAAGGTCGGCAGAGGCAAGTCGCCCGGTCTGGATGGTTTGCCTTATGAATTGTACTTGAGGCTGTCGCACATCTTTGTTCCGATTTTGACAGCAGTGTTCAACAACTGGTTTCGGTCGGGGTCCATCCCCAATCGCATTTCCAGGGGTGTGATCACTCTGTTGAAAAAGGGCAAGGGTGTTGGGGGGAAACTAGATGATTATAGGCCCATAACTCTGCTAAACACAGAGTTAAAGATTATGGCCAAGATCCTGCAGGAGCGTTTGCAGTCAGTTGCCGAGTCTCTGTTGGGACCTGAGCAGACTTGTTCTGTGAGGGGCCGAACAATTCAGAGCAACCTGCATTTGATCCGCACGATCCTAGAGGGCGTAAAAGACGACGAAGAAGCCGCGCTGATCAATTTGGATCAGTCCAAGGCATTTGATAGGGTCGACCATCGCTACCTTGCTACTGTCCTGCAGGCCGCCGGATTCGCACCCGACTTCTGCCGCTGGATTAGCCTCCTGTATCGCTCCCCCAGTGCTGTGGTACAGGTGAACGGAAAGTTGTCGGGCGCTTTTGTTCTGTCCAGGTCGGTTCGTCAGGGTTGTCCGCTGTCGCCTCTCCTTTATGCTTTGGCGTTGGAGCCTCTCCTGCGCCGGCTGAAGGACGAGGCGTGCAGTCCGGCCCTACGCGGGATCGCCGTTCCTGGAGGGGCTCGAGCCAGGGTTTCCGCGTATGCCGATGACGTATCCGCTTTCGTGTCGTCCCTTAACGATATTGAGGCGGTGCAGAAGGCGCTTGATCGGTACGAGAAGGTGACAGGGGCCAAGATAAACCGCGACAAGTCTTCCGGCTTGCGGTTAGGTGCCTGGAAGGGGCGTGATCTTCCAGGCCGCTTCGGTTGGACGGACGGTCCTGTCCGCATTCTTGGAGTGTGGTTTGGACCCGACCTCCAGCTGAAGAAAAATTGGTCTGAAGTACTAGCAAAGGTCGTTTCTGCCGGTAAGACTTGGAATCGACGGAGGTTGTCCGTAAAGGGCAGGGCGGAGGTGTGTGTTACATACATTTTCCCCCTGATTCTTTATCGCTTGTCAGTACTTCCTCTCTGTAAGGCCCAGAAGAAGGCGCTCGAGCAAGCGCTATCCTCCATTTTATGGAGGGGACGCGCGAACAGGGTCGACAGACGAGCCTGCACTAAACGTCCGTGTCATGGGGGGCTGGGAATGCCACACTTGCAGAGTCACATCCGTGCCTCTCGGTTGGCTTTCCTACGCCGCGCATTGACTGGAAGAGATCCGATTCTGGAGGGGATTGTTAGGGACGCCTTCCCTAGCCTTACAATCAATCCCCCCATCTCGAAGGCCGAGCGCCATTGTAAGTCTCGAGATGAATCGCTTTTCCTCAGCGAGTGTCGGTCAGCCTTGAGGGCTATTCCGCGGTCCAGTGACCTTTCACGGCCTAGGAAGGTCTTCTATCGGGGATTAGTGGAGGGTCGCGCGAAGGATCCTCTACGTGATACGCTCGACTGTTCGGAGGAGGAGTATCGCTCCTACTGGTCTTGGGCGCCAGCGGCGGATTATCTCAGTAACCCTGAGTTTTCGCTTACCTGGCGATTGGCTCGGAATCGGCTGCCTCTCAACGACAAGGCTTTCATATGGGGCTTGGCGGACTTGCCAGACTGTGAACGGTGTGGCCTTGGATTAGAAGAAACGGCTTCGCACGCCTTCTACCATTGCCCCCGGGTCCGCCCCTTATGGGACCATGTCGGCGAGCTGACGGCTCGTCTCGCTCCCGAAGAACTCGTGTCCATTGATCGTGCATACGCGTGTGACAATGTGTCGCCCCCGTATTCCGGGGTGAAACGAATGGTGTTTCTGATGCTGCTAGCCACGGCCCGAATGGTGATATGGACGACGCGCATGGAGGAAGTCTTGCGAGGCAATCAGCTTTCTTATCAGGATCTGATCCGATTCTTTGAGCACCAGCTCAAGATGAAGATTAGAACTGATAGAAAACGATTGCATTCGACAGTCTTTAGCGAAAGGTGGGTAAAAGCGGCGAGCTTGGTTCGTTTGAACGGGGCTAGCCTTGATTTTCTTTTCTAGGTCAACCAAAGTTACATCGGGGTGGTTTCCTGTGGAACCCTCCCCTTGGTTAGGTTAGACAAGCTTAAGTGTACCTAGTTAATGTGAGTAAGTGTTGTTCCCGGCCTGTTTCCCGGCTATCTTTTCAGTTATGATCCAAGTCGAGATTCCCAACCTCCCCAGTTTGTTTTGGCCCCCCCCCCTTTCATCTCGACTAGGTCAGCCTTTTATTTCCCCATGTCCGTGTTATTTTATCTCTTTCCCACTCCCTTAGCGAGAGTGCTTCTTGATTCTGTCCTCTGGGCAGAATACAGCGGCCTCTCTATTTTGAGGGTTGGACGGGCCCTACTAACACGAATTATGTTTAGTTTAAATATTTGTTGAATTTTTAGTTTGTTATTGGGTTCATCTCCCTCCCCACTTTCATCTTTTCATTATTAGAATTTTAATGTATTTTATTATCATCCAAATTTTTATGGTGTGGGGCGCGTTTTTTGTAGGTTCCCCTGGTGAGGATGTGGTATTATGGTGGATGAAGGTTTGAATGGCGACGGATGAGTTCTTGTGGTGAATGAGATAATTGTAATGTATGAATGGGTCGCGAATCTGATTAGCTAGGTATAGGATAGTAAGTGATGACCAGCCTTTACCCCTCCCCTTTTTCGGCCTTGTGCCACAATTTGTACTTTTTGTGCAAATAAATCATGTCTCCACGCGGTCCCAAGGCTAAGATCAAAGTGTAGTGTCTGTTCGCAGATTACTCACTGAATGATCGCCTATGGGGCCGGGATTCCTTCTCCGATACAGGCCGGCGGCAGGGATTCGTCCCTGCGCTGGTAGTATCGTGGCTACGTCTGACTAGCTATGACCAGCTTGGACAAGCTAAGACCAGCCAAAGACCAGCTATGACTAGCTAAAGCCAAAGCACTGCGACCCGGGTGAAAACTCGGGTCCATTCCCCCTCCCTTCCCACGTTAAACTCCGACCTTGTGTCACAACCTGGCCCTGTGGGAGGTCAAGTGAATCTCGAAGAGGAATCACGAGATCCAACTAGAGACTCTGATCGACTGCGACTAGTCAACTCATTCTCCAGGAACGTCTTCCCAGAAATATACAGAAATACTATATGTACTTATTGTGTACACTTTCTTGTTATAATACATTCTTTGTTCCAAGTACATTTTGTGTTGCATTATTATTCCATGCATTAGGCGAGATTCAACATTGAGTCAAGACTCAACATTAAGTATACATTCATCTTCAAGATTGCGGCAAACTAGGAGATGCTCAGTAGTTTGTTGTTGCCCGCATTGGCAGTTGGGATCAACATCGGGTGGCATATTCCCATTTCTGAAGGTTGGCTCTACAGAGACAAACAGCCGTTCAGATGCGAATCAGGCAGGACCAAAACGGTCAGGCATCACTGGAGCCAGTGAGTGGAGCATTCACGTTGCGGTCTCATTTGCCAAATACTCCCTCCACGCTACACTGAGTAAAAAAAAAAGGCACAAATGTACTAATGCATAGCAAAGGAGGTATTTCTTAATCAAAAACAAATACTCGCTTAATGTTTGTATATGATCAGTCGCCGAATTTATTCTAATGATAAAGTATTTACTATTTCGAAACGAACTCGCGAGCCACACTGCGTAGACTCGCGGGGTACATGCAGGCGGTGGGACGTATTTTGCTCAGCCATGTACTAAATCCTGAGTGTCGATATCAGTTGGAAAGATGCAGTTACCTCAACCCTAAGGCCTATTCTGAAACAGGGTCTACCACTGGCGTGTTAATTGCCATCACTGAATATCAAGCTCTAGATAAGAACGACGAAGCTCGTGCTGTGGCTCTAGATATCTTGAAGGCTATCGACAGGGTTTGGCATGCCAGCCTTCTACGCAAACCTCGGGGATATGGTGTCACAGGACGAATGTTTGATTTAATCCAATCGATCCTATTAAATCGTGAAATGAAAATCGTTTTGAACGGGCTCGCATCCCGTTCCTTTCACACTAATGCGGGTGCCCCGCCCCCGCCAAGGCTCTATCATACGCTGTTTCTTCATCTATAATATCCCCGATGTCATCAGTTCCCAGCTAGGTATTTATGCAGTTGACACTACAATTTATTTTTGTCTCCATAGAAAATCCGTCAAATCTGTAAAGTAAACCTAGCAACTGCTTTTGAAAATGACCTCCAGTCCATGTTTAACTGGGGCAAGAAATGACTTGTAAATTTTAATGCTTCCAAAACAAAACTGCTTTCATTTAGCACCCCACTAGTAGACTGTCATCCTCGGATTCCAATGGCCAGCCATCCACCATCACAACATTGCAGCAGTTTTACCCTTCGACTTTCTTCATATTATCTGTCGCATGTGGCAATCTTCTGGGAAATTCGAATAAAACCCTTTATTCAATCCACGGTGATCAACTGTTCTGATGCCTTTTTATCTAACTATATAATACATAGTAATTCATTTTGAAATCGTGCATCGTCTGCATTCTTTGCTGATCAAAGATTCCTACATGCCCTTCAACTCTATGCAAGGTTTACTTGATGGTTATTACAACCCAGCGCATGATATGATCCATTCAATCGTCTTATTTGCCAATGTTTCTCTCTTTTATACTGACATCGTTCCATAAGAGCTGATGTCGACCACACATGATCAGTCATGCTTGAATTCATAGTTTCTCCACTCTGCTTAGTTCTGGTGATGTACCTCCTTTCCGACAAGCCTATGATGTAGAATCTCAACGCTCTCTGAATTCTCAAGGGTGCAGCAATCAAGCAGAAAATTTAAGAGGGGGCTATAATTTTAACGGGACAGATTGTTTATACTCTCAACATTGATTGGGAATTGTCATCGCACTTTATATAAGCATTTGTTTATATTTTGCTTATATATTTACATTTAATTAAAAAAGCTGTAAAACAAAAATATTCAAGTAACTGTAATTGCATTACGTGCATGGAGCAAAAAAAGCTGAAAGCTAAAGTCCGGCAGCTTATTTGATCTGACCCGATGACATACTTACCTGTTACATGTCGGGTCGGGTTTATCATCTCTAAGTTGTGGCTTTCGGGCAGACTGCGACTCAGCTGTGGCTCTGTCCGCGGACAGACGCAGCTGAGGAAAATAAATACTGTGAAGTGCCCATTCCCGGAAAACAGCTGCCCGTGGTGGCAATCCCACCACCGGCCCAAGGAATAAATAGGGGGGTCGGTAGTCATACTGATGCTAACGCAACCAACATATCTTTCTTAAATGTTTTTAGTGGGTACACTTGTTTGAGTTGTAACTCCTGTTTAATTTTGATTTTATTAAACAGTGAAATTAATAACAACTACTAAACAAAAATTGAACCGAAATCGAATAAAGATCCCATATTTATCTCCGAGAAATCACTTTAGCCAAAGCGTGCCTCTGCCAGTCCGTCTACGGAGTCTGACTGACAGAACGATGTCAGAATAATCTGTTTAAGAAGACATGTTTTTTTACACTGAGACTTCTACGAATCTATATCTGCTAGCGTCAGTTTCGTACTCCTCACCCCCCCCCCTCCAAAAACAAAAACGTTTATAGTAATCAGAACTAATGCCGGATAAAAAATCCTTTAACAATTACTATATATTAAAGGATTGTTCTAAATCCTTTAGTATATATATATATATATATATATATATATATATATATATATATATATATATATATATATATATATATATATATATATATATATATATATTAAAGGATTATTCTAAATCCTTTTATAAATATATATAAGGATTATTCTAAATCCTGTAGTATATATATATATATATATATATATATATATATATATATATATATATATATATGAACTTCATATTTAATGGGTAAACGTGTTTAAGTAGATATCGTTAAGGCAAGGTGGGATTTACTATTAAGCCACAGGAAGTTGCATTTTATAAAGGGAATACAGATTTGATTCTTGTCGCGAAGCACATTTTTTATAAGACTTTCGATCTCAAGATAGGTAGACATTAATTTCACTGTTGAAAAAACAGGGATGTATATTCAAATACATATACCCACCAAATATAACGTTCATAGTAATACGAAATAAAGTCGGATTTAATTATCTATTAATTACTTACACATACATACACACACACACACATATATATATATATATGTGTGTGTGTGTACAAGTTTCATTAAAAATGACTGACAAGGTACTACGGTTTTTTATTTAATAATTTTCTTTTTTTTTCTGGACAAAATATATGTAGAAATTGTCTGAATGTTTTGTATGTCCAAGCGCTTTCGGCCATACTTTAAACATTATCAATGATTTCATTTTTAAATAAAAACATCTAATCTGCAGTACCTTGTCAGTCGTTTTTAATGAAACTTGTACAAAACAGGAATTGCTGGCCAAATACACTATATATATATATATATATATATATATATATATATATATTCCTGAAATTAAAATTTATTGGTGACTTTTTTCGATTGATTTCTTCAAACGAGTACAAGAAAAGAGAACACATGCAATTATCTTAAACGGGAAGCGGGTCTGATATTTAATAAGTTTTTTCTTAATCGAACAGGGAGTTAGATGGGAAAAAATTGAATTCAAAAAGATTTTGTTGCGCCAACTTGCAGAATCTTAAAAAACTGTTGGTCTTGAAAACCAACATTCCAAACCCTGGCTTTATACCTCGTCTCGAAAGCCAAAAACCAGTTCCTATGAAGATATACTCAACACTCTCAGCTGCAAAGTATTTTTTAATACTGATTTTGTAGGCAATCTGATGCTTTCACTTGCAGATTGACGAAGACAATGTTCTTGGAATCAATAATAAAAAGACAAACTAATTTTCAGTCATTGCAAAAGAAATAAATTTCTAGAAAATTTATTTCTAGAAAATAAATTTCTAGAAAATTTACAGGACAAGAAAAATGTCTTTCTTTGGATAAGAAAAAATATAAAAATTATTGTCTAAATATTTAAATATTAATACTTTTCACCGCTTAACATTCAAGCGGTGAAAAGTATTAATAAAAACGCTATCAGTCGAATCCTGTACGAGATTTGGTTTAACATAGCTCTGTTCGGTGAAATTCATTCCGGATTGGTATCTCCTGGTGCAAAAATTCAAAAAGATACTTACGCGATAGGCGTAGCAAGCCTCTCGCTGCTTTATCACAGTGCTCAGACGAAATACATTCCCTGATTTCGCCAGTTCAAGTCTCCAAGGAAAAGTACACGCCATTCTACTTATATCGTAGCAAACCACCCACATCCTCCCATATTCCATCGGTTAGAAGTAAGTTCCACTCAAACAGCCTCTTCCCATGAAATACTTCTCTATGGAACCGACTCCCAAGAGGATGTTTCCTCGATCACTACTACTGTTCAAGTCTAGGTTAACCGTTGTCTTTCTCGCCTATTCGTACAAATTGCCTCTTCAAGTAACCCTCTAACTCGAGTGGCCCCCGTGTCTTTTACAGATTGAACCTTATTTTACAGAAATAAAAAGTTCATCTTTTTTTCTGTAGTATAAATTCTATGTTTCTTTTTCTTTCTTTTTTTTTTTTTTGCTAGGTGGGGATGCTCAAAGGTACTTAATGAAAATTGGACTGACTACATTAGCTAACTAAGGTAGAGAGATAACCCTGCAAATCAATCGTTTAATTTAGGTGCGTAAATTTTATTTCAAGCATTATCAGGATCTTGGCTGCAGCAACTGAATATCCAATGAAAATCAAAGCCGGAATTTACTCAGCGTTGCTTAGGGAATGTTTCTAGAGCCATTTTACAGATAGAAAAAGAGTGTACCACCCTAATATTCCAGGTGGAGATAGTTCGTTTTCCCAGAAAATCAAGATTTAATTGAGCATGAACACCAACGTTTGACACCGGAAAAACATTTGTCCATGAGGTATGGCTAAAAGATTTACGATATTATCAAATTGGTTTGCGATCCCAATCTGTTATCAATCGGGGCAAAATTGACAACAAATTAATTTACTAGATCTTCACTTGGTCGGGCATAAGGCCATAGTAATGGAGCATTACGTCAATATCGTAACCATTACGCTAACAAACTAATTCGCGTGCTTACCATGCAAAAATTGTCGCACAACACTTAGCCTCTCATACGTAACAGTGGGTGTGTGGCTTTGGGGGTTTTCTCCAAACGTGGTTCTACATTTTCGCCAGCATGTGAGCGACCCACCTCCTTTCCCTCTCAAGTAGGTCTTTATATATCTAGCTGTCGTACGGTTTTTACCACGTGTGCATATGCTAGGTGCAGCTGAGTCGACCACGGGGGCATCCACTTACATCGATTGAAATGCGAATCTGTATTTTGGTAGCTAGGAGGTTAACTTTCCAGTCAACCCACAGATGTATCTAGCTTTTCTGTACGACCCTTAGTGTTAAGTATATTTTAGCGCCATCTGAGGTGAGTCGCCCTGTGAAAATCGGAATCACTTTACAAGCTGATTGGTCTGCGAGCCGTTCTTGATGTTTCTCTACGACTGAAGCCCCGAAATAGCTATTGACAAATAAAAATAAATAAATAAGAAAAACTGTAAGAGAGAGAGAGAGAGAGAGAGAGAGAGAGAGAGTAAGAGAGAGAGAAAAACTGATGGACAGAAACAGAGATCTGTCTATATTTCTGAGATGAGGTATTATGTACACTATTTACATTATTCGGACTATTGTCCTCATCTTTGTTGCCATATTTATCACAACATTTCGGCCGTTGTACGCTCCGACCTTCTTCAGGTGGTTGGAATTTCGAACTGAACCCTTTATTTCGCTCGCTGGGGTAGACTGTTCCATTTCTAATGGATGTCAGTTATCAGTTATCTCCTGTTATAGGACCCAAAGAGTTGTGAGTTCAATGCCTGGTTAAGGCAGTGGAGAACTTGGAGAGGTGAATTATTCCACTGCTGATGCTAAAGAAAATTTCGTATCAGTTGATTTATTCGTATAATATCGCTGTGTATATCTTTCTGCACCTCAGGAAAAGGACAGAAAATGAAAGCCCGCATAGTCAGGTACTCTGGTTTAGTCTAAAAAAAAAGCAAAAATCGCATCAGAAGGGCGAATTCATTGATATCCTCTAATATAGTCAGTGGATTGAGAACAATCCATCCGGTTAATTGAATAAAGGGTTCGCTTCGTAATTCTCAGAAGATTATTGAACATGAAAGACATAGGAAGAAGGCTGGAGAGGTCAAAGGCTGAAAGATTAAGGCAATAATGAGGATCCTACTCCGAATAGATTAATGAATAAAAATGATGATTAATCATCTTAGAAAATGAATCAGAAAATCTTGCGTTGAATTCCAGAGTATTCATTTGCAAATGTATACAATAAATATTTCAGATTCACTGGATAAACGGCACAAGTCTCTTAACATTGCCATACAAAGAAACAATGTCATTCATTCAACACCAAATAAAAAAAAAATTCTTAGGCATTTTAGCTTTCTTTTTTTCAGATTTGTTTTCAGTTTTCTTTGAAAATAATCTTTTCTTTTGTATTCCGTCATTTGAAAATCTTTTATCTCCAAATATTTTTTCAAGTATCAGTCTTTTTTTTTATTTTAAAAAAAAAGCGTTTATTTTATTTTTTTTTTTTTAATTTCAATTGTTTTTTCTTTTCATTTCTTTTTCATTTTACTGTTTGTATTTTAAAATGTTTTGAGCTAATTTTATTTTTAGTTAGTATCTTTTAAAAAAAACCGTTTTCGAGTGACGATTTTATATATTTTTTTTAAATAATTGTCTTTTTTTTATTAAAAAATTCTTTTTTTTTTACAATTTTTCTGGAGCATTTCTGTTGTTTGTTATTTTTTAAAAAATATTTTCCATTTTTTTTCTCTTTATTCTGATTTTTTTTTAAGAGTTAAGGACTGTTCAAATAAAATACTTGTGACCTACATTTTGTCAAAGTTCAACCTTGGAAGATTTGTATTAAAAGCATACTTTTTCATTTGTTTTTCACAAGCACCTTCAATGCATACATACATACAAACACACAAACACGCACACACACACACACACACACACACACACATATATATATATATATATACATATATATATATATACATATATATATATATATATATATGTGTGTGTGTGTGTGTGTTTGTGTGTGTGTGTGTGTGTCTGTGTGTATTTTCTATAATCATTTATTTTGGCCTTAGTTTCATTATTCTCCATTTTTCTTCAAATTGTTCCTTTTTCTTTCTTTTAGATTCTTTCCTTCGTGCTGTCTTTTTTTCCCGCCCTTTCTTTCTCACGTTCACGTCTTTTTCCGTCTTTCCGTCGTTTTTCCTCGTATTTATCTCTCTGTTGTCTTCCTCTTTCTTTCTTGCTACCTTCCCTCTTTCTTTACTTTCCTCTTTCACCTTTTTTTATTTTTTTACACGCTCACTTTCATTTCTTCTTTTTTTTTTATCGCGTTGTCTTTTTTTCTTTTTTATCGTGACTCTTTTTCTTCCTTTACACGTTCCTCTCACTTCCACTTCTCTTCTTTCCTGTTCACCCTGCCACCCTTCTTTTATTTCGTTAACTTTCTCTTTTTTTCCCAGTTTCCTTCTTTTACTCTTCCTTGTAATCTGATTTCTTTCAACCTTACCTTTTTCTTTCTTTTTTTTATTTTTCTTCCAGTTTCTTTTTTTTTATCTGTTACATACTGATTTCCTTTCTTTCTTTTTATTTCACACTTGTTTATTTATATATAATATTTACTTTCTTTTTTCTCTTCTGCACATCTTTCTATTTCCCGCTTGTTTCATTCTTTCTCTTTATTTCCTTCTTTCTTTCTTTCTTTCTTTCTTTATCACACGTTTCATCTTTCTATTTTACGCTTGTTCTATTCTTTTTTCTTTCTTTCTGTTTCACACTTGTTTCTTTCTTTTTTCTTTCTTTCTTTTTCTTTCACACTTTTTCTTTTTTCTTTATATTTCTTACCTTTTTCCTGCTTTCTTTTTCCTACTTTTCTTTCTTTCCTTTGCTTTCTTTTTCATACATTTTCTTCCCCATTTTTAAACCATTTTTTCTTCCCTACCCGCCCGAAACCATCTTTGTTTTTGTTGTTTTTTTTTTTTTTTTTTTTATTTCTTTCTGTTTTTCACATCGCTAAATTATTCACTAAAGAACAGTGTCGTATAGGTTTCTCAAGGGAACCTTCACATTTCTGCTGCCAAAGATGCAACTCGTAGTTATTTGAACCCAGAGTCCCGCTGCTGCTGAGGACGGACTCGTGGGGGGAGTCTCGTCTCCAACGGCCGCCTCCTGGACAGCTGCCAACACTGCCTTGCGTTAAGTCTACCTTAACCCGGCCGAACTCTCGCCGGTGTGTTGGCGCCGAGGTCGTGGTATTAATGGCAAGTTGTTGAGGGGGCACCCTCTGGCCTTTCGGTGAAGGGGAAGGAGAGAAAGAAAACGAGGAAGCAGTATTTGAATTGTTGGATGTGGAGGTGTTAGTGGTCGTCGTAGTGGTGACAGAACAAGGGGTGTGTGGGGGTGGCGTAGGTTCTGGTGGCGGTGGTGGTGGAGGCACGGGCAAGATAACGGCGGCGGCAGTGGTTGTGGTGGTCGTCGCAGTGGAGGCAGCATCGGCAGCGGTAGAGGAAACACGCCGTCGCGAGTTGGGGTGGGGCAAGATGGTCTGGCTACTTAGCGTACACCACATTGGCAGGTTGGGCCCCAGACTAGCCGGCGCGTCAATGGGAGGGTTCGAGTTATTACCTCTGTTTGAGATGATGGCCGGGAGGCTCCGCTTATCTTCGGAAACGCTTTTAATTTGCACTGTCTGGTTCCGACATTTCCATTCTGTCCAAATCCGATACTGATACCTGAACGCAACCTGTAACGAGAACAGAACAAGATTGATTGATTTATTCATTGATTGATTCATTGGCTTCGGTTTATGACGTCACAACTTGTTGTGACATTTAATATCGAAATTAGTCATTTGAAAACATACTTGAGTCTGTGAACATTTACTTGATTCAAGGATAAAATAAATATTATTCGTTTATTAATGGAATATTTAGGATCTTTCTTGGTTCGAAAATGAGTAAACATTAGTACAAATCAGTACAATATTAGTGTAAATCGATATTGAAAACAACCTCAAATCAGTCGTTAACTGGGGCAAAAGATGGCTTGTTAATTTCAACACCTCTAAAACTAAATTTCTCTCCATTAATCTTCACCCGGTGCCCCATTTTTTAGGCCTTGTGGCAGATTAAACTAAGCTTAGAATTTATTTCTTAACAATTTTATCTTGAGTATGAAAGCATATACCTGGCACTATTCAAAAGAATGTAAGAAAATGAGGTCTTCCTTTCTTGGTTGAATGATTTTGAGAGATGGGTACAATGTTTGGTGAGACACGGGAAACACTTTGTAACGTAACAGATAAATAGATTAATCAAACTGTTCAATTTCCCAAAACTTTTGGGTAACACCTTATACAAAAACAAATATCTATATACGTATACACATTATCCCCTTGGAAATTTATTTATATAGATTTATATATATATATATATATATATATATATATATATATATATATATATATATATATATATATAAAATATATAAATATATATATATATATATAAAATATATAAATATATATATATATATTTATATATTTATATATATATATATATATATATATATATATATATATATATATACTTCTCTCCATTAATCGTCTGAGAGAACCCTTTCTGCATCCATCTGTATGGCTGATGCTAACCTCCAGGAAAAAGTGACTCGTTGCGCCTTCTTGGGCTAATGTTCTCAGTTGACATGAAGTGGAAAGCCTATATTGAATACATTTCTAGGTCATCTGCTAAGTACTATGTCATGTGAGACAGTTTTTCTCTCCAGAATCTACTTTACATCTCTATAAATTTACCATTCATCCATGTTTTGAATATTGCTGCTTCATATCGGCTGGTGCCCCTGCTATTTACCTTGAGCTACTTGATAAGATACAAAGAAGAATCAGCAATATTATTAGTCCTGATCTGGCGACTCGGCTTCAGTCAACACCATAAGGTTGCCTCTCTGTGCCTTTTTTTATAAATACTTTCATGGCAATTGTTCGGGTGAACTCTTTAGTATGGTAACTAGACTTTTTAAATTTAAGTGCAGTGCTAGACTCCATTGAGATCTCATCAATTTATAGTTGAGCTGGTTAGATGTCGCCATAAATTCTATGCTAACAGTTTTTTTCTCGCACTTCTCATTTGTGGAACTCGTTTCCGGTTTCACCTCTTATAACCGACTTTAATCTGCAAATATCTAAATGCAATGTCAATTGTTATCTACTGTCCTCTTGATTACTCTTTTCTCTATCTGATCCTCATTAATGTTTCTTTTCCTAATTCCTCCACACCCTGTAGACACTTGTTTTAGTAGCATTACTGCCTTGCATGAGGTGATATCGATTCTTTAAATCAGGAACCCCCAAGGTCTGGCACTTTTTTTTTTTTTTTAATCAGCCGCTAGTCGTTTCTTAGGATGGCAGCGACACACGGTGTTTACAACTTTCCGCAGCAACAGTCTATATTTCTGAGATGCGGTATTGTAACTATTTACATTGTTCTGACTGTTGTCCTCATCTTTGTTGTCATACTCACAACATTTCGGCTGTTGTACTCTCCGGCCTTCTTGAAGTGATTTAGAATGTCGATGGACGAAGTAAAGGTTACGGTTCGATATTCCAATCATCTGAAGAAGGCCGGAGCGTACAACGACCGAAACGTTGTGAATATGACAACAGTCCGAACAATGTAAAAGTACTTGCGTATTTAAGAAAGACCTTATACAGCTTATAAGTTTAACAAAACAAGGATCATAACATTCATCGAGTGATTGATAGGTTAATGCATCTTTTGTTAGCGAAAGGATTTCGCCATTTTATATCATTAATTTTACTAATTTACTTTTTGTGCGAATGATTCATATATATATATATATATATATATATATATATATATGCATATTTACCCATATATATATATATATATGACTGGGCTGGTCATGTGCTACGTATGCAAGACAACAGAATACCAAAGATGCTCATGTATAGACAACTTGACAGTGGTCATCGAAGCGTGGGCTTAGATACAGGGACAAACTGAAAAGTAACCTTTCAGCTGCGAATATAAATCATGCTACCTTTGAGGACATAGCAATTGATCGCAATGAGTGGAGGACTACTTGCTACAATGGCATCAAGAACAATGCAGCATCAAACATCACCAAGCTTCATCACAGGGAAAGGACTAAAACATCTGCTGCTGTACCGGCCATACACTCCAACAATCCACACTCTTGCACAATCTGTAGACTTCTTTGCAAATCACTAGCAGGACTGAAATGTCACTTGCGACTTACACACAGGGTTGAATAAGCACAGTTGTCGGAAACTCATACGTTGAAACCGACGGGAGAGTCCATCATATATATATATATATATATATATATATATATATATATATATATATATATATATATATATATATATATATATATATGCATATTTACCCATTCCGGATAATAAGTATATATATTATTATTTATTTTTTAAGTATTTCTAACCTTTGTATTGCATCAAACAATAAAAACCTTGTTTGGAAGCATTAATGATTGTTTTATTTCAATATTCAGACTATTGTCCAAATCCTTGTTGTTGTTATCAAAACGTTTCGCCCGCTGTACCATTCGACCTTCCTCAAGTGTCTATCGAACTGGGTAACCTACAAAAAATTCTGAACCCATTGTTTAATCTATGGATATATAGTACTTGTTTTATTTAGTACTCTTGAGTTATTGCTCAAAGTTGTCCACTGAGTGCAAGAACTATAAACATTTACTTGATACTGAAAAAAATATTAATCGCTTATGATTGAATCTATAAGAATTTACATGGTTTGTGTTTAGGTAAATAATGGTCGGTTATATATGAATCTGTAAGCATTTACTTGGTTTGTTGTTAGGTAAACAATTTAATTCGTTCCTAAAGGCCGTTCGTAACCTGAATTGTTCGTAAACCGAAACTATTTTTCCAATAGGAATCAATGTAGAGAAAAAATTCACAGTACAATAAAATTGGAAAAGAAAATCACGCCACAACACACGAATGTATACAACACAGCGATCGATTCATAAATGATTCCGTTCGGGTTAACTCGGTTCGGCTATGTTGTTCGAGAAACGAAATTTTCTTTGATAACCGAGGCATTTTCATCTCGAATTTTCTGCTGGAAAACCAATTTGTTCGACATGTGAGACGTTCGAGAATCGAGGTTCCACTGTATTTGAATCTGTAAGCTTTTACATGGCTCGGTAATAGGTAAATATTGCTTGGTTATATTTGAACCTGGAAGTATTTATTTGGCTCGGGAATAGGTAAATATAGGTCGTATGTATAAGAATATGTACGCCTTTATTTGATTTGGAGTTAGGTCAGTATTGGGCGGTTATATTTGAATCTGCAAGCATTTACTTTGTCAGGGGATAGGTCAAAATTGGTTAGCATATAATCAAAATTGCAAGCATTTTCTTGGTTCAGGGTTAGGTAAATGTTGGTTGGTTATACGTGAATCTGTAAGACATTACCTGGTTCGTGGATAGGTAAATATTGGTTGGCTATATTTAAATATGTAAGAATTTACTTCGTCGCGAACAGGTAAACAGTGTTTAGTTATATATAAATCTGTAAGCATTTATTTCTTTCCGGATAGGTTAATATTGGTCTGGTATATTTGAATCCGTGTCGGATAATGGAGTAATGTATAGCGGCTCGAATTGAGGAATCGGATAGTCGATTTACATTCACTTACGTGCTAATACCCTTGGGAAAGCTATGAATCCCTCTCTTCTCCCTCCCTAGCTATGGGTAAATAGCAGGACAGACCGGGTTCTATAGCCTTGGATGTTCTACCGCAGAAAGGAATGGCAACCTACTGCGGGAAAAAAATCTGCCTCGTCAGTCATGTCTCGAAAGATACATGACTGACGAGGTAGATTTTTATGTATCGAAAGATCTTTTCATGTATCGAAAGATACATGATCACCTAAGCGTGTATCATACATGGCATATAACTGACTAACTGATATTTGAATCTGTAATCGGGGATAGGTAAATATTGTTCGGTTATATTTGAATGTGTAAGCAATTACATGTTTCGGGAATGGGTAAATATTGGTTAGTTATATATGACTCAAGGAGGAACGGTGGAATAATTGGTAGCGGCTCGGATTGAGGACTCGGAGAACCGAGTTCGAATTTCAGTCAAATCCATTACATTCACTTACATGCTAATACTCTTGGGAAAGCTATTTACCCAGCTATGGGTAAATAGTAGGACAAATTCTTTTGATGGCAACTGGTCTACAGCAGAATAGAAATAGCAACCTACTGTCAGGTATCAAAAGATACATGCTCGCCTAAGCGTGTATCACACATGGCACATAACTGACTGACTATATATGAATCTGTAAGTATTTACTTGGTTTGGTGTTAGATATATATTGGTCTGTGATATTTGAATATTTAAGCAGCTTGGTTCTGTGTTAGTTAAATATTGGTTGGTTATATTTGAATCTGTAAGAATCTCCTTGGTTCGGTGATAGGTAACTATTAGTGTCTTATATTTGAATCTGCAATCATTTACTTTCTTCCGGGATATTTAAAAATTAATAATTTACATTTGGGTTAATAATCATTTATTTGTTTCGTTGATAATTATATTTTATATTTTAATATTTATGAATTGTTTTAAAAAAAAAAATAGTTGATGATGGAAATATACATCGAAATATTAAGTAAATCAACTTTTTTCACTGCTATTTGTTAATCATTACCTAGCAGGAAATTTAGGCGCTTACTAATATTTGAGTAATTTGAAAATCTAGGATCATTGTTTCCATATCTGTTTTTAAAAACGATTTTCTCTTCTTCTCACAAAACCACTTATTTTCAAACAAGAAATGATCTGCTGATGAAAAATGGAGTACATGCAAGAATCCAAAAGAAAGGAAACAATCCAAGACAATATTCAGTGTCTCAATATAAACTCTGGAGAAATATTCCTTTTCTGTGTTTGGTAAAATTTAATAGAAATTTATTTTTTACTGCTTGAACAAAGACTTCAGCTTGTTTGAATGATTCATTAAAACAGAACGATCTTTATCTGAGCAAGGAACATGTCCAATATTTGCTGTATGAAAACACCTAACTACATTTTCAGATGCACAACAGCCAACGACAATAAGATGGCTTTCTACATACTGCCTATTTTCAAGATCTGCTTTCTTTAGACTACCATTTCCTCCTACAAGCCTTGTATTGTTAACGGTTCCAACATGTTCAAGATATGGATAAATTCTTCGAATAATTTTCTGAATAAAACTACAACTATTCTTTTGTTATGAATTCACTATTTATTTGAAAGGTAGTATTATGTTATAAAACGATCTGGAATCATTTGGGTGGTTGGATAATGAATGTTTCAAATGATTATTTTTCGTAAAAATGCTAGAAAGATTCGGATCAACATAATATTGTAATAACAGTTGTACTTTGTAAATACCTAAATTTTGATTCTAAATCTGTTTGCTGCTAAGTGATGGTAGGTGAATATTTTCCCCAATTTTCTTTGAGAAATTCGTAATAAAAAAAATTATGTTAATGCACACGCGGCGGTGTCTGCGAAAGGGCCAACCGACTTGACATCCACGACCAGTGAAATGTTGCTGTCGCCGACTTGTTACAAACCCCACGTGGAGCGTGAGACAAGGGATCGTTCGTAGACTATTTGCTTCATGTCTGGGGGCTCCTACTTGACTATTGATTAAATAATTCCTCAAGGGTTGTTATTTATTCATATATTTCTTGCGTGTTATACAATAACGTGCCAAAAGATATAGGTTATCAGTATGAAAAGATAATTTTAGGTTGTGCCACCGTGTACCTTATTGACATGGAAATGCCTAAATCGATATCAGTAGGGCTCTGATATACAATGAGTCAGTGTGTATGCTGGCTAGGCTGAATCCGAACCGGGCATGATAAGGAGTGTCACGTTGATAGGACATTCCATTTCTGAAATTGTGAGAGCATCTGATATCTATCGTTTCACGTGTGTACTTGAGTGAAGGCATTACCGACTACCATGTACAGCGCAGATGGGTCCTTAATAGTTCTAATCAAAGGTTTCGGGTTAGAAATGTCTTTGGCAACAGGCAAGCGAAACATTCAATACAGAGGTTTCTAGACGCGTATACAGCCAGCGTTCATTATTCTTTAGTTTCCAGTGGATCAGTCAGTTATGTGCCATACGTGATACACGCTTAGGCGATAAC
This sequence comes from Acanthosepion esculentum, assembly GCA_964036315.1. Lineage (NCBI taxonomy): Eukaryota > Metazoa > Mollusca > Cephalopoda > Sepiida > Sepiidae > Acanthosepion > Acanthosepion esculentum. Next base: position 62,937,458 of record OZ038493.1, on the reverse strand, counting down.
TGACTGACGAGGCAATTTTTTCCCCGTAATAGACCAGAAATCGGTCTGTTCTGCTGTTTATCCAGAGCTGGAGGCAGAAGAAGAGGATTTATACCTTTCCCAAGGGTATTAGCACATAAGTGAATATAATGGATTTGACTGGAATTCGAACTCGGCTCTCCGATTCCTCAATCCGAGCCGTTATCCATTACTTCACCGTGCCTTTTTTTCCAGAGGATATGGGCGTAGAAAATTCTTCAGCCATTTTCCCACCGCCATAATTTGGCTTTCCTGTGCCTTTTCTATAAATATTTTCATGGTAATCAATTTAAGCGCAGTAGTAAATTAGCATCAAAGTGTCATCCTTTTACAGTTGAAATGGCTAGATGTAACCGTAAGTTCTATGCTAATAGTTTCTTCTATCGCACTTCTCGCTTGTTCTCTTCCAGCTTCTTGCTTTCCAGTCAACTTTGATCTTCAAAAATTTAAATGCAATGTCAATCGTCATCTTGTGTTTTCTTCATTTTTGTTCTGTTATTGTTCTCTCTCCTTTATGTTGTTATTTGTTTCTCATATTATATTAGTTACCTTCATTACGTCTTAGTGGCTTTATTGCCTTGCTTGGGATGAAATGGTTAAGAAAAAGCGTTTTCTTTTTCATTTTCAATCTGGTCCTCTATGTTCATTATAAATAAGCTTACATGTTTAATAATAATGGCTTTAATAATTAGATTGCTTAGTTGTTCAAATAAAGCATTTTTGACCCTGAAAGCGGTAACGATATTAGCATTTAAATCTCAGCTTCGGAATAAAGGGACTTAAGCAGTGAGTAAGTAAAAAAATAATGACTTTTTTAATAGTATATTTTGAAAAATATAAACTCTCTGAATTTTTGACGCTTTGCTCATATAAATAAATTACTCAATTTGTTTTCTTTCTCATCTTCCCTATATAAATATATTATTATATATATATTTAATTTTCTGAGTTACGAGTGGGAATCATATACTCATAGACGAACAAATATACAAACTTTGAGCTTTATATATAATATGTAAATACATTGTATATGATATTACTATATTTCCATCGTAGAAATGCAATGAAAATCCTCAAGAAAGGGATGATATATGACCAGGCATTATGCAAGGATGATTACCAGAAAAGGATTATGATATATATTGATTTGGAGCAAAAGTTGGTAGCGTTTTTCAATAGGTTGCGTTTGGACATGTGATTTTGTTTCACACGTTACTGAATTTTATAACATATGTACAGACAGGAATCCGTCGATTAATTCGTATTCGATTAATACGTTTTCGTTTAGTGATTCTTATACAAAAAATTGATTAATGTATACATAATACTCGATTAGTGTAGTAAAACATTCTTCAGTTTAACCATAGTAATTGAAAATTGATTTTTTTTTATAGTTATCGGTTAATTAAAAATTTTCTAAAATTTAAAAATGGAAAATTTTGTTTGTCAAGTATTACGCTATCTAAGTAATTACAGTAGTGTTAAAAATGGACGGGTATAAAAATAGATCAATGTTATAACATGAGCCGATAATGAACATACATATTTGAATATTTGTCTCTATTAAAAAAAATTTAATATTTTGATTATTTTCATATTCACTTTGAAGCTTTTAAAAAGGAAATTTCTGAATTTTTGTTAAAAAAATAGACAATTTAATTAGTGTTGTCGTAGGATCCACTTAATTTGCATAGTGGAGTACCGACCATATAAATATGGTTGGTACCGGGAAGAGAGAGATTCAACCAGAGACTCTGCCCGACTGCGACTCAGTCAACACATTCTCCAGGAACGGTCTTCCCAGGAATATACAAAAGACTATATGTAAATATTGTGTACACTTTCTTGTTTCAATACATTTTATTCTAACTACATTTTGTGTTTGCATTATTATTCCGTGCATTAGTCAAGTTTCAACAATGATCTCATCCTCGTCGCCATTGTTGAAACTTGACTAATGCATGGAATAATAATGCAACACAAAATGTACTTAGAACAAAATGTATTGAAACAAGAAAGTGTACACAATATTTACATATAGTCTTTTGTATATTCCTGGGAAGACCGTTCCTGGAGAATGTGTTGACTGAGTCGCAGTCGGGCAGAGTCTCTGGTTGAATCTCTTGATTCGTTCCCTTCTCTTCCCGGTACCAACCATATTTATATGGTCGGTACTCCACTATGCAAATTAGGTGGATCCTACCACAACAATTAGGTACAGAAATTTACATTTATTATAAGATATCGAAATGTAAAAGATGTATGCATTTACTATGGAAAGATTATAAATAAAAAATTCAGGTTAAAATACTAATTATTATGATATGCTTGGAAATTTTCCAAATATAGAAAATATACATAACATAACGTTCTTTTTTAAAAAAAAAAAAAAATTTTAGATTTTAATTATTACCTAACCGCCGGCATAAGTAGATGACAAAGAAGGAATTAGAAGAATTTTTCAGGGTCATAGAAGAATTTAAAGAAAAATGTTTAGAAGCAGATTTTGATGAAGATAGAAGCCGACAAATCTGCAGAAAAATTTAAGGGGCAATTTAACCGCCATTTATAGGAAGAACAGAAGAATACCAACCGGCAATCTATTCTAAAAAAATTTTCATAAAACATCAGATTAATAAACATTAATTCATAGCATTTATATTGCATCTTCTTATATGTACTTATAATTAGAAATTAATTGTGAATGAGACTAAAATTTGCGGCACAAATGACATCATTTCCTATAAGTTATTCTATTCGATTAATGCGTTTTCGATGAGTGCGTATCTTAGCCGCACTAATCGAGGGATCTCAATTTTCATATTCGTATAAAATACAATTGTTATCATAACCAAATTAAGTACAAGATTGGACCATATGTAATATAGGTGAATAATTCAACAAGAAAAATAAAAAATAAATACAATGTATCTAAATACAAATTAGAGACATGCCATAATAAATTGTAATTTCCTCTTAAATAAATCAAGAATGCTTTGCAACAATTTATAACATTAACTTGAGCCATTTATAATTATTATAATCGGAGGTTTTTCATTCGTAATACGGGACGCCACACAGATCAACAAAATTTTAAAAAAATGTTTTCAAGGTTTAAAGAAATTCAAATATTTTTCACCTTTGTGATGACATTCGATCAATTTTTCATCCGTTTTGTGATTAATATTTTTGTTTATTCTTTACAAATTAACTTAGATATTAATATCGAAAGGATCAACTGCATAGGATATTGATCGTTGTCATAGAAACCAGATTGTGAAGAAAAGAAAAATTAATTTCTCTCTCAGTGCCGCGAGCGTTGAAATTTTCGAAGGTTCAATTTAATAGAATATAACATTTTCTTCCGTTCTCTGCAAAGCCAAGTGTCTGCATTTTTAGTTACGTTTTCAATGAAGTTGCAACGATTGGCCAATTTACTTATTCGCTTATTTTTTTTTCCTTTTTTATATTTTATTCATTTTTTAAAAGTAAACAAGAGACGAAATTTATTAATAGAATGAGATAGATAGATAGATAGATAGATAGATAGATAGATAGATAGATAGATAGATAGATAGATCCTTTATTAGACCAATTAAAGAATCTAACGTATATTTAACTACCACTTAGACTGGAGATGTCGGAAAAACATCCTTAAATCAACATGTGAACAAACTCCAAACATAAATAATGCATACTTGAAATAAACACATACACTCACATAAACACACACACACACACACACACATTCGATCGAGCACTGTGGGGAGAAAGCGCGAATTTGTAAACAGTGACTATTACTGCTAATAATGCAAGACTCTCCCAATGAATTGAGTCCTCTAGGTCACTGGCGTGTTTATGAAAAAAATAAATACGCAAAAATTCGCTTTCTCTCCGCCGATAGCCTAGGGGTTAGAATCTCCGACAAATGCCAAATCGGTCGGGTTTCGATCCGGGCTTGAAGCGATCGGATGTCTAGCCAAACTAATGAGTTGTGATACAGAGAAACAGTCTGTCTCTGGGTGATATATATATATATATATATATATATATATATATATATATATTTATATGTGTGTGTGTGTGTGTGCGTGTGTGTGTTATCATCCGAATCTCTCATTGACACACAAGAATTATGATGCACTTAAATGCATAAAATATACACACGAAACACGAATGCTGCTTGACAATTTAAATGCATGTGAAGTCTGCTTAACCAATAAAAATCAAACAACAGAAAAATAGAAATAACATAAATTACTTCCATATCTCGTTTTTCATGAAGCTTTAACAAAAGTAAAATATGCTAGCTTTATAAACGTTTCCTATTTGTTCTTTATCCAACCATATCAGATCATATATGAATCGGATTCAGCTTCTGTCGAATCTGATCCCTATATGATAGGAAGAAAATGAGTAACTACCGACACCGAGGCTCGAACGTGACACTCTGGACGTATGCATAAATGTTTTCCGCTAGGTGTCTAAATAGCAGTGTCAGGCTACTGACTGGAGTGATTATTGAGTGACTATTAAGTGGAACTATCCAGTCGAATTAGTGTGAATTATTGTGCGTCGATGATTTGGGTTTTGATTTAACGAACTTTAAGCCAAGCCGCGCTACTAACAAGGTATTCACAGAAATCGTTAATTATCTTTGGTTGACTTTTACTTCTTTGTTCTTGTTAAGTATTTATTTGCGGGTGTAATTAAATACTGATTTATTTTAAGATTGGAATCTTGAGTTGTACTTAATTATTAACGGCCACCGTACGTCACAAAAGATAAGTAGATAGAAAAAGAATTGAATAACGAAAACAACAAATACAAATTGATTTAACGAAAAGAATAAAAAAGTACAAAATAAATGCAAAAAAGAAAGAAAGACATGAAAGTTAAAATGAAAAAGGAACCCACTGAATTAATAAAAAAGAGATACATTAAAAATGAATGAAAGAAGGAAGGAAAGAAAGAAAAGAAAATGGAGGTTAAAATGGAAGAAAGACTAATAGGAGAATAAACTGGATTGCAAGAAGAAAAAGTCAAATTGAAGGTTGGGAAGAAGAAGAAGAAGAAGAAGAAGAAGAAGAAGAAGAAGAAGAAGAAGAAGAAGAAGAAGAAGAAGAGGAGGAGGAGGAGGAGGAGGAGAAGAAGAAGAAGAAGAAGAAGAAGAAGAAGAAGAAGAAGAAGAAGAAGAAGGAGGAGGAGGAGGAGGAGGAGGAGGAGGAGGAAAATTAGCTGTATGCAAACATTGCAAACTTTTCTGCTTTTTTACAATAACATTACAGGAGGCGCTTGTCGGTATTAGTCAGTATTTAATAAGCTTAGTGTAGATTATTAAAGAGAAAATAATAGCATAATGAAGATGCTGATATTCTGCATTACTTCAAACAAAAAGTTAGGAAAGAAACGCCATCAATAGTGAAAAAAACGATAACAGCGACGGGACTTCAGTGACATATTATCCTGAAAAATTGTTCCAAGAGAAAGATTTTATACATTTCAATCGACGTTAGTACTGGTTGCTCGGTCAAAAGTTTGCTTATGAAACAACGGTCAATGTTACCATTACCATTTACTATATTCGAACTCACGGCTTCTGGTTTGCTAGATCACTACTCCACGGCAAAACATGATGTTCGCATTTAAAACACATGTTTTAAGGCTACAAATATCGAGCGTCCAGGAACCCGCCTCACTACAGTAGTAATATGTTTAATGAGTCACTTACACGGCAACTCATGCATAATTCAGGATGGAACATGACAATAAAGTGGGGTATCTAGAGTGGAATAGACTAGTATTCGCGTTACAACACTAGGTCGCTATAACCTTACTCCACTACAAGGTGTCCAGTTTTCCCTCTCTCATCAGGTCAGAAATGTAGATACACAGGGAGGTTTGAGTTGTAATTGTCTATTTTCATTGTCACACAGCGTCTCACAAATTCAAAGGACATTAATTTTAACCTGAAGCCTCTGCGAAAAACAAAAACAAACCCAAAATTTCATCATCATGGTAATCGATCGATATCCTTCAAATACTCATAAAAATTTGTATTATAACGATCCAATTTATCTCTGTGTGACTGGGAGTTTATTACCGTAACATGACAAAAACGGGAGATGGTAGTACAGTTTGTGGTAGCGCAATATTTTAAAAAGTTATAACTTGGAAAATAAATTCTAATTGGTCAGCTGTTTTCAAGAAATTTTTAACTACTCATATATATTGACGAAAACGCCTCTCCAAGGGGTATAACTCTAAGTCTATCAACCGTTAAGTTTCTTTTTTCTTAAGAGTAATATACAAGAAAAGTTTTCAATCTTTCTGTGATCTTCTCTTTCAGTCATAAGAGCATATCTCTGACGATATTTTACTAATAATTATTAAGTTTCGTAACAAACAGCATTCGCAAATGATTATCATAGCATTTCTATAAATAAGAAGTGACTTAGCATCGAACGGAAGTCGTCAAATGCAATTAAATTTGAAGAAAAACAACAGCAGTTGCAACGACAGCAAAATATCTTCAAGTTTGCTAAAAGAAGCTCAATTAAGTATAAATTCGTGTTGGGTTGGATTTTGTCTGAGTTCCTACCTAACACCTGAAGACCAATTTTATAGAACGGCCCGTCTCACTAACAAATAACAGGCTCGTTCTAAGACTTACATATATACATATATATGCATACTAAAAGAGTGATAACAATTAATTTACATCAGTTATGTGTCATGCGTGATACACGCTTAAGCGATCATGACTGACGAGTCAGATTTTTTCCCGCAGTAGGTTGCCATTTCTTTCTGCGGTAAGACCATTTGCCATCCAAGGTTATAGAACACGGCCTGTCCTGCTATTTACCTATAGCTAGGAGGAGGAGAAGACGATTCATACACTTCCCAAGGGCATTAGCACGTAAGTGAATATAATGGATTCGACTGGAATTCGAACTCGGTTCTCCAAGCCGCTATCCATTACTCCATAATACTCTTTAATTTACTTAGCAAATTGTAAAAGCATATTTTTATAAATATTTGTGTTATTTTTCTATAATTCAAATGTTAAAATTTGCTATATATTAGCAATTTTCTGTTCATAAAGATATTTTTTTATTCATTGTGTTTTGTATGGAAGGAATTTATATCTACGTTGTCAAAATTTAGTCGTAAGTTAGCAGAAAAAATATCAGTCTGTATATTTAAATAAGGCGTAAAATAAACATAATCTTGTCTTCTAAAAAGAACGATTTTTAAGAAACGAATATATAATAAATATTTTTGAATATTAAAATTTTTCTTGAATTCTGTAATTTTCGACCCGACAAAGTTAAAATTTTATTTCCTGCAGCGTTCGTCGTATCTATTGTTGTCGTCTGCCATTTTACATTACGACAAATTAGCTAAACGGGGCCAAAAAAAATTATTGAATTATTTAAACCTAAACTTTTCTTAAAACTTCAGAATTAATCAAACAAGTCAAAAAATTAAGTTTGAGGAATTATTTTTATTTATTAATATAGGTTGGGCTTTCTTTATCTGAATTTCCAGAATCCGAAAACTTTCAAAATCCGAAAGTTTTTCAGTTGCTAACATAACTTGCTACAAATGTAAAAGTACTGGGAGGGTTCCTAGGTGATGTACAGCTGTTGTAAGTGACCTCATCTGCCTTGGCTGGGGGTTCCCCAGCCCAATTACATAGCCGTTGGCGCCAGTTTTTTTTCTTTTTTTCCCTCCCTAGCGATCGTCACAGCAACACCTTCATTCGTGGATTACTTACGAAGTGTTTCGTGCTCTGTAAAGATATTATTCAAAATATCAAAAAATCCTGCATTTATATTTTTTTTGTAAGAAGTGATTATGTTTTTTGCACATGTACAGAAAGTACAAAACATTATTTTTACGTGAGGCCTTAAATTCACCACTTAAAAATCCATGTGAGCATTGCATAACTAGTGTCATTACCTGCATCTATATGTACACAAAATTTAATAAATTTTATATAAAACTACTTTCAGGATATAGGTTATTTATATAAAACTTCCTTCAGGGTAAATGTATGAAGCTGTGTTATGAATTGTAAATGTATCGTTTTTGACCTTGGGTTCCATTCCCAAGCTGCGCCATTTTATAGAGCTATATATTATGAAACGGATGAAGTCCGACAATTATTTAATATATTTTCCGTTAATACGTTGTTTTTATAGATATCATTTATTTAAGCATTTGCTCTGTTTTTTAATTAAACAGCATAAACATATTATGTTGTCATTGTTTATGTTAAGATATATTTCGTGAGCAGACATGATCGTTCGGGAATGATCGTCGGAGATTTGTTGTTTAAGAACAGTAATTTGGACTTTGCTAACCAGACGCTTCTTCTGGCTGAATGGTTAACAGCGCATCATATCGAATGATGGTTCTCATTGGGGTTACAGGTTCGATATCTGTCGGAGAAGCACATAGTTTCGACGAAATTTCTCGAACATTCAAGCCGGTAAATGGAATTAATACTGTTTAATTAAAAAAAACAAAAAACATAGCATTTACACCAATAAATTATATCTACAAAAATAACGTATAAACAGAAAATGTATTAAAATAGATGCTATATACAATTTAAATAGCCTGTTTTCCAAAATCCGAAAACAAAACAAATCTGAAAACCGAAGCACTTCCGGTCCCAATAATTTCGTATAAACAATTTTCAACCTGTACAAACATTAGAAAATTATTCAAATGTTTTTATTATGGTTTCGGAGAGCCGAGTTCGAATTGCCCTTCAATCTATTACATTCACTCCGTACTAATACCCTAGGAAAAGGTATGAATTCTCTTCTTTTACCCCCAGCTATGGGTAAATAGTAGAACACATCGGGTTCTATAGCCTTGGATGGCAACTGGTCTACCGCAGAAAGAAATGGCAACCTACTGCGGGAAAAAACATCTTCCTCGTCGGTCATATATCGAATGATACATGATCGCCTAAGCGTGTATCACGCATGGTAGATAACTGACTGACAGCTCTGTAGAGCTATGTATAGAATAAAAAAAAACAAGTTGACTTAGCATAATCATAGAAAGTTCTTTAGAAAATAGATGTCTTGCTAAAATGTTTACACAGAAAATATAGAGAGGTAAGAGGACTTCTATTGCACTTTACATTTACTTTTCAGTAGAATGGGTATTTGGCTAGTAAAATAAAATACGTTTTTCCAAACCTGACCATGTAAAACAAATCTTTATCTTGGTTAGTATGCTTTAGTATTTGTTAATATTCAGATATCAATTTCAATGAATGAACTAGTTTCTTTTTCGTTTCTTACATATTTTTTCTACTTCGATTTTTTCCCCAGGATGTCGATCTTTCTTTCTGGGGGAAAGGTCAAGTGGAAAAAAACAATTCGAAAATCCAATCGACATTTATTGACTTGAAAGACATATGACAAGAATGAATGAATAAACAAATATATCGAGAAGTTGATATTTGTTTTTGTGTATATAGAAGAAGAGAAAGGATGGGGAGGAATGAGATCAATGTAAGTTTTTAGATGAATACCATTTAACCTTGGCTATTAATAAAACAAGCTCGCTTATGAAGAACCGAGAAAGTTCCACTTAAGCGCAGCTCATCTGTACGGAGTGAGTTTTAACTCTGGGCCAACCAAATCAACGACTAAAACGTCAATCTTTCACATGATATCTTTGTACTTTTGAAACAATGCACAAAAAAAGTTTGTATAGTTATTGACTAACTAAGCTTTATTTTAGTCTGACACAAGGCCAAGTCTTCCAGATACTATTCCGTCCGCGAAACGAGCTTTTTAGCCATCGATCTATTGGGAGAAACCTTTATTTCCTATTAGCTTAGTTAGATGTAAAACAAAAATCATATAGCACAAAGTGAAAGTCGGTATTTGATTATTCCTAACTTCACAAGTCTCGAGTGGGGGTACTCGTTGCAGAGGGTTATGTTAAGAGGCAGTTTATACGAATATACGGATAGGAGGGGGATATAACGTTTAACCCTAGATTTAAGATTATAGTGATCGGGGAAACATACTTTTGGGAGTCGGTTCCACAGAGCAGTGGATCGTGGGAAGAAGCTGTTCGAGTGGAACTTGCTTAACACCGATATAACATAGGGCTAATGTGGGTGTTTTGCTACAATATAAGTAGCATGTCGGGTCCTAGACGTGAAAGTTAGAACTGGTGGAAATGCAGTTCTTTCCATGGGAGTAGCCATAGAGCTGTGAAAGACTTACTACATCCGGTCGGTGTGAGAGAGATTGAAGGGTGGAGGATAATTCGTCATTCAAAAGGGCTCAAAGACGCTTTTGAACTCAATCGTGACTGGGAAGCGATGACTGGGCAACTCCTGCCCAAATATGACAACAGTACTCGATTTTCGGCCCGATCTGGCTCTTGCATAATTTGATATTAGTGAATATCGAAATCAATGCCCTAGCAAACCTGATTGAGAAACTAAAAGGAAAACCATTGCTGCACAATGAAAATCGATGCAGGGTCTATCCCAAGGCTATCCCCACTCGATAGAGGGACCACATCAGAGCCATCCAATATCGTTACACAGAAACATCAAGACCATGATGAATCGATAGGGGAGCATGTCAAGGCCATCCGGAATCGATACAGGAGCCTCGTCAGTATATGTCTGAATCGATAGCGGAACTACATCTAGGTCATCCTCAATCGTTACAGGGAGCACGTCAGGGCATGTCTCAATCGATACAGGAACCATATAAGCACATTCACGAAGGCCAGTAATATCTGAACGCTGTCCGAGACATTACACACAGAATTCTTCTTCTGCTATTATCCAAGAACTTTTTCGATGGCCTACTCGAGGAAAAGTCTACAATTCCCGTTTTGGCTCAATTCAGACACGCGTTAACTTATCCGCCATAAAGAGTAACCGGTCGACAACCGGCAACAGCGACGACGACGAATGAAAATCAAAATTTACTAACTAGTGTTTCTGCTATTTCCCAGGTCGTGTGACATGAATTATTTTTTATCACTATTTCGATTTGGTCATCATGCAATATAATCGATCCTGACTTGGAATCAAGACTTCAGTCACTTTCTCACGGGTGTGGCATGACTTCTCTATCTTTTCTACAAATATTTTCATGGCAACTGTTCTGGCGACCTTTTTACCCTGGTGTCATGACTAGATGAATTTAAGCGTACTACTAGATTGGTATCTAGGTCCCAGCCTTTTACTGTTGAAATAGTTAAATGCACCCGCCACTTCTACTCCAACAGTTTCTTTTCTCGCACTTTCCGACTGTGGAACTCGCTTCCGTTTAATTGCTTCCGTGATAACTACAACCTTCATAAATTTAAATTCATCGTCAATCGCTATCTTCTTGAATCCTGTTCATCTTTTGGCATTTCCTCAACCCTGCCTATATCCAGGCCCTTTTCACACTTTCACTCTCTGTAACCCCCCCTCCTCTGTGTACTCTTGCTTGGGGTGAAATGATTAAAAATCAACGACTGCAGACCTGTCGGAACAGATCGGTTTTCCAGATCAAAATTTCCACTTCTGAACCGAATGAACTACTGAAAGAGCATTAATCTCAGCTATGGGACCATCCACATAAACGGAGCATATCGTATTTGTTATTTGTGCAGAGTGATTTTTCATTCCGGAAATAAAAGAGAACGATCACATTTTTCTCTCTTTTCACTTTTAAGTTTAAAACATTCCAAATTACCAATCCACTCACGAATCGTATAGAAAGACACGTTATATACTTTTCAGAAAAATGTATATATGCCATGCTAAGCAACAGCTGAAGAAACAGGAAAATTTCGATAGAAAAAAAAATAAAGAGTGCTGAATTGCAATGCCACATCTGTTCTCCTGTATGGTAATGCTTGTTAAACCATCTCCTCATAGATGAAGGGGTGACTTGAGACAACAGAAATGTCGCTATACAGAAGGATGGTGAGAATACCATGGACTTAATGTGTGAGTAATGAGGAAATTTTAATGTAAATGGAAACAAAAATGAGACTTATACTTAGGATCAGAAAGAGACAGTTGAAATTTCAAGGACATATAATGAGGAAAGTTGGCTTAGAGAATTTGACACTCACTAGATATATTGAAGGCAAGACGAACAAAGGAATGCATCGAGCTTATCTAAATGGTTGGCAGAACAGGAATAGGGGATAGCAAAGCAAATAACTACAAAAAGGCATGAACCATGATTATTCACGTCTTGAATGAACTCAACATATGGAAGAAGAAGAAGAAGAAGAAGAAGAAGAAGAAGAAGAAGAAGAAGAAGAAGAAGAAGAAGAAGAAGAAGAAGAAGAAGAAGAAGAAGAAGAAATATGCCATAAATTTCAGTTACCATTTAAATTAAGACATGTGCTCAAACGCCACGTTTCCCATACGATTTCCAAAGTTAAGCAACGTCGAGCCTGGTTAGTACCTAGGTGGGTGACCACTTAGGAATACAAACTGCTGTAAGATTGGATGTGCTGGTGATGTAATGGATAATGTCCCGGGACAGTCGATTTCCAATTTCCGGCAGATTCCTTACATCCACTTACGCGAAAATGCCCTTGGAAAAAGTATGAATCCAATGCTTCTCCCCCAGATGTGGGTTAATTAGTATGACTTGCATCACAAAGTTATTATTATCCCCCACAAAATATTTTACAATATAAAAATATATAATGGTTTTAAATAACCTGCAATCGGTTAATAAACCGTAGAAAACGAATCAACCAATCAATCAAATGTCACACTGCGAACTTATATTCTAACCTAATATTTACTAAACATACCAAAACACGGCCCTCCATCATTTCTCTTTCAGTGTCAAATCTCGAAGCCATACTGACATCACCGAAATATTTGATGATATTTTTCTACTTCACTTGATTTGCTCTCACAAGAATCAAGTGTCTAGAGGTTTAAGAACAGATCTTACTAATCAGCTCATGTCATTGTTAATCCCTGTCTTAGAGCTGAAATGGACAATAATAACCTGGACTCTGGAATTACCAGAAGCTGTGTGCACAACTTTCTATATTTTATATTTCATAATTCATTGTTCTTCCTTCTTTGAGCAGTCAAATCCTGACATCAACAAACTAACAAATAAACATGATTTTGAAGAGAAAGTTTAGTACGAACTCATTAGGCATAATAACCTTTTTAGCCAGAAAACACTTGCACTAATTCCTGACCACTGACAATGCTTTTACTCCTGATTTTTCAATCATTTACAACTCATTTACATCTTGCATAGCGTACGGCCATACCACATTGAAACATTGGTTTCCGTACGATCAGCAACGTCGAACGTGGTCAGTAGCTGGATAGGTGACCGCTTGGGAATACCAGTTGCTGTAAGCTGGGATGTGCTGGTGGTGTAATTGATAATAGGTCGGAATTGTTGATCGGAAGGACGAGTTCAAATTCGAGTTGATTCCGTTAAATTCACTTACGCCCAAATACCCTCGGAAAAGATATGAATTCACCCCTTCTTCGCCCAGCTATGGGTAAATTAATAAGACTTATATCACTAAATCACTATTATCTCCCAAAAAGAAATTCTTCCAATATAAAAATAATTTCACGTATTAAATAGCCTGTAGAGGGTTGACAAGTCGAACTGAATGTATCAATAAAACGCATTATATATATATATATATATATATATATATATATATATATATATATATATGTGTGTGTGTATGTATTTGTGTCACTAAGACTCAAAAAAGAGAATGTCTCATATCGAGAATATTTAACATCGAAAACATAAGAAAAAAATTTATTATTTTTAATAATATGTGGAAATCTTCACGCTTTGCCTGATGAAGGTCGCGAGACCGGAAACCCATGTAGCAAAATAAAGCATACTATATATTTTTTTTTAAATCCACATTACAACCAAAATCGCTTGCGGTTTCTCTCTTCTTTTTAATATACACACTTTTCTCTCGTTGGAACTACTATAACCTTTTCCCTAGGGTGTATCAAAAATAATTTTATAAAGTTTAGGGGCGGGCTCTTCACAGCAAAACAAAGTAAAATGTTCATATAAACATATATTGTCCAAAAGGCCAACGTTGTACATAGTAACTCATAACAAATTATTAAAATGTCCTCTGCTTGCTTCTACACACGAATGCACACGTTGAGTCATTGGTCGGCGGACCCTTTCAAATACTCCTAAACGGTATGAATTATTTTGCAGTTCTCCATGATACGTTGATGGAGCGTCTCTTCATTATTAATGTCTATTGCATAAAAGTGTTTAAGGTGGCCCTACATAAAAAAAGACCTAAAGGATTGAGGTCGGAGAAACTTGTAGGCCATGGAACCGGTCCTTATCAACCTATCCATCTTTCATGATAGACGTCAGCCAGTGCATAGCGAACAATGTGATTAAAATGTGCTGGTGCCCAATCATGCATGAACCACATGCGCCTTCGTATTAGCAAGTGTACATCCTCTAGCAGACCTGGAAGTTTGTTCGAAGTAAAGTCCCTGTATACAGCTCCTGGTGCTGGTGTCTAGCCTGTATTGTACGATGGGGATTCCGATCCTACTACAAATGTTGGTTGCGTAAATTTGTTATTCCATCTCTTCCAAATGTTGCCTAATCCGTAAACAAAACTGAAGAGACAAACAACGGATCGGCAGTTTGTGCAATAAAATATCGGCAAAAGATCTCCTGTGGTGAGTAATCAGAGGGCGAAAATCCCTGCATTTGTTGCAAATGATACGTATACAGGAGATGCTCTTGAAGTATCCTTCATGCGGGACTATAACATGTACGACATGTTAGGCCCACTTGACGTGTGCTGATACCTGGATCGTCTCCGACAGCCTGGTAGAATGTGTTCTTCGTGGTCAGCGGATCTCGATCTTCTTCAATCGATAGTTTTTGGTGCCACGGATCCTGACTCAGCAACATGACGATAAACAGTAGCAAAGTTTGGATGATTCAGCTGCCTTCGGTCTTGAAATGCAATCTGATACAGCCGTGCAGCCTCGCATCCATTACCATTCGCGCAGCCGTATGTAAAAATCATATCTGCCTGCTCACGATATGAATATCCTTATCATAGTTAAATGGAGCATTTCTCAGTTAACTCACTGCTACACACGTTAGACGTTGAAGACGCACTAGCCACAAATGTACACGAATGACGAATGACAAACCTAGTTTACATGGCAACACAGCGCCATCTGCCGTAACTTACTCTGTAAGTAACACTTGTATTAATTTCTGACCACTGATAATACCTTCGTACCGGAATTTTAGATGTATTTCTATATTAGAATCATTTGCAACGCATTTAAAATATAGCCCTATGTTGGCAGTTGTTCTTAACCACTAACAATATTTTTCAGTCGAACTGCGTTTGAGTCGTAGTGGTGTTGCACACACAGGCTCGCTAACTATTACACCACCTCGAGATGCCCAATTTTTCCAAGCGTTGCTTAGATGTTGCACAAGGCCGAAAGTATGGGGCACC
The DNA here is from genome assembly GCA_964036315.1 of Acanthosepion esculentum. Taxonomy (NCBI): domain Eukaryota; kingdom Metazoa; phylum Mollusca; class Cephalopoda; order Sepiida; family Sepiidae; genus Acanthosepion; species Acanthosepion esculentum. Next base: position 62,921,903 of record OZ038493.1, on the reverse strand, counting down.
CAATGAGGATCGAACTCAGTCGTAACTGTTTTAGCAAGACAAGCTTGCTAACTATTACACCACGCCGAGGTACCTAAACGCACACATATATATATAAGCAAACAATTCTTGTGCCAACAAATTGAACAACATTTTTCTCTAAACAACTCTAATTTCCCAATCCATTTAAGAATTATAGAAGCGTCCTGATAGTTTATATATTGTGATCACATTTTTATTCTTGTTTGAGGGAAAAATAATTATAAAAATGTTTCAAAATGTCTTCCTTTTACTGGCATAACTCAAGGAAAAGACAAATGCTTGTCGACGAATGCAACATATCTCTAGCAGACGATACCAGACACTCCACAAACGAATTTTTAAGTGACTTCGGAATTGAAAATCGCTACTAAGACGACCCAAAAATAAGTGACTGAACGTTTCTTAACTTCTTACCTTAAGTAATATAATTGTCCATTTTTTTAAGTAAACACCATACCCCTTCAGAAAACAGGCGATCATGGCTCTCTAAGGTTTTTTGTTATTAGCTGCGAATTGCTACGACTGTAGGTATATAACCTATGCAAATGACATTAAGATAATTCATAAAATTTACTGGGAACAAACCGCTGGCATGCAGATAGAGAAGGAGAAAAACGATTGCTCCAAAATAGAACGAAAGTTCAGACGTTTTCTTTACCGAATTTTAACAACATAAGTTACGCTGAAGATACTGTTTTGAAGATAGACTCATTAGGAAAACCACATACTTGGAGAAGATAACGATGAATATACGTAATTATAGCTTAAAATACATTTGGAGTAATAAAAAAATCGTCGAATTAAATCTTCTATCCCAATTTACTGTCAAAAACAAAATTGAAACCAAAATTAACTTGAAAATTATATTTGGTACCATCTGAATTTAGAAAAAAACAGGTGCTGGTGATGAAATAATTGTCAGAGGGGAAAACAGGGTCGGTAAACTATGTTCGAATATTGGCTAAGGCAACCTTAGTTCGGGTTTGGGTTTATTGTTTTACGGCATATCAACCTCCATGGGTTATTTAATGCCGACAAGATGTTTAGGATTGGATCGTATGAGTAGAATATGTATTCTTTGTAAGAAATCAATTTGTAGATCAGGTTTCATTGACGCATTTTTGTAAAGAGGGTTTTTGTCGAGAGTGTATTATTGGTAATTATTATTCTTCGAAAATGTATTGCTGGTATTTTTACTATAAAAATATTATTTTTATACTTTCATAGTGTTTTGCCCCAGTTTTGGGATTAACTATTTGCCCATAGCTCGGCCCCCTAACAGGTGCTATCACCCCGAGTGAGGAAGGACCTGGGAACAACAGCAATTAAGAGGTGGTTCCACGCCCCTCAAAGCCTGCCGACTAGAGGCCCTGCTGCCGGATGTAGTTTATCATCATACACAGGATGATACCCTGTTTCACTCCATCCTAATGTGGTCTTCGCCATGTCAGATAACTTGATAAATAGTCTCGTCGCTGGCATGCTACAGTGTTTGATGAAGATGTCACTTGAGAAAACCTCTTCCCCATAACTAAAATATTAGTTAGGTAGTAACAGTAAAAACATTTTCTCCAACAACCAACATTGATAGATGTCGATCATAATAATATCAACCATTAGTATCTGTAAAAATGCCACGTTTTGAATTTTCTGATGAATCGTAATACTTAATGATTGAATAAACTTATTGTGAAGTCCACGTTTGTAAAATACCCATGAAAATTCATTTACTACATCGATAAATATTTAAGCTTATTGCAATAACAATCATAAATATGAATGCTAGTCGTTATTTAAAGAAGAAGGTAGACATGAAAAATTAAAAAATTGACAAGTTTTTTATTTCATTGCAATAGACGTTAAAAGCATGAGAGCGTTAGCACCTACTTCCCTTTCTTTCTTTATTGCTTTTTTCTATCTTTTCCTTTTCTTTTCCCTTCCTTTCCTTAAAACCAAATAACGTCTCATATAATTCCTTCACTCTTCCCTCGAAATCGAAGAGGAATTACCCATTATTAAGTAACGGCAGTGTGTGTGTGTGTGTGTGTGTGTGTGTGTGTGTGTGTGTGTGTGTGTGTGTGTGTGTGTGTGTGTGTGCGCGCACGCGCGTGCCTGTGTGTGTGTAAAGAAAATGGATGGATTTTAAATAAAAAATATATTGTTTAGTAAATAAACGGATCGTCTACTCAAATACGTGTATCGACTAAAAATAACGTTTAAGTATATATATATATATATATATATATATATATATATAATGTTCAGAGTTGAATTAGACCAGGAAACCGGAGTATTAAAAAAAAGCCCCCAATACACATAAAGTAGAAATTTCAAACCTAACGTGCAGCAAAACATTGTTAACAGTAATATATGCAATTGTAGAAATAAAAGCAGATGTCCATTAGATGAAGTCTGCAAAACTGAAGCAGTAATTTACAAAGTAGAAGTAATAGATACAAATGACCAGAAAAGTATATGCAAAGCGTGTACTAAGAGTAACTTTAAAAAGAGGTTGTACAATCATCTTTTAAGCTAGAAAACCTTAGAAATTCTACTAAACTAGCCAACCATGTGTGGAAATTAAAGGATAAAAATAAAAAAAGATCTGACTGTAAACTGGAAAATTTAAATGAAAGCAAAACCATACAAAAATCATAGCAACATCCGCAACCTTTGTCAACAAGAAAATTTAGCTATAATAACATTTTCAGACCAAAAAACAACTTTTAAACCAGATATCGGAAATTATGTCCCGCTGTATTCATATTATAAAGTTCCTTTTATAATTAGGTGTCGATTTTTGTTTTTTATTAATAAGGCTTCCATTATTTTAAGCCTTTTTTGTATGTAGATGCTGCTATTATATTTGTGTTAACAAGTATGTTACGAATAATATTCAATAATATCAACTATGAACATGGACACAAGATCTTGACCGTGTTTTGAAAATGAAAATGAAAACATTATATAAATACATACATACAACAATCTATTTCTTGTTAACAATTAATATATTTCAATCTTAAAAATGGCTTAATTTATAGCCGAAAGCGCTCGGATAAAAAGAATAATTTGACAGTTTTTATATAATTTATCCTCCGAAAAGAAAAACAAAATTCTAAGATCACATGAGAAATTGTATAAAAAACTAAATCAAATCACCTTCTCTGTCATATTCATTGAAACGTGCATGAAAGAAAGATAGCTGCCTAAATACACACGCACACACGCACGTACACACACACACACGCGCGCATGCGCGCACACACACACACACATATAATCACGAATGAGGGTCAAGCAGCTCAGTTCCTAGGAACCGACAACAAAAAACACCAGCACATATGATTTGATTATAGTGGTGAAGGCTTTGTGCAACCACACATTTTGAAGTGCCGAATACAGAGACCTGGTGCACTAAGTGCCACAAGGTCCCCAAACGACCCTCTGCATATATATATATATATATATATATATATATATATATATATATATATATATATATATATATATGTATATGCATGGCGCAGATCTTTAATTAAACAAATTTTATTGAAGATTGAAACCAAGTTTTATCTAATATGAGGGTCACTTCGAAAATTTATTTCTATGGAAACCCTATGGATAGAGCACGTTTTCCCCACTATTTTTCAAAACAGTCACCGCTATTGTCTATATCAATTTGACAATGGTTCTCAAGAATGTTTCATTTTGAAGAGTTGATAGCTGCGCAGGACGAACCGAAACCTGTCTTATTGTTGTCATTACTACTAAAACACCGTTTTTTATATCGACTAATTTTTCAGCAAACGTCGACGAATTCTGTGCAGTACTTTGTGTACAATTTTTTTCCACATCGAGTAAATCAGCCACACACTGCTGTTTCGCACTTTCATGTCAGACACCATTTTGCCAGACTGTCCATCAGCCGCTAGCTGTAGCTCGGCCAGAAATTATTGTTGAAAACGTTCAGCCTTTACAACCAGCATTCGACTCTGACGGCGTGAACCAAAATAATAAGGCATTACGTTCGGAACGAGCGTCATAATCGTATATTTTCAGTGGCTGAGATAGTTGCGTATCTCTTCTGTCATTGGATAATATTCGAATTTCGGATGATGAAATTAAAGGCACGAGATCTTTCAAACTTGGAAGATTGATACAAGATCTCCCTACCTAACACTCCCCAACGCCGGACTGATTTGGCCTTGTAAGAGACTAAGCTAAACGCAGCGAATCTTTCTAAACCAATTCTGCTTGGTCTTGAATCGATGGCTGTCACTTAGAGACGCGTCTGTTCTAAGTTAATCCTTAATCGGCTCTCGCGGGAAGAACAAATCGCCCGCTTCACGCCAGGTCAGGTGAGACTTGATTGAACTTTCTTTCAAAGACATAGCAGCAATGAAAGCGAACTGTTACAAATATGTCACTGAGAAGATTGTAAGCGCCAAAATCTGGCGAGAAGAAGCTCGGGGGGTGGGGGTGAAGACAGATCCGAAATACACGCCGTGACAAATTTGGAACAAATCAAACTGTTAGCTTTGCTGTTAAATTCTTGTAGTTGCTACAATCGCAGATATTATTATTATTATTATTATTATTATTATTATTATTATTATTATCATTATTATTATCATTATTATTATTATTATTATTATTATTATTATTATTATCATTATCATTATTATTATCATTATTATTATTATTATTATCATTATTATTATTATTATTATCATTATTATTATTATTATTATTATTATTATCATTATTATTACATACATCAAAAAAATGTAATTAGAAACAAAGAAACGAGTACTGAACTGTTATGCAATATCAATCATTCATCATGCTGGACAGTCTCCTCCCAAATGATGAAGAGATTTGATGCAACAGAAATGTAATTCTGCAGAAGGATGCTGGGAATACCATGAACCGAACATGTGAACGCCAAGACAAGAAGGACACTTATACTCAATAATATTGAAAGCGGCCTTGGAAAATTTGATACTCAGCGACAGACGAAAACAACGTATAAATTACCTGGCGAGCTTGAGTAAATGGGTAGCGCACAAGGCTTAGGAGAGATAACAACAAAACAAAAAATTATTAAGAGATACAAAGGACAGAAAATTATGGGGAGCCATGATCGCCAGCATCTCGAAGGGAGACGGCATATTAAAGATGTTCAGTTCTTTTTGGTATTATCGTGTGTTTTTTTTAGATGATATATATTTTGAACATTTTATATATATATATATATATATATATATATATATATATATATATATATATATATATATATATATATAACGTAAATCATTCATACGAAAAACAAATGATTTACGTTATATAAATTGAACACGCACTACATAATTGATATATATATATATATATATATAATGGTCAAAATATATATCATGATAATATGATATATATACTTCGACTATTATATACATATATATACATTATGAAATGGACAAAGTCCGACAATTATTTAAAGACATTTTTATGTTTAACATTCTTTTTATAGATACAAGTATTTAAGTAAATGCTCTGTTTATAATAAACAGTATTAAATAACATTTACCGGCCTGAATGAAGGACGAATATTCTATGAAAATTTCTCGGACGGTGTTACCCGTTTAGTTTGAACTGCGATAGTAGATATTTGTTTTCGTCTCTACATTTTGAGTAATGTTTTTGTTGTGTGTGGGTGATTATTGCCACTTTTTCATGCAGTCAAAGTAGACATCTCGTTGATATGTTCTTATAGCCAGGTGCGCGTTTCATAATTTCCCAGGGTATGTTTAGTGTGATGTATTTGTCTTATATTTAACTAATAACATCTCAATTATTATCAATATATCAATAATAATAATATCACAGCTAATATTACCATTAACCTACTTAAAATCGTGAATAAAACAGCTGCAGTTGTTGTTAAAAAAATACGGACATCATCGTCATGTCTACAAACAGAAACCAAATTAACCCACGTGGTGGTGGTAGACCCAAATCAATGAGTGTCGGTGTGCGTCTACAAATGTGTGTGTTTGTGAGTGCGTTTGAGCATGTCTGCCGGCGCAAACAGCTGACCTGAAAAATGCAAAAGCCGCCCCCACCTGTTCCCCACTAAGAGAATATTGCTGCATTTATGAAACGCTAAAATCTTGACACCGAAATCGGCAGAATGAACCCAAGATTATGAATATGGGTGTGTATGTATGAACTAACATGTATACGCCTGTATGTATGTGTGTCTATGTATATGTGAGCGTCATTCCAAACAAACACAGAACAAAACAATTTCCCTCTCCCACCACCCAAAATAAATGAACAGGAATAAAGCATACATAGATCTACTTTTGAAAAAAAGAAACCAGTTGTCTGGAGATCGCAGGAGCGTGAAACCTTTGGTCCCAAAGAATTCCCTTATAACCGCAAATGCTGGCTCCATGCCGGATATTGAGCACTTTCCACTAAATACCGCACGCACGCACACACACGCACACATAAACACACACACATATTTTAATTAATATAATTAAAATTTGTCTTTTAGTCGAGTTCCACCTTTCCCTCCTCATTTGCTTCATATAGTGTCCTTGTATTCATTTATAATTAATAATGCCAACGAATATCTTTGAAAAGGTGTTGGCCGAAAGGTTACCTTAGGTATGACGTCTGTTCTGTTCAAAGCTGTACATATATATATATATATATATATATATATATATATATATATATATATATATATATATATATATATATATATATATATATATATGTAATCGGTGATGGTTTTCTGCAACACGCAAGTTGCCGGCCACTTGCGGGTTGGAAAAAAAACTACAAATTCTAAATTTAAATGTCCTCTGGGAGACTGCATCTCCGTCGATAAAAATAATATCTATGTTGGACACACGACAACGTTTTCACGTAGGCTAAGTCTTCACCAGAAAAACACGTCCAATATTTCTAAACATTTACAACATATCTGTCCACACTCGCAATTCAGAAAAATTCCCGTCGAAAATACCTCCATACTTTTCCACGAAAAGTATAAACAGAAAATTAAAATTCTCGAAGCTATTTATATCAAAAAATTGAATCCAAACCTCAATAAAAATGATTATGAATACTTCAGAAACATTTTGAAATATGTCAATAGATAATCTTTAAATGGTAGCGCTTGATTTTCCTGAATTTTTCCACAGCCTACCTAGTTACTTCCCCTTAAACGGTTTCCGCGTCACCTAAACCATGACACAGCGTTCCCGACTCCACATATAAAAATGGTAATTTTCGGATGACCACAATAATTTTTGACTTTCACATCCATGAACACTAAACACTTACTCTATAATTAGCAATAGCCTGATGATGACATTATGGTATGTCGAAAGTACTCGGAATAAATACAATATGAGCCAACACGGTGTTTCCCTCTCGTCTTTTAATAACCGCGCAAAAAAGGTTATCCGCGAATATGAAAGGATCCTATCGAGAATAAGTAGACAGAACGTGTTTAAATTATTTAACGAAACCTGTATTAGCACACAGATACACACAGATACACAAACACACACACACACACACACACACACACACACACACACACATATATATATATATATATATATATATATTTCATAGGATAAAGAATAAATATTTTCTGATGAGGCTTAGCGAAACATGTTAAAATTATAAACGTTTCCTATATCTTAGAATTCTGTCGGATTCAAATCTATATTTTATCTATATTTGATTCCAATTTATATATATACACCCTTGTGCAAATTAATTGAAACAACTGCTTTAGTTTCCTTCTCTTCACCACTGGAGTGACTGGATGTAATCGATTTCTATTTTTCCTCAGATTAGGTCATTTGCAGTGGTATGCAGTAATATGAATCTATTTTCGGGTTGTATGATGAAATTTGTTTGGCCTTGAAAAAAATTGCGTCATCCGTGAGTGTATCAGATTTTCATCATGCCCAGACACTATTGTCTCGACTGTCAATTAGTTGTTCTACGAAAATTGACTGCGATGGACATCACTCCCAGGAAGTTTACGAAGATTGTAATGCTGCACGAACACACTGGCAAACCTTACCAGTGAGCAAATTAAAAGTACAATAGATTGGCCCGGAAACTCTCCTGATTTAAATCCAATCGAGAATCTATGGAATGGACATACGAATGAATAACATATGCACTGGGTCATGTGTCATTGGAAAAATACGAAAAAAAGTAAATAATAACGGAATTATTTGTTTTGTTACAATTAATTTGCACAAGGGTGTACATATATCTCTATTTGTAAGGAATCAATGGATTTATATTCCGTCATTATTTTTTATTATTCAAACGTTATATTGTGGATATCAATGTTTGAATAGACGTCCTCTGTGTGTGTGTGTGTGTGTGTGTGTGTGTGTGTGTGTGTGTGTGTGTGTGTGTGTGTGTGTGTGTGTGTGTGTGTGAATTTCATCAACCGACCTGTGCATTCGAGTGGCTTAATTAAGATAATGTGCTCTCCGGCCTCTCTTTGTAGGAGAAACTATCGTCTGATCCAGCGGGCTTTAGACAGCTCGGCTACAGAGTGTGTCACAGTCCAGCAGTGTTCAATTACGCTTTTGCAGAATACACGTCCTCTCGTTCAAATCTTCTCGAAAGACCATATCTCTGTGACCAAACAGTCTAACGAAGGCTTTATGAGACGACGATTTTTTCTACAATGTTGGACACAGATTCGAACCCTGCCGGAGAGCGCATTTTATTTATTATGTCTCTCGAATGATCGTCTTGCTTCATCTTTGTCGTCGCCATCTTTGTTTTTCTGCTGCTAACCTTTTTCGCCTGAGAGATATTTCCATTTCACTGTTATATTAAACACATACTATTTTCAACATGAAAAGATATTGATCAAAAAGCGATTCATATAATATCAGGGGTAATCAATGAAACATAGATGCGACTGAACATCTAAAAAATATAAAGGGAACAGATTGATTAAACGGTTTCATTGGCCTCCATTTTAATTGTGAATTCATTATCTCAGCTTAATTGAATCTCAATACCTTGTTTCAAGACTTTTGTTTCATTGCATCTCACTATTAAAACTTTCTAACATCTGCCGTATTTTTTTACGAGTTTATATGTAGGAAGCAAGTTGATACTGGTGTGACCACACAATGAAACCAGGTAAATCGAATTAAATTAGTAAATTTATGAGTGATTATTTCTCATAATCGTTTTATTACACTATAAAAATAAAATATTTATCTGCATTTGGACAAAATTAGTTCGGGAGCAAAATGAAACATTTAATTAATCAGTTCCTTTACTCCTACGTTTCTTAGATTGCAGTCTTATATGTTCAAGCCTTTCATGTGAGGCACTCAGATACCTTTGCCTATTAAATGATCGTTTTACTTCAACTTGATCTTGGAATAGGCTTTGTCATCATTGTCTTTGTCGTTCTGTTGCCAATCTTTTTCTTCCGCGAGATATTTCCATTTCACTTTTATATTAAACGAATCAAATTTTTAATATGATAAGATATTGAGCAAAAAGCGATTTATACAATATCAAGAGTAATAAATGAATCATAGATACCATTAAATGTCTAAAAATATAAACAGAACGGATTGATTAAACGGCTTCATTGGCATCTATTTTAGTTGTGAATTCCTTATCTTCGTTTTATTGAATCTCAATACATTGTTTCAAGACTCCATTGCATCTCACTATTAAAACTTTCTAAAAATTACCGGCACTGTTAAATTTATTTGTTTAATTTTGTCCAATATTTTGCATTTTGTCTTTTGGGGTTGCTTAAGCCATAATGATGTCACTAGTGATGATGCTCAAAATTTAGACAGATTTGAGTATAACGGCTTAAAACGAATTGATTACTAAAAAAATTCATGTACAAGAGATGGCTGAAAATCTTTCAGCCTGAACCAAAATAACTTCAAAATTATTGCTGTTTAGCTATGTAGTCAGATTTTTGGTAAGTAGGTCTAGCCGAGAACCTTTGAACACCTCTCCAGTAGATAGATAGATAGATAGATAGATAGATAGATAGATAGATAGATAGATAGATAGATAGATAGATCCACTCTCTAAACCAAATAAGAAGAGTGAGAGATAAAAAATTGCAATCTCACTGTTCATCTCTCCCCCTCTCTCTATCTCTTTCTCTCTCTATTCGTAAATCATAAACAAATTTACACGCTGGAAAATAATTCGAATAATGATAATTAATTGGAATAAAAACAGCTCATAAATATGAAAAAAATAACATGAAATTATCAGGGCACGCCTGTACATAAGTAACTAACTGTAACATTTTTTTCTGTATGTTTGTAAATATACGACTACCTACCATGATTTTACTACTTTTTTAATCGAAATCATAAGTTCATTTTCAAAATGTAACATACACCCGCACGAACCTTCTTTCCCCCTCAGTTTGTATGTATTGTAAACAATTGTGTTGTAGATTGTACTTAAGAGAGATAACTTAGTCAACAAGGAACAGACAGGCGAATTTCACACACAAATATAAACACTGCTGATAGATAGATAGATAGATAGATAGATAGATAGATAGATAGATAGATAGCTTGGAAGGAAGAAAGTGATTGAAATAGGATAGACTGACATGAGTTAGAGACAGATTTATTAACTTAAATAAAGAAAGGCGACAGCTAAATGATCAGACTGAGATAGATAGATAGATAGATAGATAGATAGATAGATAGATAGATAGATAGATAGATAGATAGATAAAGTAAATAAAGTAGAGGAATAACTTGAAACATTCGCATTTCCATAGATAGATGTGTTATATATCAACAGCCCTTTTTTGGTTACTTAATGTCTAAATCTGTTTTATCGATAAACGTTGTTTTGAGTCAACAGACAAACATTGATTTTCCATACAAAACTATGCAAACAACCGCCCACTAGGGGAGATCTTCCCTTCCCCGAATGTATGCAGTCGGGTTATTCTCTCCGAAAGGTCAAAGGTAGATATGTTACATTTAGTTGGGTTCTTTTTCCGAGTGAAATTAGTAAAAAAAATGACAAGTGGTAATGGTAATATTATCCGTTTTCTCATAAGGAAATATTCGGCATTTATTGACCGTGTGGTTATTGTTACTGTCGGTTGAAATTTATAAAGTCTTTCTCTTAAAAACAGTATTTCAGGAAAATAGATTTCTCATGTCCAGTAACCGTTATTGCTTTTTTCCAGCATTTATGGAGGTTTCCTTCCTAACCTTTTGTTGGTTGTACTGGGAATGATCTTCATTTTGATAAGGTCAAATAGAATGTGGCCAAAAAATTGAAGGAGGGTGTCCCGAATCGCAAGAATTGAAGGCAATCTTGCCATGTGGGAATTAATCGTTATCTAATTGTAGACTTCATATAATGATTCATGAAATAGATCATATAAAAACGATTCAAGACACGCCCATGTACTTGCAATAAATACGTGTTATTTTATATAAGATTACTAATTTTGTTTAACTGTATACAGCATGTGCATGTTCGTGGGTAGTAAAAATTCTTATAAAGTTTGATTATCTTGCAATATAGTAATACTAATACTAGTGCACAATCTGCGCACAAAAATTAGATTGTGATGCACATTGGAATAATGTTCTGTAGACTCAGAGAATTCAATGCAAATAGGCGCGAAAACAAAAATGTACACATGCAATTGTTGGCGTTTCAGAGAATTGCTGCATGTTGGATATGACATGGTGATGCAACAATGTTTGTCATGTTGCACAGGTGAACGCCAAATTCTGCAGTCGTGCCAAACTACAGCATCAATCAGAGTAAAAGTAACTGTAGGAGTGTCAACACAGACTTTTGGAGGAAGAAAACATACAGGAACTGTTCTAAGTAGAAGCAAAAGAGGAAAGGCAAGAATGAAAAGAAAAAGGAAATATTAAAGAAGGAAAATTAAGAAAAAGAGGTCGAGGGGGGGGGGGAAGAAAAGGGAGAAGGAGAGCAGGAATGGAATAGAGAGTGAAAGGAAACGTGTAGAAAGAGAAAGAAGAATAAACGAATTAGCCAAAATAAGGCCTAAAATCTGGATTTGGCGGACCGATCCGATTTTGTTCAGCGGCATATCAATACCGCTATGGGTTATTTAATGCCAAAATCTAAATATTTTGAACACAATTTTATGGCTGCAACTAAATATATTTTGCGGGCGTATGCCTTCAACTACAGAAAAAAATGTATTGTTTGTCATTTTGCTTTAAATATGTATTTTGGTAATTTTACTATAAACATAGCGATTTTCAATTAGATGCGACACAAGGCCAAAAGTTTAAGGCACCCAGTGATGATCGAACTCACTATCCTGTCGTAATTGTACTAGGGAGACAAATTTCTTAATTATTACACCACATCTTGGTGCCAAAATTTTAATCTAAATTTACATTGTTAGTAAATTTAGTATAAGTAGTTATTGTTGGTTGGTTGATTTTGTTTAGCGGTATATCAACCTCTATGGGTTATTTAATGCTGAAATCAAAATATTTTGATAATTTTATATTTTGATAATTTTTATGGCTTCAACTAAATATATTTTGAACGCAACTGTACGCTTTCAACTACAGATAGAATGTATTTATTGGACATTTTTTATATAAAATGTATTGCAGGTATTTTTACTATAAAATTGTATTTTTATACTTTCATAGTGCTTTGTTTTTATTTAGTGGGGGTACTAGTTGCACGTAACTGGGATCCTAACAAATTCTACCCCGCCGAGGTCAGGGTGGACCTTGGAACAACATCAACGTCCCTCAAACCCTTCAGTCTCCCGATCAGAGGCCTTGCTGCCGGGTGTAGTTTATCGTTATACCCAGGACTTGGATTTGGGGAAAAGAAAGAAAACTAGACTATGAAATCGAGTATCAGTCGTAAAAGATTAAACACACAGACACGCATATATTCCCCACACGCGAAAAGCCGAAATGCAAATAAAGTAGGTATTTTCACTGAATCACTTCTTCGTCAATGTCACAAGGAGGTATTGGTAGTAAGAGTAACGGGGGAACTTCATTCGAGACTATGTCTCAGTATCCAAGTATAAGTTGAAGAAGCGTGTAGAATCAATGGATTGAGTATAAAACAATTAAAATGCACATATTGTCGGCTACCACGAGGCAAATATAAAGACAGTGATGCTATGTAATATATTCAGGGACATTCATATAAAAAGTTGAATATCGCATTCGTGAGAAGCGATATGGTGCTTCCTCTGAGCCTCACTGGGCACTCACAACATCTACACGGCTTTCTCTTAAAAGATATCTACCTAAGAGTAAAGTCAGATCATTTGTTAATATCTATGTCGATGGTACAAGTATATGTGGGTGCTCCTCCAAAACTCGTGATAACCACAGACTGACAGCTGATCTCCCATCCGAGCCATAACATCTCATTTGGGAAAAACTAGCTGATTATATTCAATGGCTCGAAAACCAAACTAGTTACATACCATCATCGCCGATCGAACCTCGAACTACCACGATCAATGGATGTCTTCTCGGGCTCCGCGCATTGAACGACTATTGTGACTTTTGATCGCCTCGGATTTCAAATGGAATTTCTACACAAAATCCATCGCTAAAGATGCAAGAAAAAGGGTCGATTCTCTGTGCCGCTCCAATAAGTACCTGACTCCTTGTGCTATCTTCTATCTTTATATGAGCCGAATCAGGTCTGCAGTGGAGTACTGCTGTCATAATTGTGAAGGAGTTGCCCAGTCCTCATTTTCCAGTCACGACAGAGTCCAAAAGCGTCTGCAAATCCTTGTGAGAGACAAATTATTTTTCACCACGCAACCCCTCTCTCACAGACGGGATGTAGCAAGCCTCTAACTGCTCTATCGCTCCTTCCATGGAATCTGCATTCGTTGGTTCTGCCAGTTCTAACCTTCACAGCCAGGACCCGCCATGCCACGCACATTGTAGGAAAGCACCCTCATTCCCTCCGTATTCTACTGGTGAGAAGTAGAGATTTACTTGACTCCCCACCCGCACTGAGGTTGTAACACAAGGTCATTTTTTAACGTGGAGACCCGAGTGTTTTCACTCGGGCCGCTGGTCATAGCTGGTCATAGCTTATCCTAGCTAGTCAGAGCTGGTCCTAGCTAGTCATAGCCGTGATACTACCAGCACAGGGACGGATCCTTACACCAGGTAAGTATGCACTGCTGAGAAGTAAGTTTCATTTGAACAGGTTCTTCCCACGAACCGACTCCCAAGAGGATGTTTCCCCAATCATTACAATCTTAACTTACGGTTAACCGTTATCTTGCCCACCTATCCGCATAAACAATACCTTTTACTCTGTAACCCGATACCTCAAATGACTACAGGCTGAACCGCATTGTAAAAATAATGAGACGAATCTAGGTTGCCTACCATTAAACTTTGGAGGAGAAAGCTCGTTTCATACACCTGTTTGTAGTGTTGTAAGTTCGATTCATACATTTTAATCTTCTTGTGTAGGTAAAACTAAGCTTAGCTCATACATTTATGCGTGCTAAGATAGATACAAGCATACGCGCTTATATAGCGAAAATATTCAGTAAATCTATCTCAGTATAATCTGACAACATTCAGTGAGCTTGTGTACTGCGTGACTGTCACATTCACAGAGGCGTATCGTGTACTTATTTATTTTTTTAGTGAAACATTTCATCATTCAGGTTTGTCAGACTCCTATATTCTAAACTTGACCCCTTGCAACATCTGGTTTTTGACGCCATCCCAAATCACCATTACGACATAAGACAGATAAGAACAAGGATTCAGGCTAGCGTGACGAGACAGCTACTGGCAATCCTTAAAATAGACTTTTCAGAATATTTTAAGATGTACAGGGACTCTGGAATAATTCTCAATAACAGTACTTTAAACGGAAATAAGACGCGAATTGCCCATTTCACACTCTGCCCTGGTCTTTTGAACAGGAGTAGTGGTTTATCCCTTGTGCATTATTCAGGAATGAGTTTCCGGTTCCTTCTAAATTCTACTAGCAACTTTATACTTCTGACTTGTCCGCCTAAAACTCTGAAATTTTATTTACTATTTACTTACTTTTTGTTCTTAAAAAGGAGTAGATAGTTTCGCTTATCGTCCGGTTCACACTCCTCCCGATCAGGAGTAGAGGTTTGTTTCCTTGTTTCCTGTTTAGGATCGGTTTCTGGTTCCTCCTAAAATCTTTTCTTTCTCTATCACTTCCGGTGGCCCTATGCGTCTTGTTGGCATTATTACCTTGCTTGGAGTAGTGCCTCTTTGTAACCTTCTACCTCCAGTGGGGCTTGAGCCTTGTACAGGGCGAATATCATTGTAAAGTAACCTCTTTTTATTATATGAACGGATATTTTTCGGGTA
>OZ038493.1:62881445-62903945 GCA_964036315.1 Acanthosepion esculentum | reverse complement strand
CACACACACACACACACACACACACACACATATATATATATATATATATATATATATATATATATATATGTAATTTGGCAGCAACTTTTCTTTTAAACTATGTTGTCTTTAACATTCAATACTATATATATATATATATATACAGTAGGTTTTAAAGAAATGACTGGATTTGTAATGGCTTCTCATAAGTTGTCAAGTACGTCTTGTCTAGAATATAGGTACAATTCCCGTCGAGAACATTTTCACTTGATTGATGATAATTTCCCTGCTTAAAAGAAGTCTACTAAAAAAATATGACTTCTCCAGAAGTAATAATAATACAAGCACACATATAATATATATTGTTTCCGTCTATCTTTCTCAGTCTGCCCACATCTATTTAACTAACATTTTCATAAAGATTATGACATTTACAAAAATCGAAATTTAAATTTAAATGAACTCTTGAAATTAACTTTTGAAATTCCTTTCTTCTGCGATAAACAAAGAGTTCACATCGGCGTGAGATATCTCTCGAAAACGAGCTCAAATACTTTAAATTAAACGTCCATTAATTTACAGGTTTATTGAAGCTTGTAATATATACACTGACGTAAAAATAAACTAAAATTACTCTGGCCTGAATATTATTTTTCAGTTTAGTCAAGATTAAAAATGAAGTTAATCAAAGCGAATTACAGCAAATAATCATATATATACAGATCAATACTGGTAAAGGTTCTAAAATAAGGGACAATACTCAGACACAATATTACTATGTTATACGATATAAGTACCGTATATACTCGTTTAACACGTGATCTTGCGTATCATACGACCTTCAAATTTTTTTTTTTTATCATGTATCTCGTATGCTAGTTTCTTTTTTCTTTTTTGAGAGACCAAATTACAATCGACTAACCTCTTTTCCTCCATCTCTTTATTCCATCTTCTAGTTAAATAAGTTAAAAAAGTAAAAGAGAATGATAAAAGTATCGTTAGTAACGCTATACTCGTTGCGTAAACGCGTACAGCCATAAACAATGGAACGAGCTAAACATCTTATAAACATCAACAATGGAAAAGATGCATATACGCTATGGTTGTATTTTATACTCATAATATGTGAATATTACATACATTATTATTCGATACAGTTAAGTAAAACATCAGTTTTATTAAAATCATATTTATTTTAAATACAGCTGTACTTTGTGACTAAAGTAAATGGATATATAGTCTGATCAACGGCGTAGCCAGGGTCAGCAGTACATAGGCTAATTTTATATCTCATGTATGATGTGACCCCCTTAAAATTAGCTTCAAAATTAGGTCTTCAAAATGTGCATGATACGCGAGTATATATGGTACATTATTCTTGATCTGTACTAACGTAGGTATAAGATCGTACAAATGCTGAATATGATCTTACGGTGCATTATTCTATATCTTTTATATTTGACTCAAAGCAGAAAGAGTTGCAAGTGAATGAATTAAAAGAATCGGGCGTCAATCACTGTTCGTGTCGAATAGAAAGATTTTGCAGCTTTTTCTCTTTGATTTTATGACATGAGTAGTTAACATTATTTACACGTGGAATATTGTTTTCATCGTTGTTCTTATTATCCCAGCGTTTCGGTCATTGTGACCTCCGGTCTTCTCCAGGTTCTAACCGAAGCGGGTAACTTTCAGGGAATTTTACACTGAATGCTTTACTGAATCTACAGGAAGACATTGTTCTCACTCCGCTGACTCTGCCTAATTCTTATTTTAGCGGCCATATTGAAACACCGTTTCCGTACGATCACCGAAATAAAGCAACATCAAGCCCGGTCAGTTCCTAGGTGGGTGACCTCTAGCGAATACCCGGTGCTATGAGCGTGGATGTACGGGTGGTGTAATGGATAATGGATTGGAATTGGAAATCGGAGATCCGAGTTCGAATTCCAGTCGTGTTCGTTATATTTACTTACGAGCAAATACTCTTTGAAAAGGTATGAATCCACCTCTTCTCCCACCAGCTACAAGTTAATTAATAAGACTTGTATGGGCACGTGGCCGAGTGGTTAGAACGTTCGCTTTTTGACCATGAGAACCGAGTTTGAATCTCACCATGGTCGGGTTGTCAGGAACGTGACTTCCGGATGTTATCGGTCAGCAGGAGATGATCCCAGCGGCACCTTTTGGAAATTGCCTGAAAAACATACCAAACCTTGTGAGTGAAATTAGATAGACGGAACCTTTGGAAGTCATCGCGACCGAGGGTTGAGCGTGCTAGCCTTGTTCAGACTGTTGGTCACACTCTCTCCCAGAAACTGCAACTAAGGCCCATTCAGCATGGCTGAAATATAAACCACAGGTGGTTTATACTGTGGGTGTTGAATAAACACAAATGTGTCCGAACAGACGTTAGGTAGTCGCCCTAGTAGACTGGGATCCCAGGATTCGAGTGGCTACGCCATTTACCTAGTAAGACTTGCATCAGTAAAACATTATTATCTCCAAAGAATTCGTGCAATCTAAAAATTGTTTTCTGGCTTTAAATAACCTGCAAAAGATTGTTAAGGCATAAAATATAAATCAATCAAATCTTCCGTTTTGGATTCCGGGAATGGAATCCTGCAGAAATAAATAAACAACGCCAGTAATTGAGATAGAAAAATAAGTGTATTAAACGTAAGAATACAAACTTGAAGTGAAGATTAGTAGTCCAGGAATGCGGGTTAGTAGAAAGTATATGTACAAGTCTCTGTAAGTGAAACCGTAACTCTCTCTCTCTCTCTCTCTCTCTCTCTCTCTCTCTCTCTCTCTCTCTCTCTCTCTCTCTCTCTCTATCTATCTATCTATCTATCTTCAACTTGCAGGTATTCTCTCTGTCAGTATAAGTATACTTTGGACGAGTCCATGTTGGGTAAAAGGGGTTTGTCCCACAACACCCCCTCCCTAGCTTCTTTTTTTTTGGGGGGGGGTAATATTTTTCCCGCTTATGGTCTATTATTAGTGGTTCCGTGAATTTTCTTTTTCGGCTTGTTCTTCTGATCTCCGTGGCTACTTGTGGTTTTGGGATTTCGAAGGCTTCGAAAATTGCTTCCATCGCGTCTTCATTTTCGAAAGGTGACGAGTTTGGTTCCTCTACCTGTCTTTTCTGTATCTGATTTATGTGTCTCCTGTGAGTGAATTTTTCACCTTGGATCGTGTATAAAACATTTCCCAGTCTGTTTATTATCGTACCTGGTTCCCAGTATGCCATATTATTCTTGAACATTCTGAAATAGACCCGGTCGCCTGGTTTGAAGGATCTTTTAGGCACTATCTGTGTATGCCGGTTTTTATTTTTGCTGGGTAATAGTTTATCAAAAACAGTCCGTATTTTACGGGCAAACATCACTTCAGCTGGCGAAAGGCCAGATGGTGTGTTTGCGTTCGGGGTGATTCTGTAGACTTGTAGGAACTGTTGTATGGTTCTTTTTCTTGGTACGTCCTCTGCTTTTTTCAAGGCTCTCTTAAGCGTGTCCACAAACCTTTCGTCTTGCCCGTTAGATCGTGGGTGGTATGGTGCTATTTTAATATGTTTGACTTGATAAGTCGCACAGAATTCTTGAAAATCACTCGAGGTGAATTGGGTACCATTATCCGTTACAAGGCAATCTACAACGCCAAATCTTGCGAATAACTCGTGCAGACAATTAATAGTGTTTTCCGTCGTAGGGTTTTGGTATCTGAAAACTTCTGGCCACTTGCTAAAGCTATCTACCGTTATCAAGCAGTAATATCCATCTATGGGTCCTGAATAGTCCGCATGGATTCTAGACCAAGGTCTGTCCACCTTAGGCCATGGTTTTTGTATAATAGGTGGTGCCTTTGCTGCTGCAGCACAGCCTCTACATTTTTCTACCATTTGAGTAATGTCGTTATCCATATTAGGCCAATACACAAAACCTCTTATTAGCGCTTTTGATTAAAATGTCGTCTAAGTAAGCAGTAGCAAAGTTCTGTCCCATGAGCATGGTATCCATAGTCTGTTGGAAGATTGACGGTGCTACTTTTATCCGAAATGACAATCTATTAATTTGTAAAGTCCTTTGTGAGTATTGATACATAACATTTTTGTACTTTCTTCTACTGGAATCTGAAGATAAGCTTCACTTAAATCAATCTTAGACAATACCTTACCACCGTTAAGCATGGTAAATATTTCCCCCGGGCTTGGCAATGGGTAGTGATAATCTTTGATAGCCTTGTTTAACCCAGTCGAGAAATCTGCGCAAACACGGGTTTCTCCGGATTTTTCTTTACGTAGACCACTGGTGCCGCCCATTCACTGAATTCGATTTGTGAAAGGATTCCAGTTTGTACCAATCTATCTAACTCCTTGTCAATTTTTTCTATGGTTGCGAAAGGCACATTTCGCTTTTTCTTGAATACTGGCTGAACATTTTCCTTTAGTTCAATTTTAGCTGCAACCTTATTACATTATCCCAAACCGCTCGAGAATACTTCGGGAAATTGACTGTGTAGTTCTTCTTTTAATTTTGTAGCTTTTGATGGCTCGCACTCTATATTCTTACAAAATGAACTAATGGGTAAATCCCATACGTCAAATTTTTGCATCAAGTCTGTGCCCACCAAATTTTCTGTGTCTTTCATTATAAATATCTTCAATTTTTTCGTTTTTCCATGGAATTTCACGTTTAGAATTACTCCTCCTTCAAAATTGATACGCTTCCCTGTAACAGACTTGGCGATTTTCTGTGTATGCATCATGGTCGGTCTATTTAGCTTCCTCCATGTTTGTAAATTAATTATAGTTAGATCCGATCCTGAGTCTAACTGTAATTTTACCTTCTTATTTAAGATCTCTAGTTCCACGTATTTTCTTGTGTTTAGTTTGTCTTCGTAGTCCATTCTAGTAGTTCTTACCCTACTAGTGTGTTTTTTGTTTCTGCATTGAGATGCCTTATGTCCCATTTTTCCACAAGCTAAACAGTTCTTGTATTTAAATCGACAGTCTTTATTCCAGTGGAATCCACCACATCTGTAACATGCAGATGGGGGGGGGGGCTTATATTTGCTTTGATCTGTCATTAATCGCCTTATGCCTTGTAATTTTTTCTTTATCATAAAATTTTTGTTCTTCTTTCGGGGGCGGGGGGTGAAAAACGTAACTTTTTGTTCAACTTACGTATATGTGCTACTCCCGATTCTTCGATATCCTTAGAGTCTTTTTTTTATGCTCAAGCATTTTTGGCAGTCTTCTGACAATTTTCGTAGCGTTAATCCAGGCTCGTTTTGAAGCCTCCTGGGCATTCTTTTTCGCAGTTCACTGTCCTTGGCTGAGACTAATCCCTGTACGAAAATAAGATACTTAAAATTGTTCGGAGTCAATTCTGCCAATTTAAAATTATCGCAATGTTTGTTCACAATTGCGGCGAACGTAGAGTAGTCCTCATTTTCGCTTTTTACGAGGTTGAGACATTTCCACCTTTTGTGAAAAAGTGAAGTCTTTGGACTGAAGAGCTACGTAAGGCATGTAACTTCCTCGTCAAACGTCAAATCGTTTTTTTTTCGGTAGAATATAGTTCACAAATTTTGTGTACTCCTCTGTTCCCAATTTCCTGAGTAATAAACGTAGCTTCTTAGCTTCCGTCCATTTTGGCAATCAATGTTGAAAATGTCTTCATGGCGTCTGTAATAGTCCCCGAAATGTTTATCATCTTCTAGAGAGTATTTAAATGTTTCTATTGTGTTCCAAACTGCGTCTTGAGAAAAATTTGCCTCTTTTTCGATATTCTTTTGTTGTGCGTTAACCGTTACTTTTAATATTAATTCCTGGAGTTGCATTTGTCCTTCTTCACTTCTTATAAACACAAGCACTACTTTTTGAAAATCTTCCACTTTTTTTCTTTCTATCTCTTATGTACGTTCTTTTATGTTCGTCGTTAATTTGTTGTTCTCAGTGTGAGTTCCTTCGAGTCTTGTCGCCAAGTTGTTGTGGTCGACGTGACTCTCAAATTTCCGTCGCCAGTTATTGTGTTGGCGAGCAAAAAAAAAAATTTTTTTCGTACGTGTCCGTACTCTTCGTCGTCAAGTTGTGTTGACGAGAGAGATTTTTTTTTTCGTGTGGGTCCGAAATCTTCGTCGCCAAGTTGTTGTGGATTCCGGGAATGGAATCCTGCACAAATAAATAAACAACGCCAGTAATTGAGATAGAAAAATTAGTGTATTAAACGTAAGAATACAGACTTGAAGTGAAGATTAGTAGTCCACGAATGCGGGTTAGTAGAACGTATATATAAAAGTCTCTGTAAGTGAAGCCGTAACTCTCTCTCTCTCTCGCGCGCGCTCTCTCTCTCTCTTTCTCCCCATCTTGTGTAAAAGGGTCTGCCCCACAACATCTTCCTTTCAGGGAAACTTGACCTGGTCATTCACTGATCTTGCACCATCTGTCCAGGACCCACCCTGTCCTTTGATTATGGAGAGAATGACCTGAATCTGAGCATCTTCTTACTCTATTAAGTAACACCTACTCACGCACTTTCAGTTACTGAAAAGTAACCGTAATCGTCCCTAGCGATGAATATTAGGTTCAGCGTAAATAAAAACACTGTTAGAAATTGTGTATCTTTATTTTTCCAAAATGTTGCGCTGGATACAATTGCACATACCTAATACATACACGACAAATATACGTCTATATCGATGAATGCTAAAAAAAACTATAGACAGAACATGGGAGCAACAATGAAGTCCCAAGGTAAATAGAAACTACCTAGAAACTTCGACGAATAATGAGGAAAAAAGGCCAAGAGAATTTAACACTCACAGGACAAATTGAAGGCAAGAAATGCAGTGTAAACATGGTGTGACCTACTTAAACAATTATGGTGATTTTCTAAGCACAAGGCCGAAAATATGGAGCACCCAGTCATAATTGCTCTAACGAGATAAGCTTGAGAACCACGTCAAGGTGCCCTATTTATTTAATTAATTATGTTGATTTTCTACGCTTAGCTTAGATCTGGCACAAGGCCGAAAATATGGAGCACCCGGTGAGGATCCAACACAATGTTAAGTCATAATTGCAATTACACCACGTCGAGGTGCCATATTTAATGAATTTTAGATGGCAAAATAATAACAAAAAAGAATAGCAAAGAGTACAAAATACAAGAAGTTGTGGAGAATCAAGACTTGGCACATAAAAAAGCTATATATCAAGTAAAATATTTACCAGGCACATGGTGACATTTGGCGGAGAGCCAAACTCTTTTTCCGCTTGCACACCCTACGGAATATAAAATCCTCACTGCTAATGAGATTATTATGGAAATGGAATTGCTTACCGTGCACCAGACAATGTAGATGATGAGCAGAAAGACAGCTAAGCAGGCGAGGCCGGGAACCTCCCAGCGGGCTTCCCACTGCAGGAAAAACTCGGCCCCGACTAGACACAGCCAAATGCTCACACCTGCCAGCGGTGTCAGCATGAAAAAGCACAGAATATCACACATTAGGTGGCGCTTTTCGTTTTGGGTGCCAGGGTTTTTTAAAAACTGCAAAAGAATAACAGAAAGGGTTCAGATATATATTCACTTGCAAAACTGATAAAACCGTGTTTATCCAATGTCGCAATTTTACGTAATATACAGGGTGTAACAGCAAAATTGTCCAAATCGTGTAACAGCAAAATTGACCAATTGTTACATTAATTTTGAGCCGTTATTTCTCAGAAATGATTAAAGATATCTTACTGGAATTCTCCGAGGTTTTTATAACACTATTGGGCTCTACTTTGAGCAATAAGAATGTATTTAGCTCTAAATTGAAATGATGATCCCTACTGAAATGTTGTGACCTACTGGTCCAGTTTTCCTCTCTACCGTTTTTTAAATTTATTCATCGTTCTCTTGGTGGTTCTTGAATGGACTTTGAAGATGGAAGTCAGAGTTTGAATGTTGGTACCATTACTGAAGGCCTGAATGATATTTAACTTCTTACCATTGTTCAGTTGTGAAGGCATAGCGGCGCTGACACAAAACGATTTTAACCTGTTCTCTTTCTAGCTGAATAGCTCAAAGGGTTCTTCAGTGATTCTTACAACAAATGGTATCAAGATGGCTAAATATCTTATCTGAAAACCTGGAAAAAATAAAATTAATTAGTTTGATGTATTTTCAAATATTAAACATTTTGTGGATGGTTAATTATTCCATGCCGTTACACGATTTTGACAATTTTGCTGATACACCCGATATACACACAGTTAACTTAATTTTCAAGGTTTTAATATTAATAAATATTTTTTTAAATATTCATATGGTATTTATATGTTTACACTACTTACATTTTTCGGACTATTGTCCTCATCTTTATTGTCATATTCACGACGTTTTGGCCGTTGTACGCTCCGGACTTCTTCAGGTGATATATGTTGAAATTTCGAACTGAACCCTTTATTTCGTCCACCGGGGTAGATTTTTCTAGTTCCACGTGTCATACCTTTTCTGGATATCTCGGTTTTAGCGCTCGGTTCGAAAATCCAAAGTATATTACCTGAAGACGGCCGGGGCGTACCAGGGCCGAAACGTCGAAAAGATAAAGACAATAGTCCAAACAATGTAAATAGTGTAAATAATTACATCACCTAATCTCAGAAATAAAGACAGTATTTATGTGATGAACTTGATTAAAAAGGTTCAATAGTCTCCAGGTGCATCATGCGTAATATTAAGGAAAACTTGGAAGTGTTTTTTTGTTTTGTTTTTTTGATCTTCAAATAAGAAAAAGAAAATGTTTTCCCTTCCAAAACCACCAGGAAAAGTATCACCTTCAGATTCAGAACAGCTTTTTGAGTGATTAACGATGGCTCATTTAATCTATTCCACTGTTCCTCCAAGGCCTTCTCTCCTACTAATCTTATAGTAGGCAGAAGAGTCCAACATAGACTCTTTAGAGGGAGGACACCACAATATATACATTATATTAAACTATATAAGACCCCTCTCTCTATACATTTAATATTAATTAAGACTCTCTAATGATCTCTATACTCTCTCTGTAATATTTCCATGTGGGCAGTTTTGGTATGAAAGACAAGGAGAACTGTTTGATCGCAAGTTCACATATTCAAAAGTGTGCACTGTGTCCATGTCTCACAATGAGCTCTTGTCTTTTTTATTTCACAGCACGCCAGAATCTTGTTCAGGAAATGTCCAGTCTCAAGAGGTGTAACTCTGGTTACTAATTTCTGTGTACATGCTACATATACATTTTATATTAAAACATATAAGACATTTGTCTCTGTATATTTAATATAAAATATGACTGCACCTGTCTTTATAAATTTAATATTAAATAAGAAAACCCTTAATCTGTGTACATATAATATTAAAGTTTTATAATTTTAGGCTAAGTACGAGGGTCATTCAATAAATAAGGTGAATTTTTCGGTATAAGGACTTCTAATACAGATAGAAGCTTACTTTTTTCTTTTTCTTTTTTCATTTTCCCTAGGACATTTTCTTTTACTCCACACGTAATATTAAGGAAACCTTACAAGTGATTTTTAAAACTTAATTCTTCTGGAAGGCAGAAAGTGCTCTCTCACATGATTAATAGAAAACTGATTTGTTTCGGAGGCGTTAAAATTCACAAGCCATTCTTAACAGCAGAGTTTAGGTCACTTTTGAGCTCAGCTGCCAATTTGACCTTATCGAGTCGATCAGACTTACGATCAAGACAGGAGCATAGATACCGAGTTGAGCTTGAGTATATTCTGTACAGAGCAAATGTTAAAAGGTATGAGGTTTCTTGTGAGTTTCTAAACAAGTAGTCATCTATGGTTTTAGCAACAACGCAAATCTTCGATTAATCTATATAACAAATGCCAATGTCAGTGTGTCACTGTGGCATAATTTTTCAACTTTACTCCTAGAGGCCGTAGCCCAACATATCATACAATTTTGGAATTCTTTTTTTGGATTCCGCCATCTTGGCTTCTACTGATAAAAACAATTAAAGGAACACAACTCTCTAACTTTCAATAGTTCATATTCAAATGAAATAATTTCTGTTCTCAAATTACGACGTTTCAAAATAAAATTGTCCGTGTTTTCTACTTTACTCCTAGAGGTCATAGCTCAACATATCATACAATTTTGGAATCAGGCCGAGTCCGTGAGCAAATTGAAAACATTCTGAGCTGGATCTTGTTTTCGGTGATTTTTTTCTGTGGTTTTTTGGGACGAATTTTTTTGTATGATAATAATTTTTATAACTTAGAAATAAATTTGGGAATAATCGAAATTAATTGCGAAATCCAGAGAAAGTCACCCATGAAATAAAAATAATTTTTGTACTGAAAGTACGGGTTTATACTTGAGTCCATAGATACTTATGAACTCAAGTATAAACCCGACCAATGACTATTTATAGACTCATGTATAAACTTGGCTAATGTTTACCTGTAGATTCAAGTATATAAAGAAAACAAAGGTTAATATGTTGAAAAACTCATACTAACTCACTCCAAGTGAGTTAATGCAGTTAGATAGATAGATAGATAGATAGATAGATAGATAGATAGATAGATAGATAGATAGATAAAGCCCACTTACCTCAATAAAAGGCTTCGGTTTACGAAGCACGAGGTACTCGTAGCCACAAATTTCACATCTGTTCATGTAGGAGGAGCCAAGCCATCGCTCCAGGCAGGTGACATGCAACTTGCCCATAGAGCCAGTGCAGTAACAAGGAGATATAAGTTCGGCAGTGCTCTCCCCTTCGTGGCAGATGCGACAAATGGACGCATCACTGCTACTACTAAAAAACAAAAAAACAAAGTGCATGCCAAAATCAAAAAATACGTACCCACAGAAGAAGAAAATAAAGTTAAATAGAATGGACGTCATTACTTTACCTTGAGGGGACCCTTTCGGCCAACACTTTTTCAAAAGGTGAACGTTGGCGGGACGAATACTGGCGAGATGATTAATGTGTCTTTGACTGTTCCCTGCTTCTCGCCAACGTTCATCTTTTGTCCATTATATATATATATATATATATATATATATATATATATATATATATATATATATATATATATATATATATAAAAGTAAAAATAAAAATAGGAATAAATTTAAAAAATCAGGAGGTCAATTAAAATACGCGACCACGGTTTCGACCTAACTGGAAAGGAACGGGAATGCAAGTGTATTGTATTCTGTCCCTTTCTATTCTTTCCTTTAAATGTATCGCCCGAACAGACCGTCAGGTCGAAACCGTGGTCGCGTATTTTAATTGACCTCCTGATATATATATATATATATATATATATATATATATATATATATATATATATATATATATATAACGATATTAATGTTAACATAGCAGTCTTAGATTAGTAAACAAAGAACATGCGACAAGTGTAAAACAGCGCTCAATGTCAATAAAACAGAAATATTATCAAGGTGATTTTAACTTGTTTTTATTGATGTTTTCGTGCAATTAAGAATAGCAAGGATATTTTGCACCGAAAAAAGCCCGTCGACCATTAAATTACTGGAGGGCAGCACGCTTAAGGCGAGCAGAATTTTATAAGCAAAATTCTCAATATAAAAAAAAAATACTGAGAAAATACTTAATAAAGAAACATTCAAAACGAATTATCGACATGTCATCAAGTTTTGCAGATATACCACACGTCATGGTCAGATAAATCTATTAACAGATACCATATTTATATCTGTTACATAAAAAAACTCTAATTAATGACGGCAAATTTCAATCTTTTTCTGTACTAAAAAAACTTTTATACAAAGTAGGTGCTTAGGTATCATTAGGCGTAGCATCATAGGAGGTTATGAGGATCTCCTTAGTAGGCTTAGCATAGAAATAAATACAATATAGGAGTAGCTAATAAAGAAAGAAAGAGAAATGACAGCAAATCTTCAACAGCAGCAGTAGCATCAGTCAAATATAACAGGCAGCAGCAGCATTGATCAGAAGACAAGTTAGATTTAAGCTTCCAAGTTTGCTACAGAGACTGTGATATAGTGGATTAAGGCGTTGGTTCATGAATTCAATAGTAATTATGACTTCAAATACCGAATTCAAGTACAGAATTCCCTGTAGGTTATATAGATCGATATACACCTGATGAAGGCCGGAGAGCATAACGACCGAAACGCTGTGATAACTACAACAAAGATGAGGACAATAGTCCTAATATAAATAGTGTAAATAATGATAAATCCTCAGACAGAAATCACTAAATGTATATGTGTAGGTCCAGCGGCTGTCCATAAACGCTTGATTGAAAAGCGCTCATCTACAGGAAATATGTTCCCCTACTCGATATAGTCCTGGGTATGACGATAAACTGTATCCGCCAGAAAGGCCTCTAATCGGGAGATTGAAAGTTTTGAGGAGCGTGGAAACTCCTCTTAATTGCTGTTGTTCCCAAGTACCCCCTGATCCGAGATAGTAGCACCTGTTAGTGAACGCCCAAACAATAAAAATCACCATGAAAGTATAAAAACATATTTATATGAAAAATAGCAACAAAACATTTTTTTATTAAAAAAAATTACCAACGATATATATTTATAGTAAAATAACAAGCAATGCATTTTATAGTAGAATTATCAACAATACATTTTATAGCAAAATGGCCAACAATACATTTTATCTGTAAATGAAGGCATACTATTGCGTTCAAAAAATATTTAATTGAAGTCATAAAATTGTATTCGAAATATTTAGATTTCGTCATTAATTAACCCATAGAGGTGTTGATATGCCGCTAAACAAAATCAACCAACCAACTTACTCTATAACAATGAAAGTCTTTATACAGAAAGAAATACGTAGAAAAAATGTTGTACTCTGTTGGTCTGTAATAACCTACTCGCTGTATCCACGCAACCTGCGGAATTTTTAATAAAAATGTAAGGAGCTGCTTCATTAGTGGCAATCGCATAAGTCATTGCAGATAACGGTCGATACATAATTGAATAAATAACGGTCGGAAAGTGCGACATCGAAATATGAGGTCGCATTGAAATAGCGAAAGATACCTTCCAAAAGCAAAGTAAAATTATTAAAAAACAGGAAAATTACGTAACGTAACAGCAGACTTCTTATATGGCAGTGAATGCTGAACAATCTCCTCACAGATAAAGAAGAGACTTGAAGCAACAGAAATATCATCCTGCAGAAAAATGCTGAGAATACCATGAACCGAACATGAACGACGAAGTTTTAGAAAAAATGAAAACAAAAACGACACTAAGGAAAAACAGAAAAAAATAATAAGGAAAGAGGGTTTGGAAAATTTAATACTCACAAGACATATTAAATGTAAGAGTTACAAAAGAAACCATGGAATAACCTACCTTTTTTTTCTTTTCTTTTTTTAAGCTTATCACCCCAAGCAAGGCTGGAAGCCACTAGCACTCAAGGGGTTACAGAAGGTTTGGAGGAAGAGCAGATAGGAGTGGTAAAGGAGAGGATGTAGAGAAAGATAGTGGATCGATCAAGGCAAGGGGGTTACAGAAGATTTGGAGCAAGAGCAGATAGGAAAGGTGAAAGGATGTCGAGAAGGGAAGTGGATAGATCAAGGCAACTGGAGATGTCGATTGACGTTACACTTAAATAGTTGGAGATTGTATTTGTCAGGGAAACAGGAATAAGGAAGGGAGTTCCACAGGCGAGATGTGCGAGACATGAAGCTATTGGAGTAGAAGTTACGTCTACATCTAACAAGTTTTTTAAAATAACAGAGCGAGAAGAAGAAGAATTATTTTCGAATGTAAAATATTCATATGCTATGTACTTGTAAAATTCAGTTGTGACTAAAACATGTTGCCAGTTTAAAATATTTGTGTCGTAATCGGATACTGGGGTTTGGATGCAAAGAGCAAATAACCAGACCATGAAAGTCATATTTAAAATTCATTGTATGCAAACTTTACACATATCTAAGTATAGTATATCTAGTATGCAACATACCTTTCTTTATGACTAGAAATTGTCATGGTTAACAAGTGGTGTAACATTTTTTTGAAGGCAAGGAGACAGAGGAAAACATTCCGAGCAAGCATGAGTAAACGGATGGCAAAACAAGGTTCAGGAGATATAATAAAAATATAAAGTTTATTAAGAGCTACAAATGACAGGAAATTGTGGAGAGTCATGATTCTCAAGAGGCATGGTACATAGAAGAAGATCTTTACTGTTTTAAGTCGAAGATTTAGGCTGCATAATAAGTAAAAGGCTTCAAATGAATACTTCTCTAAATAGGATGTGCGGTGTGGTGTAGGGGTTAACAGCTCGGAATTAAAAAAATTGTCAGGTTCGCTGCATTCATTTATGCATAATTAACATTGGGGAAAGATATGAATCCGTCTCTTCTTCCTCTAGTTATAGGTTAAATAGTAGGACAAATTGGGCCTCATAGCCTTGGTTGGCAACCAGTCTATAGCTGAAAGAAACGGTTGCCTAGTCGGTCATGACTCGAAAGAGACATGATTGCCGAAGGAAGTACAACGTACGGCACTTGACTAAACAAATGTAATGTAAATTTAACAGGAAAGGAAGAATAAATTAGCTAAACGTAATCGGGAAGTAGGGGAATGACTCGACGATGAAACAGATAGTACTGGGTTACATGCTAATAGTAATACCCGTAGAGTAACCTGGCATAAAGTGCACAATGATTCATTTTCGAGCACACCCACGAGAGAAGGTTGTTATCCAATCCCTGTTAAAGATGTCTGCTGAATATTTGTCTTGGTTCAATACACATAGAGTTTGCCTATGCTGAGCGGACTTTAGTTACAGCTTCTGAGGGTGAGCGCATCTTCTATCGTGACCAACAGATTGAACAAAAACCAGCAACTTGTAACTTCGGGCTATTGTTCAATTTTTACTCTCACGACTTAGCTCAACCCGTGGTATGGTTTACGAAGATGCCGTGCGCTGGTATCGCCTCGTCCGACCAATATTATCTCGAAGTTATCAGCCTGACTAATCAAATCAACCATGGTAAGATTTGAACCCACAGACGGAAAGTGAGCATTCTCACCACTCGACCACGCGCCCATAAACTCTATAAATCATAGTGGCTTTTCTTCAGATCTTAGAAAAAAGAAATATCAAACCGAGAAATCTAAGAAAACCAAATACCAATTCACCGCAGAAAAAAACTAATTAAAAAATAAATAGGATAAAACTGTTATGCGTTCGGCCACTCAGAAAATTAAATTGCAATGAGCCCAGACATTTTCAGCAATGCCAAATAAAGTTTAAAGATGAAGCAGAGATTACAAAAATGTCTGTCTTTCCCTTGTTGCAAATGAAGAATAAAATGTCGTTTTGAATTTTATCTGTAGTTTTCTGTCTCTTTAGACAGACACGTGGGTAGAGACATTAAGGGAGAGGTTCTTTGACAAGGACACGCCTTAACGTTTGTTTATCTTGTCCTCTTTCTCGATCTCCCTTTCTCTGACTTTTTCATTTCTCTTCCTTTTTTTTTTACACTGTTTGTGTCGTCGTCGTCGTTGTTTAATCATGAACAATATAAAGTGGATCCAATTGGTTTCAAATTGATTAGTCGCTTTTTGCCTTCGATCTTTTTTGTAATTGTTATTTTTCTTTTATTTTTATGTCAATTTTTATGTCAATTTTTCTTTCGTTCTTTCCATATTGATATCTTTCTTTTTCATCTTGTCTTTTCTGACAGTCTGGACATCGTTCTTTCTTTTTCTTCGTTTTCTTTACTTCTTAACGTATTCTCTTCTTTCTTAATTTCTTTTTTCTTTCTTTCTTTCTTTCTTTATTTTTCTACTACTTTTCTTTATATTTCTCATCACTGTGCTGTTTTGTTTGCTTATTTTTCATGTTTTTCCTTTTGATTTAAATCTTATTCTCGAGTGTTCTTTCCCTCCTCCTTCCCACTTTATTTGTTTCTTTATACAATTTGTTTTAATCAATTTTTTAAAACTTCTTTTTCCTTTCATATTTCTTTCCCTCCTTTCCTTTTCTCTATTCTTCCTTCCTCTATCCTTCCTTCCTTCCTTCCTTCCTTCCTTCCTCCCTTCCTTCCTTCCTTTCTTTCCTTCCTTCCTTCCTTTCTTTCCTTCCTTCCTTCCTTCCTCCCTTCCTTCCTTCCTTCCTTTCCTTCCTTCCTTCCTTCCTTCCTTCCTTCCTTTCTTTCCTTCCTTCATTCCTTCCTTCCTCCCTTCCTTCCTTCCTTCCTTTCCTTCCTTCCTTCCTTCCTCCCTTCCTTCCTTCCTTCCTTTCCTTCCTTCCTTTCTTCCTTCCTCCCTTCCTTCCTTCCTTTCCTTCCTTCCTTCCTTCCTTTCCTTCCTTCCTTCCTTCCTTCCTTCCTTCCTTCCTTCCTTCCTCCCTTCCTTCTATTTAATCTTCTTGTTTGTATGTGTACTTTCTTATTTTTTCCTTTCATTTATTTTCTATTTTCTTTACATTTTCTCTATCTCGTTCTTTCTTTCTTCTTTCTTTCTTTCTTTCTTTCTTTCTTTCTTTCTTTCTTTCTTTCCTTCTTTCTTTCTTTCTTTCTCTTCCCTACCACTTCTTACAATCGCTCTGGCCTGTTAATCATTTTTACTCCCATTCATATTAAGACTTTCAGGCAGAATGTGTAAAAGACTTTTCACTTTTTTCTGACCCCCTGAGTTTTTCAGGCCTGAAGGCATTTTACACAGAACACACTTGACACATACGTTTAACCATCTACCCACACTCTTTCGACCAGTTACACACACACACACACACACACACACACACACACACACACACACACACACACACACACACATATATATATATATATATATATATATATATATATATAATATATGTATATATGTACTTGACACCACAGAACATAAACACTGGTTTAAAAAAGGACGACGGCATTTTTTTCATTCTTTTTTCTTTCCCTAAAGGAATCCTTTTCGGCCAACACTTTTTCAAATATTATCCCTTGTTTCGGCAGGTTTGTGCCAACGGTCACCTTTGGAAAGGTGTGGCCGAAAAGGATTGCTTTAGGAAAAGAAAAAAAAAGAAAAAATGTCGTCGTACTTTAGCATACATACATATATATATATATACATATATATATATATATATACTCTCTGTCTCTTTCGGTATCTGTCTGTCTGTCTCTCTCTTTCTCTCTCTCTCTCTCTCTCTCTCTCTCTCTCTCTCTCTCTCTCTCTCTCTGTGTGCTCTTATGCTCTTTTTTACACACTCACTCAAAAGATAATAAGCTTCTGAAATATGTTTTAACCGTAGAAAATAGAATGAAATCCCGAAATCAAAAGGGGGGGTACGAAAATGGAAAGTGTATGTCATCATCTAAGTGTGATGAATAAAAAAGAAAGTGAAGCTGGACTAAAGCGGGGGGAGAAAAAAGAAGGGGAGATGAAAAGAGAAGACAGGAACACAGCGGAAAGGTAAGCAAGGAAAAATGAAGGAAATCTTGGTAAAAGTGGTGATAGAAGAAAGAAGGACAGAGAAAATAATTTAAAAAAGATGAGAGAGAAGAATCAATGAACGAAAAAAGGAAAGTTTAAAGGAAGATAGAAACAGGGAATGGATAAAAGCAAATAATAAGAGAAGGAAAGATAAATGAAGAAAATATAGAAGGAAGAGGGTGAAGGAGAGAAAGAAAGCGGAGAAGAAAGTGAAAGGAGAATTAGAAACGCTAAATCAATGAAAATAGGACAGAAAAGAAAGAAAGAAAGAAAGAAAGAAAGAAAGAAAGAAAGAAAGAAAGAAAGAAAGAAAGAAAGAAGTGACGGAGAGAATGAAAAATGAAGAAAATAAAGAAAGAAAGAAGAGAAGTATATGCCAAAAAGAGAAGACTGAATCAAGGAAAAAAGAAAGAAGTTGAAAAAATTAAAAAAGAAATGAACGAGAAAAGGATAAAATATTTCCTCTTTCATCTTTTTCTCACCGTAAGGATGGAACGAACAACGAAAAAAGAAAAGGGAAAAGAGATGAAAACGTAAACAAATGGCAACTGTAATCACTAGTGAATTTAGAACAAAATGCAAAAGAAATAAAAATAAATTAAAACGAAGAAAATTGTTTAACGTTAAAAAAAATGAACCAGAAATTGTCTTAGAAAAAGGTAAGCGAATCAAGAACAAAACTGATTTATTCTGATCAACTGATTAGATTCTGTCAATACTGGCAATGAGTGTAACAGCGCTCCAGCTTTGAGTTAACGGTATAGCTAAAACAAAATGGTTTTCTTACTCATCTGTCGTCGTCTAAAAATATACCCAATACAAGGTCCAAGGCAGAGGATTGTTGAACGAGGCGTGTAGTGGAGGAAGTAAGTGCAGATTATGAGTATATGTAGGATAGATTGACCATAGAATTGAATTGGTTAAGACTGTAGTGACCAGGATAGAGAAACCTCTTAACAGTTTTTTTTCTTACACAAAGCAGTCGTCCTCGGGAAGAAAATATCTGATGAGATCTCCTTTCTTATCAATGGAATACAAAGGGAATGAGAATGATTCGGTGCCATGTCCTAGGGGTGAAGCTAGGAACATTTGCCATGGAAACATGGATAAAGTAACGATATGTTTGCAACGTTTCGTTTGTGGAAAGCTGCTGTAAGGTTGAAAAATATTCATCACCCATAAGGCCGTGTAAACGCTTTTGAACTTTCAAGTTTGGCACGTGAGAATTGGGAAGCTTCAACAATAATCCATGTTTTGTTTGATCTGAAGATGGTACCTGGAGAGAGGAGTCCGGTGGCTCATAAGCCACTGCAACACTTTTGCTTTCATATGAACAAATTTCAGTGGATTCATATTTCATTTCTTCCTTAAACGTTTTACCATAGCAACTTGTACTAAATCCAACTAAGCAGAATATTTTTCTAATTTTGGTTTGATTTTTGATATGTGGAGTGTCAAGGTACAGATTCCACCAAAAATGTATACACGCTTCAGCAAAGGAAAAACTTGTATAAATATTGTAATACTAAATTTATTCAGATATCAAGAAATTAATACAAGTTACCTTTGGACACTACAATCATAACAAATACTGAAAATGGTGGTCTTTAACTTCAAGACATTTATTAGTACGGCGGACTACTGCATTGGCAACGTTGGCCAAAATGTCCAATGGGATTGCTGCACATGCATTTTCAATATCTTGTCTAAAGGCCGCCAATGTAGTCAGTTTTCTGCGATACACAGCATCCTTTAGGTTCCCCCATAAGTAAATGTCTAAAAACAACGAAAGATAAGTTTTTCCCTTTCATGGAGGGTGTATAGATTTTTTTTGGCGGGCTCTGTATTTTGATTTATTTGATTATTCGAACAATTTTTTTTCTTCATATTTATTATAGATACTAGTAATACCCGTAACAATTTCATAGTTTTCTATTTGAATTTTCTGATGAGTTGTAATTCTTAATTTAATAACTGAATACGCCCCTTGCGTTATCCCAAATTATAAAATACCCGTGGAAAATCACCTGATCCCTCGTTAAATATTGAAGCTTAAGAACTTTTAACAAAATATTACAATGACAAGTATGAATGCAGGTAGTTATTTAAAGAAGTATGAGGGAACAAATAAAAAGATTAAACACTGACAAGGTTTTCCATTTCAATATACCCTTTCTATAACATTTCAACATACCCTTTTCAATATACGCTTTTCAACATACCTTTTCTACGCGACGTTTTCAAGCCATTTTTGAGATTTGTTTTATATTAATAAGTTCATGGGACGTTCTAACCAATGCCAGCTTTCTAGTGGGGAACAAAATGTTCCAAATGTATTAAGTAACAAACAACTGGTAATATTTACAGAAATATTTATTATTATTATTATTATTATTATTATTGTTGTTGTTGTTGTTGTTGTTGTTGTTGTTGTTGCTGCTGTTGTTTGATCTTTGCTTTGTGTACTATGGGTTGCCACTAAGCCTTAACTTAAGCAGTTGATAATTGCTTGATAACCTTATCCTCTATCTTCTCGGTTCTTTCTTTCTTTCTTTCTTATTATTATATACACTTTCTTTTTTCTCTCTAAGACCTGACAATGTCTTTGATGAATATATTTCTCCTACCTTTCCTCGCAATTAAAATGAAATGGTCCATTATTTATCTGAAGCAATGGCAAGGCGTAACCGATGCGTGAAGGGAACAAAACCCAGAATTCTAATATTAAAGATACGACAGCCAAGTACCCTCTGGTCATCTTAAGTTTTCCATTTTTTTTATTATTTATTTTTTTTTTTTTATGGAATATCTGTGGGTCCTGGCGAAAACCATCCTTCTTCGAATCTCGTGGACTGTTGATACAGAACCCCAAACAAAGATCTGTACCAGATAACAGAAACCACATCACTTGAGGACTTTCAACAGCAGAAACCACTAAAATGGACATCACGTGTAAAAGAAAATAATGACAGAATCAAGATATTGACATTCCACACCACGTCAAACTAAAGGTTCGGAAGGAAACCCCTACCAATACTCGAAAAAGCTATAACAGCTACTGGAGTTGAGAAATTTATTTTCTTGAAAAATTGTTTTAAGAGAAAGATTTTATAAATTTCAAGCGACAGCAGTACTGCTTACTCAGTCAATGAAGGTTAAATGTTTCCTTATAAGGAAGCCGATAATATTACCATTACTATTGTATCTATGACTAGATATAATAACCACGTCGTCATCTGTTAATTTTACAACGTTTGTTTACTTTAGTTAGTATGTGTTAATACTCCATTCCTTTAGTTATTGGTAGTTATTGGTACGTGCAGAAATCGTCAGCATCGAAGCCATCACCCGACAACGCCTTCTATATTGGGTTGGACATGTTGTGCGGATGTCGGGCAGTCGCCTCCCAAAAAGTTTATTCTTCGGCGAGATCGAGATGGGCAGCCGCTCACGTGGAGACCCAAAGAAACGATTTCGAGACTATCTTAAGCATGCTCTTGTCTCCTGCAACATCGACCCAATACCATTAGAGAATTTCGCAAGGGATCGGATCGGCTGGCGGTCTCACTGTGTCGCCGGAGTGGCGCATTTCGAGGAGAGACGAACAGCGCTTGAGGAGAGGCGACGCCAGCGTCATCTACAACCTGCAAATTCCGCACTGGTCATGTTTCCCTTCTACCTGTGTCCGAGATCTTGTCGTTCGCGGATCGGGCAGCTATCTCATTTGGCAGAATTTACGGACGGAGGTGGAAGGACAGCGTCGTCGTCATCAATGACGGACAGCCCAAGAGAAGAGTTATTGGTGATTGAAAAGTACCTCCCTATTATATATATTAGTGACCAGCTAGGAGACCCCACTTAACACTCTGTGACATTTTTCTTTGGGGTTGGTGAAAGGAGCAGGTCTACTATACCAAACCAAGACTTTGGAAGAACTTGAAGGGCGAATACAAGAAGTTGTCTTCCATATCACAAGAGTTCCTGGTGAAATCAGTTGAGCGGCTCGAGAAGCTGGTAACGAAATCTGGTACCCATATCGAATTTTAAATAAGACCTTATGCTAGACGCTTTCATCTGACATCTATTTCTTGTAAAAATTATAGTTAATAAATCAATAAATTTTAAAATGGGGAGTTACTTTTCAATCACCATGTTTATTAATTCTCGCATTGAATTATGTTCCATTTTTGGCGTTTTCAAAATGTGTTTTCTTTGTTTGGTACTAAGGTTTGTAAGTTGTTCTCTGAATTGAACTTCGACACACTGAAATGTTCAGTTTGTCGTTCCTTCTTAATACGGACTTAGTCACAGTGTTAGAAATGTTAAATGAACATGCAAATCTCATACTTTCTCGTGTTACTCGTAGAAATCACGTGTTTTAACGTTTTTATGCACATTAGGAAGCGTTATTATAAAGATGGCTCGAAGATGACGTCATAGGTCGTATGGAAGGAACCCAACTACAGAGCAAGTTCCATGAACAGAAAGAAAGAAAATATATGCGTAAATAAATAATTTTTTCGAAATGAACAAAACAATGAAGAAAGAAAAAAATAAATAAATATAAAAAATAATAAAAGAATAAGAACGAAAAAGTTAAATGTGAACGAGTCGAGATAGGTATGTAGATATCTACGTATGGAGAAGCTAGAAACAAATACTTATTGACTATGAACAAACAGATTTAGGCAGTTGTTATTTGCTCGACTCGGTTTAGTCTGATTCAAGGCCACATCAATGCGGAATATAAACAAAACGCTAGAAAACTGGTCAATGAAACGAGCTTGTTAACCTAAAACTGCGAAAGAAAAGAGAAAGAAATGATTCAAATTAGAAGAAAGAAAGAAAGAAAGAAAGGAAGAAAGAAAGAAAGAAAGAAATTTTCCGGTAGACCAAAAAGAAAGAGAAAGAAATGATCCAAATTAGAAAGAAAGAAAGAAAGAAAGAAATTTTCCGGTAGACCAAAAAGAAAGAGAAAGAAATGATTCAAATTAGAAAGAAAGAAAGAAAGAAAGAA
>OZ038493.1:62866445-62878945 GCA_964036315.1 Acanthosepion esculentum | reverse complement strand
ATGATATTTTCCACTGATAATTTTTGTAAAAAAATCCCTAAGATCCCACACATTTTACATAGAAAAACTACTTCGTAATGTATGAGCTGTTGTGAGTACATTTTTTGCATTTATTTAAAACATGGTCTACCAGGAATCCATTCAATGAGTTTATCAAATCAATCCGAGGGCTCCAACTACAACTGGTATTATTAATGTGCTCATGTGCAACATTTTTAAAATTTCCACTTCAAGGCCCTTGTATTTTGATAGTTTTTTGAAGATGTTTAAAGATATATTACAATCTGCATGCCCTACCGTGTCAATAAGAAAGCACGTTCTGCTTTTGTGGTTGTTGGCCACGATGTCTGGGTGATTAGCTTTGATTATTTTGTCTGTGTGTATTGTAAAATCCCATAAAATTATTATTATTGTTGTTACTGTTCTTGTTGTTGTGTTTGGTCTTTGCTGTGTGTAGTACGAGTTACGACTAAGCCTTAATTTAAGACTTCAAGACATAGCATCAACTTTTTATCAGCTTGAGTGATTGATTGATTTTTAACGGTTTATCAACCATTGCAGGTTATTTAATGCTGAAATACATTTTTTGGATTATAGGAATAATTGTGTGAATCTTTAACTATTTTGGGGGGATAACAATAATTTTTTCCCGATGCCAGTCCTACTTTTTAACCCATAGCTGCGGTGGGGAGAAGAGATGGATTCATACCTTTCTCGAAAGTATTTGGGTGTCAGTGAATGCAACGATCTCAACTGGAATTCGAACTTGGCTCTCCGATTTCTCATTCCGAACTTCTATCCATTAAACTACCCACACATCATTCTTTTTGTATCAGAGGTGAAAATATATGAGATGTCAAGAAATTCGGCAGAAAAATATATAACCATATATATTTCATAGATATAAATCTACGCAAGGTGTGAGAAGTACCGATGAGGATGTTTTTTTACGTTTCATATACCGAGTGTAACAGCAAAATTGTCCAAATCGTGTAACAGCATAATTGTCCGTTTCATAACATGTTTAATATCTAAAAAAATAAAAAATAAAAAAAAAAGTAAACTAATTGAGTTGCTTTTTTCCGGGTTTTCAGATGAGACGTTTAGCCATCTTGAAACCATTTGTCATAAGAATCACTGAAAAACCCTTTGAGTTATTCAGCTAGAAAGAGAACAGGTTAAAATCGTTTTGTGTCAAACCCACTGTCTTCCTAAATGAGAAATGGTGAGAGGAAAAAGATCATTCAGGCCTTCAGTAATTGTACCAATATTCATACACTGGCTTTCATCTTGAAAGTTCATTCAAGAATCAAGGGAACGGTGAATATGTTTTTAAAAAAAGGGAACAGTAGAGAGGAAAACTGGATCAGCCGGTCACAGCAACAAGAGGGACCATCGTTTTAAGTTAGAGCTAAATACATTCTTATTATTCAAAATAGAATCCAGTAATTTTATAAAAAACTCGGAGAATTCCAGTAAGATATCTTTAATAATTTCTAAGATAAAACGGTTCAAAGATTAATCTAACTATTGAACAATTTTGCTGTTACACAATTTGATCAATTTTGCTGATACACCCGGTGTTTTAGGAACACTGGATACTGTAAGTAACTTCCTGTCATCCGAAACATATAAAGGGATGATAAACCGTAAAAAAGCAAATCAACCATATATTTTGGGGCTTCAAGGAATTTGATCCACATATTTACCTAGTCATTTTGATATGATTTCCAAAGCCCCACAAGCAACAGGTCTTGCGATGCCACATTTTACTGATTTCTATCCCGAGATCCTTATATTTACTTAATGTCTGAAATGTTTATTATTCTTATTAGGTGACACTGGGGTACGAATATACGAAGCCCAATATATCTATCATGACACCCAGTCTGATAAGAATATAACAGGCACATGCATCACTGCAAAAATATGCGTGGTATAGGGACAGATTTTGATAAAAGCCGTGTGGGACCCAGTTAGAAATAAATTCAGGCGAGTAACCCAGTTCGCTCAGTCTTCCATAGGAGTGGAGCGTCCAAAGTAACTAGACACGACTCCCAAGTAGCTTTGGCTGCCTATCCTACAAAATAAAAAATGCCTTCTATGATGCTCCCTAACTACTCCCGCTCATAGAGAGAAATGTGTCAGCCCCTAGGATTCAGCCACAACTGGTTAAATCAAGTAACTGACAACAGATTTGTGTTAACGAACGTGATATTTACTGTATATTATTATTATTATTATTAGTAGTAGTAGTAGTAGTAGTAGCAGTAGTAGTAGTAGTAATATTGTGTCGAAAATTGACGTAGTCAATGGAAGTTTTGAATAAACTTGTTAACAAGTTTTGATCACAACTCTAGAACTTTTCGGAGAGTAAATGATGGTAGTGTTCTAAGCTCTACAATCCTGATCTTAATTCCAATTCTTCAGAAACGGTCTTTCAATTTTTAGGTGGTGTTCCAAGCGCGTACATTACTACAGTTCTACAGTTATATTCCATAGCTTTTTAATCTCTTTAGCTAGGTTTTGTCTATCTTTTCAGTTTCTTTGGTGGTCCACTCTTATGACTTACCGAACAGCAAAGTCAATAATTTGACACTTGCTATTCTCCTTGTCTATTTCAATAAGCGTCGGGGATTCCTGCTTCAATGACAGGATCTGTCTGGGCTGAGAAATCCCATATGACTGTTATTTTCTACTACAGACTCTGGTTAATGGCAATAACATTTTTTTTTTACACACAAACCAGATTAACAGTGCTTTCTCTTACCAATCCAATCATGTTATCGCATATACTTCTTCTGGGCCAACTTGGGACATTTCGGTAAGTATATGGTTAACTGTCTCACCGGCTTGCCTGCATTTGCTTTCTTTTTGTCATCTGTCTAACATGGTCTTCAAAGCCTTCATTCTGATGACATAACCTGCCCCTCCTCTTCTTCTTCTTCTTCTTCTTCTTCTTCTTCTTCTTCTTCTTCTTATTATTATTATTATTATTATTATTATTATTGTTGTTGTTGTTGTTGTTGTTGTTGTTTATTTCCCTTGATTTCTGGTGTATACTCATTTCTTTCCGGGTCGCAACCAGAGACCAATGGTCAGAAATGGTATCATGACATTTCCACTCAGCATTTATTGAGGAAAAAAGCCCAAGATCACACACATTTTACATAATGTCCTTCGTAAGGTGTGGGCTGTACTTGTGCATATTATTATTATTATTTTTATTATTGATGTTGTTGTTATTGTTGTTGTGTGGTATCATCTTGTCACAGAGTAATTTTAAGTGCCTAATTACCAAGTCCCCACCACGATCTATGGGTAAAAAGGGCAACTGTATCTATGCACATTGGGGACGTTTCGTTTAGATGGAGAGGTTTCTGCGGATGACATGCGCAGTTCCGCACAAAGTAATCTTTTGCGGCTCTGGGATGCTAATGCGTCCAGGAATTTTACTCACGTATCCTTCTTTATCAGACCCAATGACCCTATCACAACAGGGATAAGTTTTAAGTTTCTACATTTTCTGTTTTAAGTTTCTACATTTTCTGTTTTAAGTTTCTACATTTTCTGTAACGTAAGTTATGCAGCAAAGTTTAAATCACTGTCCAACCATTGTATTTGCTTGGCTTGCTATTGTCTCATATTAAGAGTATTCCCTGTTGCTCGTGTCAAAGCTAGACTTCACGACAGTTTCATCAATGCTTTCAGTGCAGTAGACTTTGTCATCATTTTCGATATCGTCGTCTACAGTGTTATCTTGTCCCATTTTCTCAAAAATTATGCTATGCTGTTTTCGGCTGTTACAAAGAAATAATCACTAACCATTTGAATGTGTTCTTTTATAATATGGTACTCCTTGTCATATTTTATTTGAACCGTAAGTTTGTTGCCTTTTTATACAAACACGTTAGCGAATTTCGCTCTGAATACTCTGTACATGTTGGACTTCAAAAAATAATGCAAAGTATACGTATAAGTTCTTACTTTCAGTCGACAGGAACGGGATGGAATGTTGAAAAAAGGGTAATCTTAGCTGCTTCTTCTTTAGGTGCCATGCCCCCCTCGCAACGTAGGCGATCACGGTTCTCCACAACTTCCCCTCTCTTGTAGCTTTTAATAAAATTCGGTTCTCTGCTAT
Organism: Acanthosepion esculentum; assembly: GCA_964036315.1. Taxonomy (NCBI): domain Eukaryota; kingdom Metazoa; phylum Mollusca; class Cephalopoda; order Sepiida; family Sepiidae; genus Acanthosepion; species Acanthosepion esculentum. The sequence goes on along the minus strand of OZ038493.1, from coordinate 62,874,804 downwards.
TTCTCCTAAGCCCTGTTCCGCCATCAAGCTCACCAAGTATCTTATGCTTTGTTCCCTGTCTCTCTTGCCCTCTATCTGTCCCGTGAGTATCAGATTTTCCAAGCCCTCCTTCTTTATTATGTGCCCCAGAACACTCAACTGTCACTTCGAATGTTAAGTATTAGTTTTCATTTTTTTCCAGAACTTCGTCGTTGCTCACATGTTGGTTCACGCTATCCTGGTTTCAGTAGAAAAAACATTTCCGTTGCTTCAAGTCTCCTCTTCATTTTTGAGGAGATCGTCCAGTTTAACTGCTACAAATTCTAAAATATTATTCGGTGTATTATGTGCATGAGTGTATTTGAGTGTATATGTATGTGTGCGTGCGTGTACGCGTATGTCTGTGCTTGGACGTACGTCTGTGTGCGTGTGTGTGCATGTGTTTGTGTTTATATGTACTTACGTGCATGTCTATGCGTGTGCGTGTGTGTGTATGTGTGATCGTGTGTCTGCTTGCGTGTGCGTATGTTTCTGTGTGCTTAGGTGTGCATATTTGTTTGTGTGTGTGCCTTTGTACGTGAGTGTGTGCGTATGTTTGCATGTGTGCGTGTGTGCTTGGGAATACGTGTTTGCGTTTGTGTGAGTGTTTGTGTGTGTGTTGGTGTGTGCGTACGTGTTTTTGTATGTTTGAGTGTACATATGTGCTTCTCTATGCGTGTTTTTGTGAGTGTATGTGTTTTGGATGTACATGTGCGTGTATTTGAGTGTAGGCGTATGTAAGTGTACATGTGTACGTCCGTGTGTATGAATGTGAACCGGAGAAAAAAGATAACACGTGCGTTTTGGAAACAACATGCGTTAAATACTGGTGGTATTCGTTTGCATATTGCCGGCCGCCATATCGCTATGCGTAAGCGCGAAAGGGCTTCCTCGTCAAATAATCAACGCCTGATGGCGTCATCATTGTGCATTTAGGCTGCAGTAAACACTGGAAAATCTAATTATATCAGACAGAAAAACATTGTCTGTTTACTTAAAATAACGAGACAAATCAAAACAGACAGGTTTTATCATATCGGAATTATTATTTTTTTAATAAAACGCCATCTCCTCGCAAGACGTAGATGATCATGACTCTCCACAGATTTATTTTCTTTACGATTCATTTTTGCGAAAGATACCGGGTGTAACAGCAAAATTGTTCAAATCGTGTAAAATCGAAATTGCCCATGTGTTAGATTAAGCTTTGAACCGTTGTATCTTAGAAATGATTAAAGATATTTTACTGGGAGTCTCCGATGTTTTTATAACAATATTGGGCTCTACTTTAAGCAATAAGAATATATAATTACTCTCCAACCTTAACAGAAGAATCATGATGAACTCGATCACAAACAAAGATGACATGTTCATCATTAAGTAATCATAGCTAAAGATCGGAAGCTCATGAATGATTGAAATAAAGTTCAAATATATATATGTTATTCCAAGATTATGTTCCAACTTATTCAAGATGATCTTCACCCTCTCTAAACTTCTAACTTTCTGTCCTGGAGTAACAAGATACCTCACAGGTATCACGTAAGATTTCAGTTTCAGTTTGTTTTCACTGCTCTTTGGACTGTCATAGCTGAAACTCCTCTTTTACATGCCAAACGTCTTATGGATTGAGTTGGAACTTTTCTAATTGATCTCTTTAGCTCTAAGTTGAAATGATGATCCCTCTCGCTGTTGTGACCTCCTGGTCCATTTTTCCTCTCTACTGTTCTCTCTTTTTAAGTTCATTCACCGTTCTCTTGATGGTTCATGAATGGACTTTGAAGATGAATGCCAGCGTCTGAATGTTGGTACCGTTACTGAAGGCTTGAATGATCTTTTTCCTCTCAACATTGCTCAGTTGGGAAGACATAATGGGATTGACACAAAATGATTTTAACCTGTTCTCTTTCTAGCTATATAACTCAAAGTGTTTTTATGGACTCTTACGGCACATGGCGTCAAGATTGCTAAACTTCTTATCTGAAAACCTGCAAAAAAAAAAACTCAATTAGTTTAGTGTTCTTTTTAGACAATAAACATTTTGTGGGATGAACAAATATGCTGTTACACGATTTCGAATATTTTTGCTGTTACACCCGGTACATGCTTTGGAATTCAGAGTTTTGTTTCCCTTCGACCGGTTGTCACACAAGGCTAAAGATTGTAGTCTACAACTACTATATCACCCATAGCTTGAAAAAGAGGCGGATATTTGTGCGAAGTGAACATGACAGACTAGCCCGGAATTTGAACTCGACTCGCTGATTGCATTTTCCGTGTCGATATCCATTAAACTACCCACTACCAAGTATTATAGATTCCACATTAAACTTACTACATTAAACTCCAGCACGTGACTGAATCAGAGGATACACCAGCTTAGAATATTGTCCTAATCACAAAGGCAGGGGACTCTGCCAGTCTTGAAAATCAGACATTCGCTTTCTTGATTTTTATTGTGCTTAGAGGCATCATCACAGGGCAAAATGAGGAAGGAAGGCTTGGGAAACTTAGCCCGCACGAAGCTCATCGAGGGCAAGAGAGTTAGTGGAAGGCAGCGGGTCACCTACCTGACGCACTTGTGTGAATGGATGGCGGAACGGGAGTAAAAGCAAAAGAAGGAACACTGCTAAGATCCACAAGGGACAGGAAGCAGTGTAGAGCCATGATCGCCCACATCCTGAAGGGATACGGCACAAAGAAGAAGAAGATCTCAGAGTTTTACTCCTCAGAATCTGGTGACTGTTCCAAGTGCGCTAATTATCATGGGCACTACCTAAATTCTCATGTTCCATGGACTTTTCAGTTACGTGTGAAGATTCTGATTTTTTTAGAAAAATCTTCCTTTTTTTTCCTTCACCTGTGGAAAAGTGTAAGACATATATGAAATCTTTATGGTTGTTTTGAAAAAAATTTACTTTAACGCTTCTAATAATATTTCACAATATGCAAAATAAAACTGTCCACATGAATTTATCTATCGAGGGAAATATTTGTGTGTGTGTGTGTGTGTGTGTGTGTGTGTGTGTGTGTGTGTGTGTGTGTGTGTGTGTGTGCGCGCGCGCGTGCGCGCGTGAGCGTGAGCGTGCGTGTGATGTCTGTTTTGTGTTAGTTGACACTGCTGTCATAAATGGATTTATTCACACGCAGGCCTTTAGCTACCATCAAAGAGGTTTTCAGATTCTTACTGTTATTTTATTAAAGAAAGAAAACCCAGCAGGCCATATTTTAAAATTTTTTTTTTCATTCCTCTAGAAAAAACTACCTTCCTTCCAATAATAAAGAAAAAAATATTCAAAATAAAATAAAGCAATGAATTTTTTAATATCATTATTTTTATTGCTTCCTGGGACGGTCACGATCTTGTTTGCTTTTGTTTTAGAATTGTTTTAAGTCAGTTCTTTTTCTTTTTTAATATTAAAAATAAAAAAGAAGGAATTTCGTTGAAGAATAAGAATAAAAGAATGTTGTTAAAAAGTAGAAGGAAACAGTGAAAGAAGTACATTACAAAAACAATGATCACAAAAAAGAAAGAAAGAAAGAAAGAAAGAACATGAAAAAGAATAGAAACAAATAGCAAGAGAGGAAAAGAAAAGTAACAGGAGGAACAGAAAAGAAAGAGCACAAAAAGAAGAGAGGAATAAACAAATCAAGAAAACGAAAGGGGCAGAAATAGAAAGAAAGAAAGAAAGAAAGAAATTAAGAAAGAAAGAAAGAAAGAAAGAAAGGAAAACATGAAATAAAGAAAAGAAAGAAAAAATACGTGAAGAAAAAACGAAAGAAAGAAAGAAGAAAATGAAGAAAAAATGATATTAAAAAAGAAAGAAAGAAAGATGTGAAAGAAAGAAAGAAAGAAAGAAAGAAAGAAAATGAAGAAAGAACAAAAACGAAAGGAACAGAAATAGAAAACAAAGAAAACAAAAATAAAGAAAAGAGAAAAATTCACGAGGAAAGAAAGAAAACGGTCGATTTGGTGTAAACAGGAAAAGATTTAACGGAAAAGGGAAAAGAACAGAGAAATAAAGATGCTGCATGATGATTGTATATGAGAAGGAAAAAGAGAATATAGAATAGTATTAACAAGATGTTTGTCTAAATATAAAATTGGAGACTCGTTTCATCGTGGGTAGCAGTAATGGAACTTTACTAGTTAATGCTAATTAACACTGACAGGAAGACAGAAAAAGGAACCTCATATATATATATATATATATATATATATATATATATATATATATATATATATATATATACCTTGATGTTAAGGCCGTTTTCTAGATTCAGTCCTTTAGATAAACAATAAGGACTGGAAATTAAAAGGAAGAAAAGCAGTTTTTGAAAAATCTGAACTCGTGTTCCATTTTCTTGGAAGTTCGTCTAACATGGACTACTATTTACCAATCTGACCACGGAAACATCTCAAAACGTTTAAATTAAGTCATATTAATACGGCCTTATTTAAATTATACACTGTTTATTTCAGATTTTCAGATGACATTTAATGAATGAATGACCCTTCAGAACTTAGGCGGCATTGTCTCTCTACAGGTTCCGATATATGGATAGGGCGTCATCAATAATTAATATGCTTGAAGACTAATGCTATTTTAGGGAGTTAAAACCATAGTTAATGCACCATTGGTAACTTTTATTAAGTTTTTTTTTTATGTCTTGCACTTTCAGGACATAGGCGATCATGCCTCTAAACAAATCCCGTTCGTTTATTAATGTATTGCCATGACTTATGGGAAAAGATTGTGGATTACTTAACCGTTCCGTTCTTCATGGTTTGAATTCAGAGCTGTTTTCTCCAAGATTGGATAATACTACTGTTTAACCCATAAGGAAGTAGAGGTAGATTCGTGTTTTTCCTAAGGACATTTGTACAAAAGTGAATGCAACAGACGAGGTGATAATTTGAAACCGGTTCGCCGAGTTCACTTTTAAAACGTATATTACCCACGATTTTAGTCTGAAAAACGTAAGAACTAAAAGAAAATTGTAAAAGAAACTGATAAAATCGTGCCAGTCTCACCTGTTGAGGTCCTCGCTTGTATCACTGTTGTCGGCTGGGTCGACCAACGATCCGGTCCTAAGGTCCCGTTTGCGAGACATGACGTATTCAGCTGAAGGATAGGACATATGTTTGCTCCGCCACCCTTGATTGTCGGCCAGACGGTGCGAAAGATTGTGAGGAGGTTGTTGACGCAGGTGGATATTAGGGTGGGCAGGGCTGCTACCGTTGCTCGAGCTCGTAAGGAGGTTTGCACTGTAGTTGTAGATATGATGATTAGGGTGGTGATTGATACTGGTAGGGGTGCTGTCAGCAGTGGCAGTGGCGGCAGCAGCAACAGCGGTGGCGGCAGCGGCGGCCGCAACCATAGGTCCTCCGTGGAGAAGACGAGATGCTGATAGCGGGGTACTCTGAGCAGACCGAGTGTGGCGGACGTACGCTGACTGTCTGTTCTCAAGACCTTGAAATTGAGGCGGAGATGGTGGCGGCGGCGGAGAAGGTCGGTAGAAAGGGCTACTACCGCTCGAAATTGTCTGTGCGCGAACCAGGGATGTCGGCATCAGATCTCTCTGGGATAGCTCAGATATGAAGTTCCATCTTGGGGAGGAAGATCTTTGGGGGCTCTGGGGCGAAGAGACTGTTTGGGAACGCATTATCGCGGTCTGGTAATCTTGGTTGCGATAGGAATTGATTGGTGGAGACAGAGGTGGAATTGGAGAAGCAGCAGAAGCATGGTTGTGGTGGCGTGGGTGATGGGCAGAGTGTTGCTGTTGGTGGTGTTGGTGATGAAGAGAATACACGGGGCTTTTATCCGTAGTGAATCCTTTCATTTTCTGCAGTGGTGACTGAAGTGGCTGGGGTTTGCTGGTGCTGTCCTGCGACATGACCCTCATCAGTGGCTGTGGTGAAGGACTCTTGGAGGTGCATGGCCTCATCAAAGGCGAAGTTTGCATAAGGTTCCGAGGAGAAGACCTTGATGAGCCATAGCACATCTGATGAAACGGTATTGGACTAGTCGTTTTGTTGGCCATAACAGAAGGACCTTGGTGAGAGATCCTCTGTGTTCCTTTAGAAAAGGGGTGATGATGTGGAGAATTATTTAGAGGTGGGCTGTGAGTTGGGTTCGGAGAATGCACCAATGATGGTTTGTAAGTGCTCCGAATCGGCAACTCCAAATCAAACGCCTGGTCTGTAATGTCATGTGGAGGAGGGGATGTACTAGTAGCCACATTTTTCGTCTCGACCACGGGGTGGTTACACATGCTATGGTCGGGATAGGAACGATGAAGCTGGCGATAATCCGACAATCGGCTTCGAACCGTTACGGGGCTGTTGGTCCGTGAAAGGGTGGGCCATGGCTTGTGACACGGGTAAGCTTCGTCGTAGGCTTGTTTGTGATAGTGCATGTTTCGCAAAGGGTTTGGACAGGCGTCCAAAGTGTCGGCCCTTCGTAGGGTCGGGCGCCATTGCAGAGGTGGAGACTTTCTGGAATCTGTTAAAAGTCTGTACCTTGTGATCGGCCCAAGATTTTGGCCACCGGTGTCCAGCGATTCGGACTTCACCAAGGGTGGCCGGAACCTATCACAGATGTCTCCACATGCTTGCAGATCCCGAACCTGAAATGAAAAAAAAAACAAATAGAACATTACACAGAAAGAATAAAGGAATATATATATATATATATATATATATATATATATATATATATATATATATATATATATATATATACACAAAACAGAAATACATACGTACAAACATAAATATATCTTATTACTATAAACGTTATTTTTTGTGAGTACACGTGTTTGATTTACTATCCCTGGGGTAACAACTCAAAGCCGTGTAGTTACTAAAAATAGTGTTTATTTTAATAAGAAATAATATATTAATTGAAAAATCTATTCTAAAATATGTTTGTCTAGTTTGAAGAAAATATCATTTCGATTTCTACGGAGAGGCACATTTTATTTAATAAGACTTTCTATCTACATTCCGGTAGATATTAATTTCATATTTTACTCAATTATGTATAAAGACCAGACATAAATTTTATAGCAATAAGTAATATATATACAGTTAATGAGTACATTTTGGGGACTTATAAACCTAATGTCTCTTTTTCTTTTACTAGAAATGTAATATGAGCTCCGGTTTTAAAAAACGTTATTGAGGCATAAGGCTATATAATTTGGGTGCATCAGCTGAAATGTCATGAATACGGCAGTAAAGACGAAAACGACAGTCTGAACGATGTAAGTATATATATATATATATATAGATATATATATATATATATATATATATATATATATATATATATATATATATATATATATGTATATATATATATATATATATATATATATATAAATATAGGTAACTATACTGGTGTCGAAAAACCTTAGAATTCTTGATTTAACAATAGCCAAAGCAATCACGAAGGGAAAAAAAGGTTTTAAAAAAGAAAGAGCCAGGAACATGAAAGTCTGTCGAAAATAATCGCACAGATACAGGTTCAAGGCCCAAAGAAAACTATATATGTATATATGCGTATCATGCTACTTTTGAAGACCTAATTTTGAACCTAATTTAAGGACATCGCATCATACACGAGATATAAAATTAGCGTTTGCACTGCTGACCCTTGTTACGCTGTTGAACAAACTGTATATTCATTTACTGTAGTCAAAAGTATGACGTATTACTTAACTGTATCGAATAATAATGCATGTAATATTCACATATTATGAGTGTATTATAAAATACAACCATAGCGAATATGCATCTTTTCCATTGTTGATGTTTATAAGATGTTTAGGTCGTTCCATTGTTTATATCTGTACGCGTTTACGCAACGAGTATAGCGTTACTAACGATACTTCTCTTTTACTTTTTTAACTTATTTAACTAGGAGATGGAATAAAGAGATGGAGGAAAAGAGTTTAGTCGATTGTAATTTGGTCTCTCAAAAAAGGAACGGACATGATACATGATAAAGTATTATACATTTATAAGTGAAAATTTGGCCTCGCTAGATCGCGCATTACATGAGTAAAGTACGAAGTCACAAGTGAGAGTTGAAGCGTGCCAGCTTGTTCAGACTATATGGTTCGCCCAGTATAGTTGGAGTATAAACCATAGAAACGACTGAAACACAAATGCGCTTGAGCAGGCTTCTGGAAAGGGTATTAGTAGACTGGATACATTATATATATATATATATATATATATATATATATATATATATATATATATATATATATATATATATATATATCCAAGTATGGGATTGGTATATACGGAGTAAATTCCAATAACCAACAA
>OZ038493.1:62841445-62863945 GCA_964036315.1 Acanthosepion esculentum | reverse complement strand
CGAACCCAACAAATTTGACATCAGTCGGCGACTCTTACCATTATGCGCTGATGGTCTAATGGCGAGAGGAAAGGGAAAGGGAATTTTTAACGCATTATATACGAGATATAAGTATTGCGACTACTATAGTCCTAGCGAAGATCATTTAACATTAATCAGCAGTAGCCGACAAATTCCCTTTCTTCCAAAGTGCTCGACCTCCGAAAGGGAGCATATATAGTCAATAAATTAAAAAAAAAAATAATACTCCAATCGTCTTATTGTTCGACTGTCTTCAAAGTTTCACCGCTGATCACGATCAAAGGGTTAGATAAATATATTTTATTATTACCATATATGTTCGCTATACTTCACATTATAAACTTTGCGCATAGACTCCAAACAAATTTCGAATTTGAATTTTTTATTATTCTAGAATCCGTTAAGAATGTGACAATATTGAAGTATTCAGGATCAGTATATATATATATATATATATATATATATATATATATATATATATATATATATATATATATATATATGTATATATATATATATATGTATATATATATATATATATATTAATTGATTTAAAATATGGTTTTTATCGCTACACAGTGATAACCATGTTTCGAAAATGGACGCCAAAGCCTTTGAATTCAATTTTGTTACCAAATTAAAGACATTAGTTCCATTTCCTCGTCAAGCGAATTTTGGAGTAACTTATTTTTTTATATCTACGATTTTAAAGGCACGGCAAAGATTCATACTTGAGGGTTTCCAAGGATACCGAGAAATCCATTCATCTAGACAAGTGGTGATAGGGTGTTCAATTTTTTATTTTCATTGTATCAGTTAATAGTTACATTCGAAAGCGGGGTTATATTTAGGGATGGGTAGGGATGTATTTTTCAACACATTCTGACATCTGCTAAATGTATGTCGTCAGGGGTTTTTTGTAAAATTTTTTTTTTATGTAAACTTTATGACTTTTCACTAATTCAGTAAACTTTTATTTTTATAAATTTAGTAATATAAATTTTCCCATGTATGTACAAAGGACATGGGTCATTTAATGTCCTATATATTCTAACTTATATTAATTTCATTTAACTTTAGGTGTTCTATTAGATTCTTTTAAGTGTTTGAATTGCTTTGAGAGAGGTGTTAAGTTCAGAGTACGTTTTATTTAATTATAATTTTAAGATGTTTAGGTTAGAATCCGTTATTTTTTTTTTTTTTAAATGTAAACTTTATGACAATGACGGCAAAGATAGCTTTTCGAAACATGGTTATCACTGTGTAGCGATAAAAACATATTTTAAATCAATTAATATAAAATATTAATGCTCTGTAAATTTACATTGAGCACTATTGTGTGAAAATAAAAATATCTATAAGAACACCGGATTTTATATCTTACTGTTCTTTCTTTTTATTTATTTTTATATACATACATATATATATATATATATATATATATATATATATATATATATATATATATATATATATACTAGAGGTATAATATAATTGTTCTATATTAAAGTTAAAAATGTACATTTTTTATATCTAATTTCGTCGTTCTAAAATATAATTTCGAAGACGATAAGATAAAGTGGTGAAGCAATACACGACGCGTTTTGCTGACATCAGCTGGCCTCAGTTTCTTCAGCTCAGAATGAAAAACAAAACTGTGTGTAAAGAAAATACGATTGGAGTTTTGAAGATAAGAAGGGCAATGAATTAACTTACCTTATCAGATAATTTGTAAAAGAGAAAATCTTATAAAATAAAATAACCTGAACGACTTCAACAACGATCATATAATTCGGTGAATAGACAATTCAACTATCGTAATATCTAAACTTACCCCTTATTTACTTATTCTAAATGACTGTTAATTATATATTCATTTTTATCATTTTATATTATTGACTCCTAATAATATGAATCATTTCATATATATATATATATATATATATATATATATATATATATATATATATATATATATATATATATATATATATATATACATATATATACATATATATACATATATATATATATATATATATACATATATATATATATATATATATATATATATATATAGTTGTTCATCTGTGTGTTTAACGTGAGTCAATAAATTAATAGTAATAAATTACTATTGATTCTTTCAACCGACTTCAAAGTTTTCGCGAAAGGTGATCATCAGGGCGAAAGGGTCAGATAACTCAACTGAATTATTATTATATATAATATTGTCTCTACGTAATAAACGCAAATCATAGACTCACAACAAATTTCAAGTTTTACTGTTCTGGTATTTGTTAAGAACGTGACATTTAAATGCCTATATTAAAGTTAAAATGTTCGGTATTTTTATATGTTTAATTTCACCCTTATAATATATAATTTTGTAAAACAAATATTACTGAAAAATAAAACTCATCAAATTCACCAATGATGATATGAAAAAAAAAAATAGAGACACTTAAACTATTGAATATTCAAAATTTTATATATATTGTCCTGCTTAAAACCTGGTCGAAATATAAGCCGATTGAATTTTTATTAATATATTGAGTGTTATCTGTCTTTTTCTGGAATTCATTAATCTGTCGTAATTTCTATGTATTTTGATAGGTGCTATCGATTATAAGGGGTAACTTATAACTCCACACAGTAACCCTTTGCCTTCAGTAGTTCTTGAATATCAGCATTTCTTTCAGCCAAGCACCACGTATTCTGTTCTTTGTCGCCAGTCTGCTAGTGCGTTTGATTCACATTGCAAGTAATTGTTCATTTTCTAATCTGTTTTCCTCTTGTTCATTTCATTTATTTATTTTCGATTGCTGTTACTAATTCTTTTAGTTTGAAAATTGTTCTTTGAAATTGAAGCGAATTTTAGTCCTACCCCTTTTTCATTTTCTAATTTTATCTTGAGTTCTCTGTTTGAATATAAAATCTTTGAAATAATCATGCTAGCACTGTACATTTAACTCTACCGTGAGTAATGGCCATGGAGTGGTTTTGTCTTTCTACCCTCCTGCTAAAATGCATGTTGGCACTTAAACTAAGTTGAAACTTTATATATAGGCATTTTTCCTGTGTGTGTGTGTGTGTGTGTGTGTGTGTGTGTGTGTGTGTGTGTGTGTGTGTGTGTGTGTGTGTGTGTGTGTGTGTGTGTGTGTGTAATAGGAATAGATAGGATTTCCTACCGCCCGGTCAATACACCTCCCTCTTCTCTTGAACAGGTATAGAGGCTCATCACTTGGTTCCTGTTTAGGAAGGGGTTCCCGGATCTTTTCGTTTTTTCTGCCCTCTGTATTAGTGCTGCCGTTAATCCCTTGTGATTTGTGCAGTCTGTGGCAATGTCTCTTCATACAGAGGGTGCCGGGTTGACAGTTTTCTGCTTTCTGTTCCCGACTGGTAGTTAGGAGCCCTAACACTTGCGTAGCGTTTTGAACGGCTGCTCTGATTAACAGTCTCCTAAAATACTAGCTCACTGCGAGGCCAATATTAATTTTTAAATCCCCTCCTCTGACTTCACGATTCCCGGTTACATTCCTCTCCTAAGAAAGGACTCCATAACCCACATGAACGGCCTGGGATTTTACGCACAGGACCATCTCTCATTAGCTAGGGAACACTCTCTTGAATCTCCAGACCATTCATATATGTATCTCCGTCTATCTCTCTTCAAATCTATAAGCTATCTCTTCTTTCTCTATCGCTCTCCATCCTCCCTAGACTGTAGTGTACTCGATAGCATTTCCGATAATATAGACAAGGCTATTTTTCTACATCCATCTGTAAACATATTTGTATTCGGTGACTTTAATGCCCACCATACTAAATGATCTTCCTGGTATGCAAACTCTAAAATTTTCAATCACTCCATCTCTCACACAAGTGGTTGACTTTCCTAATCGTTTTCCCAGTAAACCATGATACCAAGGCTTCCCTTCTTAATCTCTGTTTTACCTCCATCCTAGAGTCTTGTCGTGCCACGCAGCTCTGCCCTCTTGGCAACTCTGGTCATGCATCGTGTCTGTTAACATCCCCTTGTACTCCTCCCACAATAAAGAACCTCTCACCAACAGAACGTCTTTCTGTCATCAACGAGCAGACTGGGACTCGTTCCGTGATTTCCTTCGCGATGTACCCTGGAATGTAGTTTTTAGTCTCCCCGTCCAAAAATGTACGTCTCATCCTGCGTAAAATCTGGAATCTCAAAAAAATATAAAATGAAATCGCGTTCCTCCCCTTGGTTCTCAGCTGCTTGCTAAGATGCTAATGCCCACAGGAATCACTACTTCCATCTTGTTATAGTGGAAGACACCTTGTCTAGATAATAGACTCTCCCACCTATTATATGTAGGAGTCAGTAGGTAGTCGAGGGAAGAGTAGTTATCAGCGACCACAACTCGATTACTCTGCGTAACACTTATTTACAAGTTCCTAACGTTTCTGTACGTTTACCCCATTTAGGACGCATTTAGTCCGACTACAAGTTCTATTGTGGAAATAACTCCACAACACATCTATACCGTAGCGACATGTTTGATTGCAACAGACGTCTCTTTGTCACTGGCCGTAATGAGTGCAAGCGTGCCTTCAATGAAGCAAAGTTACTCTTTGCCGAAAGAATGAAACAACGTATTGCTTCTCACAAGTTTGGTTCTAAAGATTATTGGCGGCTCTGCAAGAGCGTGCTGAATACCAGCAAACCCAAAATACCGCCATTATTCAAACAATTTAAGGTCCTGACTTCCTCAGTTGACAAGGCTGAATACTTTGCTCGGAAATTCTCTTCCAATTCAACGCTAGATTCATCTGGGGTACCCACATCCGACCCCCACCAAAAAAAACTAAGGCTCTACTGAGTGAGATGCACATATCCCCAACGATGGTATCGAACATCATCTGTAAATTAGACTACCATAAGGCTAGTGGTGGTGACGAGATACGGGCCATTGTTCCCAATAAATGTGCTCCCGGGCTGGCCCCTGACCTCTCAAAATTATACAACTACTGCCTCACCGACTCTTGCTTCCCAGCCCTCATCTATTGTGCCTGTCTCTTCGGTAAAGTATTCAATGCCGAAGTGGTTAAACATCTTCCCATAATCTGCTCTCCGTCAAGCAATATGGTTTCCGCTTTGCCCGAGCTACTGCTGGCGTGCTCACGACCATAATTGAATTTGTATACCAAGCACTTCACACTAACGGAGAAGCTCGATAGGTGGCTCTAGATGTCTCTAAAGCATTTTATAAGGTTTGACATGTCGGCCTTCTTCGTAAGTTTCAGGGATACGGCATTACAGTACGATTATTTGACTCAATACAATCATTCCTGTCAAACCGTGGAATGAACGTCGTCCTAAACGGTTTCTCCTCCAGCTCTTTTATCACGAACGACGGTGTCCCCCCAGGCTCTATCTTGGGTTCTACATTGTTCCTGATCTTCATTAACGACCTTCCCGACGTCGTTAGTTCCCAAATAGGCATCTACGCGGACGACACTACTATTTACTCCTTCCACAATAGTAAATCTGGTATCGTTGCCAAGTTTAACCTGGCCGACAGTCTCGAAAAAGACCTCCAGTCTGTGGTTGACTGGGGGCAGGAAATGGCTTACAACCTTCAATGTCTCCAAAACGAAACTGCTCTCATTTACCCACCACAGAGAACGCTCCCTGCCTCCCATCAGAATGGCTGATGCCCAACTCCACGAGAGCGCCTCGTTGCACCTGCTTGGTCTTACGCTGTCCGCTGATATGCGGTGGAACAAACACATAGACTCAATAGCTTCATCTACCGCAAGGAAAGTTGGTTCCCTGTTTCGTGCCAGAAAGTTTTTTCTCGTCTGAGTCCATCCTTAAAATCTATAAATCAACCATCCGTCCTTGCATGCAATATTGCTGTCATATATTGCCTGGTGTCCCCGCTGTAAGTCTCGCGGTCCTGGACAAAATGCAGAGACGTATATGCAATAGGTCCTGATCTGGCATCTCGTCTGCAGTCGCTTTTGCACAGACGTGCCGTGGCTTCCCCCGTCTCTTCTATAAGTATTTCACGGCAACTGTTCCGACAAATTGCTTTCTCTGGTTCCTATACTGCATGAATTTAAGCGAGCTACTAGATTGGCCTCTTGGTCCCACTCTTTCACTGTCGAAACGGTTAAATGTAACCGTCATTTCTTCTCAAACAACGTCTTCTCTCTCACTTTACGCCTTTGGAATTCTCTTCCTCTTACTAACTTTCCTGAGAATAATCTTCAAATATTCAAATGTAATATCAATCGACATCTTCTGATACCTTGATCTTGTTCCCCGTCCTTCTTTATCCCCTCCCCAAACGTGCCTCTTTACTCTTTTTCTCTAACCTCTTGCGTGCTAGTGGCACTCTCGGCTTGCTTGGAGTGAAATGCTTAAAAAAAATAAGATAGAAAATAAGGAAAAGAAAAATCCCGCGTGTGTGTATGTGTTACTATGAGCCCGTTAGATTTTCAAGTTAGTAAATATATATATATATATTGGCTCCTGAAAAAATATTGGCTCCTGAAAAAATTAATTTCGGTTGAGCTCTTTGGTTTGAGGTGAGTTTGTAAACAGTGACTATTTAAGCTAATATAGCATGACTCTTCGGCAGAATTGAGTCACTGTGTGTTTATCTAAATCAAAAAATAAACACGCTAAAATTCACCTTCATCCCTGCGGTGAGCCGACGGCTTAGTGTTAGAAGTTCCGACTGACGCCAATTCAGTCGGTGTTTCGATCCTAGCTAGAGACAACCGGACGTCTAGCCACACTAATGAGCTGCGAAACAGTCTGTCTGTGGATGACAAAAATATATATATATATATATATATATCACTAGTCCCGTAAACCTATGAGGTCGTAGGTGCACCACTTGTTTTGCAGTCGCAGTATCGCAGCCCAGGTGTAACCGGGGTAAGATAGCCCTACGAAACCCAAAGCCTTCCTGGCTGGATTGAATTCAGCGTTTTCCTTTTCTAAGACTAGTCGCCTACCCACTCTGTCCTGCTATTTAGCCATAGCTGGGCGGAAGAAGAGAGGGATTCATACCTTTCTTAAGTGTTTTGGCACGTAAGTGAACGTAATGAACACGGCTGGAATTCGAATTCGACTCTCCGATTCCTCAATTCGAGCTGCTATGCATTACTCCACCGTGCCATCTCCTACATCTATCTATCTATCTATCTATCTATCTATCTATCTATCTATCTATCTATCTCTCTCTCTCTCTCTCTCTCTCTCTATATATATATATATATATATATATATATATATATATATATATATATAGTGATTAAAAAGTAACTACACATTTTAAAATACTTATGATTCATTTATTAACTATAATTTTACAAGAAATGGAAAAGCGTTTAACATTAGGTTTTACTTAAAATTCGATATGGTCACCAGATTTCGCTACCATCTTCACGAGCCGCCCAGGAATCGGTCAACTGATTTCACCAGGAACTCTTGTGCTATGGAAGACATAACTTCTTGTATTCGCCCTTCAAGTTTTTCTAAAGGCTTGGTTTGGTATAGTAGACTTGCACCTTTAACCAACCCCAAAGTAAAAAGTCACAGGCTGTTAAGTCAGGACTCCTGGCTGGCCACTCATACATAAAATAAGGAAACACTTTTCAGTTTCCCTCTATATATAAATTTTCATATATCAGGAAAAATTTTTATTGAAAGACGTATGACAAAGCGGGGCGCGTTTCATCCTTTAGGACTTCGTCGGACTAAGTTTATTTACATTGGTGGTACTACACATGCGCACGAACAAGTGATGTTGGGAATTCTAAATTTTAAATCATTTATCATTTTTTTTAATGTTTTGCATATATTATCCAGCCGATTCTATTTAGATTCTTTTTCTTTGTGTTTCCATCCTTTTTGTTATTATTTTTCCACTCACCTCACAAACAATATATATATATATATATATATATATATATATATATATATATATATATATATATATGTGTGTGTGTGTGTGTGTGTGTGTGTGTGTGTGTGTGTGTGTGTGTGTGTGTGTTATATGAAATAGAATAAATCCGACAGGAGGGTGGGAAGAAGAAGAAAAGAAAAGCAAGGGTGTTATAAATGTATCAGTGAAATGTACATTTTTTTATCCAGCCTCATATGTGCTTAAGAGGAATTTTAAAAATATGTATGCAGGCTCAAGACTTCGAATTTCTGGTTCAAAAGGTTCTTTGGATCAGGAAATGTCATTATTGCTAATTTTTCCTGTTGCCAGAGGTTGCAAATATTATTGTAGTTGCTATAAGTCTTGGCCTTTTTTTTTTAAATGTCCCGCTTACAATCGGATACCTGCTGTTTTTTTCCTTTTAAATTCCACATATGGTTCTCTAGTTTGGTAGATCACCTAAGACTTACTAGCTTGAATGATGACCTGTTATTGTAGCATCTACATTTGAAAGTACCTTCAGTACATCCTATCTACATTTTATTTTGGCCATTAATATTTGTTTCTTTTGCTTTATAGATTATTGCTTTGGTTTTACAAGCTCCGTCTAATGGACATCTATTTTTATTTCTGCAGTTGCATAAATTACTAGTGTTAACTATATTTTGCTGCGCGTTAGTTTTGACATTTCCAGCTTTTTATCTATTTTGTTACTGTTTCTAAATTACTAGTGCAGCTGTAGCTTAATTTAACTGTGTTTTTATTGAATATCTTGTGTAATTCTGAATCTTTTGGGAAGTGTTTAGTAAGTAACTTGAAAAATAATTTACCTATTTTACATTTTACCTGTTGTTAAGTTGAAATGTGGGGGTTCAAACCAAATAAAATGTTACTTTTCCTCGAATTGTTCTTCGTATGTTATTTAATTTGTTTAGGTTTAAATTCTAGTTTGGTTTTGTAACCGTCTACCTTTAAGTTCTTTTCATATTCTTTCTTTTTATCTTCAAAAATTATTTTACTAGAAGAGTTTCTGGATAACCTAGACTCTATTTCTGTAGGGATGTGCTTTATTATGTTCGGAAGGTGGTTAAATCTAATATTCACGCATTTTAATTTTGCGTTGTGTTTCATGTATGGGGAGACACAGCCAGCTTGAAGATTTGATTCTACGTCCAGATAGTTGACAACTTTTTAATTCGTTTCGATTTCTATTTCAAAGCCGAGACATTTGAAGAGTTTGAAAAGTGCTTTTCTTATAGTATTGCTTGCCGCTGTCATCAGACCGTCATTACTATACAGGTCGCAGTTGTTTATATGAACAATTTTGTTAATTTCATATAAGATATGTAGGCCTATTCGATCCGAAACCTCAGCGCCATTAAACGTACCTTGTGATACATCGAAGCCGTCTTTTTTTTGCTTAACTCAGGTTATTTCATTGTGGAATAAAATTGATTTACGGCAATGTAAAATGATTTCCGTTTGATCAGGTGTTATGTTTACAAAGCCTTTGGCGAAGTGCAAAGCCTCCACCAGACCTTTTTCAGATATAAATGGATAAAAGTTTTTAATGTCGTATTTTATACATACATATTTGTTTTTATTAGCGATTTTGTGGAACCAAAACCTTGTTCTTCCGTCCATTTACTCAAGTACTGAATATACTCATGCGATTTTTGAAGACCTAATTTTGGAGCTAATTTGACTACAATAAATGGATATATCGTCTGGTCAACTAAGTAGCCAGGGCCAGCAGTATATACGCTAATTTTATATCTTGTGTATGATGCGACCCCCTTAAAATTAGCTTCAAATGTCTCATGATACGCGAGTATATACGGTATGTTAATCGTTGTTTTACTATGTCCCTCTTGCTCTCTAACTCGTGAGTATAAGATTTTCCAAGCCCTCCTTCCCAGAAATTTCAAATGTCTCTTCCTGATGTTAAGTATTTGTTTCTTTTTGTTTTCATATTCTCTAAAACTTTGTCGCTTCACACATGTTCGGTTAATGGTATTCTCAACATGAGAACCACATTTCTGTTGCTTCAAGACAGTTCTTTATCTTTGTCCATCACTCTCTGTCATACAGGAGAACAGATATTGCGTAACAATTTAGTACAAATATTAGCCGTTTCCTTATAAGGAAACATTTGGCATTCATTGACCGAGCAGCCAGTACTGTTTTCGGTTGAAATTTATAAAATACTATCGGGCGGCATTTACTCCATCTTCTGCAGAAGGCTCTGGATTGTGCCTTCGGCTTGTTCTTGAGTTTGAGAGTCCCTAAGCTCTCCTGGCTGCCGTTTGATATGGGTCTTTATTTGCACAGAACTTTCTTTTCTTCGCTGCAGCCTTGGTTCTTTCGATTGCAATCTGGTCTTCTGTTGGCGAAGCATACTGCTTCCATATGCGATAGAAAAAACTACAGAAGAACTCAAATTTGATCACTGCATTTAAGTATTGCATTAATATTTAAGCTTGCCTTTTATAAGTTCAACGATAATTCTTCTGCTGCCACTTAATTTAAAGACGTGCATATGTCCTTACTTTCCGTACAAACAATTATTTTTATTTCATGGGTGACTTTCGCTGGATTTCGCAATTAATTTCAATTATTCCCAAATTTATTTCCAACTTATAAAAATTGTTATCGTACAAAAGAATTTGTCACAAAAAATCACGAAAAAATTGCCGAAAACAATCGCATTAATGAAAACTTGGGAATCCAAAATTTCTGTAACATGAACTATTGAAAGTTAGCAAGTTGGGTCGCTTTAATTTAAAGAGTGTGACACACTGACACACTGATATTCGTACTCATTATATAGATCTATCTTAAAACAATTTTTCGTAAAATAGGTTTCTCAAGTCCAGTAGCTGTTATTGCTCTTTCCAGTATTGATGAGAATTTATTTCCGAACCTTCTATTTGAAGTGGTGTGGAATGTTACCATCTTGATTATGTTACTATTTTGTTTTCCAGTTACTATCCATTTTAGTTGTTGCTACTCTTGGTTGTCCTCGAGTGATGTAATTTCTGTTAGTTGATACTGTTCTTTGTTTCGGATTCTGTAGCGCCAGACCACAATGCTTAAAGCAGGATAATCTTTGCCAAGACCCTCACGCTTTATTCGCTCATAGCCTTTATTCACTATTTATCTTAGGCAGCGTTTTTACAGCTAACAGTTTAGGTATTTCTGAAAGGGTTTGACGCCATGCATGACATCTATATGAAAGTCTCAAAATCCAGCATTTCTCCGGCCATATATGGGTTAAATAGAAAGCCATACTAGATATGAATTCAAAACCGGTTGGACGTAGGACTCCAAATTCCGCCCCATAAAGCCTACTCGCTGCTGAAACCCAAAACAGTACCACCTAACGTGGGGAATATCTGGCCTTATACCCCACAAAGATTTGAGAGATTCACTTCAGTGATTTATCGTACTGTACCCATACCGATATTGTCCTTTATTTTATTTTATTTTTCATCAGTGTGTGCATAATGACGACTCATTCTCATTTAATTCCATTCTTCATTAAAAAAAAAGTGAAACCGACTCCCGAGGGGGTTGCTGATCACTACAATCTTCACTTCAAGTCGAGATTCCATCGTTATATTTCCTATATATCCTCATAGTATGCAATCCTTTTCCCTCACTAAATGTCTTTGCAACATCCCCATTCAGTACCCCTCTACCTTGAGTGGCACTTAGGCCTTGTATTGAGCGGACAATATATATATATATATATATATATATATATATATGTGTGTGTGTGTGTGTGTGTGTGTGTGTGTGTGTGTGTGTGTCTGTGTTAGAAAAAGTGTGAGTAGCGCGTTAACAAATGTAGTGCGGACTTTTGCAAGAGCACTGTGTGACAGATCTCAGTATCAGTTATTTCCCTTTAGTAACTCAACTCTCCAAGTTTTTTGTTCACCTCTTGTTGAGTCTTGACTCAATGTTGAATCTCGCCTATTGCATGGAATAATAATGCAACACAAAATGTACTTAGAACAAGAATGTATTATAACAAGAAAGTGTACACAATAAGTACATATAGTATTTCTGTATATTTCTGGGAAGACGTTCCTGGAGAATGTGTTGACTAGTCGCAGTCGATCAGAGTCTCTAGTTGGATCTCGTGATTCCTTTTCTCTCGTCTTCCGGTATCAACCATTATTTATATAGTTGGTAGTCACCTATGCAGATTAGGTGGATCCCACCACAACACCTCTGCTGTGGCCAGGTATTGAACTCACAACACTTTGGGTCAAGTCACTGGATTACTTCAACCAACGCTTTTATCCACTGGACCATTACTGAAACTAAGTTATCCGGACGAGGCATGGCACGTGGAACTAGAACCATCTAAACCGGTGGACGAATGAAAGGGTTCGAATTCCAATCACCCGAAGAAGGTCAGAGCGCACAACAGCCGAAACGTCGCGGATATGACAAAAAGATAAAGACAACACTCCGAACAATGTAAATAGTGTAAATAGTTACAATACCTCAACTCAGAAATATAGATAGATCCTGAAGTAGGCAAGAATGTACAACGTCCGAAACGTCGTGGATTTGACATAAAAGATGATGACAACAGTCCGAACAATGTAAATAGTGTAAATTGTGTAAATAGTAAAAATACCTCATCTCAGAAATATAGACAGGCCCTGAAGAAGGCCGGAGCGTGCAACAGCCGAAACGTCATGAATGTGACAATAAAGATGAGGACAGCAGTCCTAACAATGTAAATAGTGTAAATAGTTACAATACCACATCTCAGAAATATAGACAGATAGCAAGGTTAATCTTAAAAATAATAGTAATAATGAAAAACGTGCCAAGACAGAGTGTCGGCATAAAAAGCAACAATAATATGATAGAATAAATCTAGGAATAGAAATATTAATAATGTCTTATAACAATTTCAACGTTAGAGACAAAACAAACGACGAGGTGTAATAAAAGGTTCCTCGACAGTTTCTCTTGCCGACTTCATTAGCAAGAGTAAGATTCTTTGCCGTATCATTAATACCATTTCTTGTCACGGATTAAGAATGATTTCTGGGAGGATATGTTACATGTTACACCGTGAAGACGACATGATCACAATATCAAAATGATCACTGGACGTTCCATAACGACCGATACATCTTTGTGCACTTAACTGAAGCGAGGAATAAAAGAATTAGTCGGCTTTTTATTAATCTCTCTTCGGTATGCAATTATAGCAAGCGGCTGACGACATGATGGGCTCTTTGTCCGCTTTCCTCATCACGAAAACTCGAGAAAAAAAACGGAGTGTTTGCAAAATGGCCGACATTTTCTTTTCCGTTCGCTGTGTGGTATTTTTTTTTCACTCCATATTCTTTGCCCCCCCCCCAAAAAAAACGCTACAGTAAGAAATAAATAGCAGTACATTCACTTTTCCTGGTTCTTTTGCAACAAAGCCAAGCAATTAAGGCCAACTTTTGTGTACTGAAAAAGAAGAACAGAGTGGTGGGAGTGGGTGGTCGCTATGGGGGGAGACAAGTTACCGAGAGTAAGACAATTGATGGAATTTACCAAGGAAAGAACGAGGAAAATAAAAAAGCAATAAAGAAAAATGAACAGGTTAAAGTAGTTTTAAAAGACAATGATTAGATATTAGGAAGAATGTTGATGTATCCGAGATGACACACAAAGACAAACACATACACACAAACAGATATGTTCATAGATAGATAGATATGAACAGGCAGCGATAGATAGATAGATAGATAGATAGATAGATAGATAGATAGATAGATAGATAGATAGATGTTAAATGAGATAGATCTGAAGTGAGATATTAATAAATAATTAACATATTAGTTGTGAAGTAATGACTTCATCTCAGGGCATCAGGAAATGCACAGGAAGCCGCCGAACACACAGTCCAAAATGTTAAGAATCAGGATATTAGTTGAAAAATTCCATCCAATGAAGTCTTGATATTTTACTCGGAAGTCAAGTAAGCGCTTAAGCAAAAACGTTTTTACACGCACACAAAAATCAAACAAAAGTAGACTTGTCTGATTAATGACGAATCTTGTCAGAAAATCCGACAGTACGCGGACGTTTGGTGGACTCGTCAACCGAAACATTTAGATTAAAAATGAAATTAGTTCGTGAAAAAAAAATAACCGCGATGCATTTGAAGACGTTTACAAATAATTAGAATTCTCTTAAGACATTTCATTGACTGATTTCAAGATTTGCTGTTGCAAGCTGTGTCACAAACTAATCGGGAAATCCTGACCCTAGAATAATCCTAAAATCTTGCCACTTTATTTGAGAAAAGAGAGAGAGAGAGAGAGAGAGAGAGATCGCATTTTAGCAAAGCAAGAAAAACTAATGCCACTGAGATGGAATTTATGACTAGCATGCTTGTAGCCTGTTTCCCGCTAACAAACCGAAGTTAATTTTCACCTGGAACCTTTGATCTAAGAAGATTTTGGTTTTCGGGTGGCACCAATATGTACTGGATTCACCATTAGACCTATCAAAGTAAATATTGTATTTGGCGTCACCTCAGAACATCAAAATTGCTTTGGGGAGGTTGGGCTAGAAAGTAACCTCAAATCTAGCAAGTGCAGATTCGCACTCCAAAGGTTGCCGGTAGCTGCATCAACATAAACAGGTTATAAACCCAGCTGAACTCAGAACACACACACACACACACACACACACACACACACACGCGCGCGCAAACACAAACACGCACACACACACGCACACACGCACACACACACACACAAAATAAACACAACCGGATGAGAGAAAGTTATATAAATGTCCAAATTCACGAAGGGAGAGGGTAAATTTTCTTGCATAGACATAGGAAGATCGAACGTTCGTAAAAATTCCCAAAACTACTCGCCACCCGATTCGGTCAACGGAATCCAGAATGGAATGAACTATTATTTTCCAAATTAAACATTTACGCTCGTATTCTTATCAGATGTTACTAACATAACATTATATTGGATTTCGACATTATCTTTTAAATAATTTGCAAAATGTTAGGCGTGTGGAGCTAGAGATACGCAAACAAATAGGTTATTGATTAAATATGTCAAATCTTGAATTTTAAAAGAAACTTAAATTTTCTAAATTATGTGATATCTAGGAATCGAAAAGGTTATGGTTTTCCCGAAATAAATCTCGGAAATTTATCTTGCATCCGACCCAAAATTTCGTTTTGTTCCGTTTACAGTTATTCCATTCCTTTTCCTTTTTTAAAATTTCTAAATAGAAAATTGGTGTTTGTGTTTTTAAGACCAACTCAGTTGTTAACGCTGGGAAATATACTATTCTGAAATGCGGGTTAACTTTTTCTTTTAACTCCTTCTTTTCTTAGATCTTAATTGACGTTGTTTAAAAAAAAAGAAGATTGAAATCAGAACAAAAGATCAGCTTCCAGCGAGGATTAGACTCGTATTCGATATCCGAGGAAGCTTTCTTGGACGCTGCTTGAACTAACTTGACCACAGAGCCACGTGGCAAGACGAGGTACAAATCAACAAACAATCATATCGCTACTAATCACGCTGAAATTTTTACGTTGTAGTGCCAGAATAGGATTTGACCTACTATTACACAACCAACACCACCAAAGGAGCTAACTACAGAATTGAAATGAGATAACCCGGCCGCCCGGCCGCCGAATGTAGGATGATGTGACCTCAAAACCCAGTTTTACAGGAAGGCACTGATAGATATATATAAACAACCACTTCAGGAAATCTCACTGACATCGTAGACGAAAATATAAGACCCACGTTCGGATAAGAGCTTAACGGGTTCACACACACACACACACACACACACACACACACACACACACACACACACACACAGACATACACACACACACACACACAGAGACATACACACACAGAGACACACACACACACAGACATACACACACACACAGACACACACACACACAGACATACACACACACACACACAGACATACACACACACACAGACATACACACACACAGACACACACACACACACACACACACACAGACACACACACACAGACACACACACACAGACATACACACACACACACACAGAGACATACACACACACACACAGACATACACACACACACAGACATACACACACACAGACATACACACACACACACAGACATACACACACACACACACAGACATACACACACACACACACAGACATACACACACACACACAGACACACACACACTGGCTAGAACTAAATGACGAAATGCTAGAGTAAAATAAAATGCAATGTTAAATAGAAGAAATGAAGTCTCGTGCCATTCATTAGTCCACTGGAATTATCATTTCATCAGTACAACGGCTTCGATAAAACATATTGATTTAGTATTACTATTTAGTAATAAGATTAAAAGACTAGTTTCTTACGACCAGATTACGTTGAAACATCGGTTCCCGTACGAACACAAAAGTTAAGCAAAGACAAGACTGGTCAGTTCTTAAAATGGTTAACCGCTTGGGAATACCAAGTGCCGTAAGCTTAGATATGTGGGTGGTGTAATGGATAATGGCTCGGAATTGTTAATCGGAGAGCTGAGTTCCAGTTCATTTCGTTATATTCCCTTACGCTCAAAAACCATTCAGAACAGTATGAATCCACCTCTTTGGAGTGGTAAGAATTAACCTCTATTTCCCCCAGCCATGGCTTAATTAGTAACACTTGTATCGCTAAACCATTATTATCTCCAAACAAATTCTTACAATCTAAAAATATTTTCTAAATATTTTTAAATAACCTGCAAATGATTGATAAGCCGTAGAAGATGAATCAACTGACATCCCCATATTCTGTCTCTTTTTGTCTCTCCTTCCATATGGATCTCAAAAATATATATATACCCAAATGTATAAACACTTGTACATCCTCCACGTTCACCTGACTTTTTCGTGTCGGGCTATTTAAAAAATAAAGTCTACGATACAAAGCCAGCAACAGAACAAGCGAAATACTGAAGGAGAAATTCGCTATTTCAAAAATAATTTGAAATAACGAATTTCTCCTTTAGTATTTCGTTTGCTTTTTAATCTTATTGCTACACTTCACGGATTAAACGCCACCGGACAAGTAAGCTAGGTTAGCGTGATGGCATAATAAAGAAACAACTTCCGATGAGACATGAATTTCTATTCGACAACCTGGGAGTTATCAGAGGCATAGCAAAGCGGGGACAGTTGCCCTTGGGCGCAAATATAAAGAGGCGCAAATATTCGTCTGGCGTGAAAATTTTGTCTGTTCATTACGTAGCCATGAGGATTTATAGCTATATAATCTCACAGTTTTCTCGGTATATCTATAAAATCTAATATTTTTTTATGTCTGTTTCATAAACAAATACAAAAGAATAACTTACAAATTTAATTCCAGAATTCGTAAATAGAAATGTGTACTTAATTTCCACTAGCACTTACATTGGAAAATAACATTACTACATAACATGAATCTCAAAACGATTTGCAAATTATATAAGTAGACTTGGTATATGGATATTTTTTTTTAAATCGATATCACCCCAAGCAAGGTAGTAACGCAAATAAAACACAAGGGGTTACAGGGTGCGGAAAAATTAGGAACAGAAATATTAATGATGAGCAGAATGAGAAGAGAGTAATCACGTGGACAGTAGATAGTGATTGATATTGTATTTAAAGATTTGCAGATTAAAGTTGGCTGGAAAGTATGGATCCGGAAGGGAGTTCCACAAGCGAGAAGTGCGAGAGAAGAAACTGTTAGCTGAGAACTTACGGCTACATCTAGCAAGATCAACTGCAAATTGATTAAATCTCGACGCCAATCTAGTACTGCGTTTAAATTCAAAGACTCTTGGTACATATATATCAGTCGTATAGATATGAATTTGTGACACTGGGTTTCACGCTTTTGCGATCATCAGACAAACTGATTTTTTTGTTTTTTTTAAATTGAATCTATTTATGCTTGTTTGTGTTTGATTATGTTTGGCGATGGGAGGGTGAATTTTTGGGATGACACTCTCACACACACAGACATACATACACGTGTAAGCATTATAGTTCACACAAACACACCCATCCGACATTAGGCACAAATACACACCCATGCAGCCGAGCATACTTACATACGCAACTGTAATTCTATTTCGGTCTCGGGACAGTATGTAGCAATGTTCTTTTAGCAAGGGTCAGGTGGGGGGTGTTCTTGGTTCTTTTTCAAACAGATTTACACTTCTTCACACACACATACACACATATAGACGTGCGTATACACTCTTATTGGTCTGGGCCTATTCTTACCATATTGGTTATGTGGGTTCTGTTTGAGGACATGGCAATCATGATGATTTTCATTTTCAACACTGCTTGTGTATTATTGACGATTGTCACTATGTTGATAGTGCTAATAATTGATATTATAATTGGCAATAATAGTTATTGATGTGTTAACGGAAAATTTAGTCGTAATGATGATGGAAACGAAAGTATAATGGTAAAAAAATGTGACAAAATGGTAATTATGATTATAGTTGTGGTGATCATGATAATAATGGTGAAAATAGTAATAATAAAAAAAATAAAAAAAATAAAAAAATTAATAATAATAGCAATAATAATGAAAACAATGACAATGGTAAAAAGCAGTACTAATGGTGTTAGAGAAGGTTATGAAGTGATTGTGGTAACACCAGTATTGATAGTGAATATAATACAGTGTAACCCGGATATAAGAGAGTTGTCGGGGCCGGAGAGTAAGTCTCTTATATCCGGGTTTATCTTATATCCGGGTTTGGTCTATTATATATACATTAACACAGGCTCTAATTTGGGACCAGAGAAAATCTCTCTTATATCCGGGTCTCATATCCGGGTTACACTGAGGTGCATAAACTGGTAACACTAATATTAATAGCGAAAGTAATAGTGGTCTTTATAAAATGACACTGACGTTTGAGTGGTTATATATATATATATATATATATATATATATATATATATATATATATATATATATATGAATTTTGAAAGTTATTTTTTAAAAAGTATCTTTTTAAATTTGGCTACAAAACTAACAACTGTGTGGTACAAAGTTAATAATAAGGATATTTTATCTCTATTTTGTCTTTGCGCAAAATTTATGTAAAATTCAACAAAAAGCAAAAAAGGTACAAAATGTTTAAAGACACATCAATAAACGACATACAATATTTAATACTCCATCTTTTATTTGCTATGACAGCTGTCAGACGTTTAGAATAATTTGAAATAAGTTTTTTCACAGACATTAACTCCAATTTTATTCCGTTCCTGCTGACAAATTACATTAAAATTGATCAAGTTTTGAGCATTCCTCTGATGAATTCTATTTTTAAGCTCCGTTCATAGATCATCTGTGGGATTTAGATCAGGCAACTAACATGGTCACTCGAAAATCCTTATGTTCTTTGCCTTTGCCTACGCCTCGTTTTCACTCCAGTATGCTTTGGTTCATTAACATGTTGAAACAGACAACACATGGATAGTTTAAGATGTTTTGTCAATTGAACCATTTCCTTTTCTAGTATTTCACTGTCCATTGTTCCTTCAATACTATGTATTTCACATGTACCCCTAAAAGAAAACTAAATTAAATCCAAATC
This sequence comes from Acanthosepion esculentum, assembly GCA_964036315.1. Classification (NCBI taxonomy): domain Eukaryota; kingdom Metazoa; phylum Mollusca; class Cephalopoda; order Sepiida; family Sepiidae; genus Acanthosepion; species Acanthosepion esculentum. The sequence continues at coordinate 62,844,298 of OZ038493.1, read as the reverse complement.
ATTATACTTATAATATTTTTACAAAATCTAACCTTAAAAATCAACTCATGTCTTACAGGTTGAAATAAAGTTTAGTCTTGGTTTTGGTTTGGTTTGGTTTGGTTTGATTTACAGCATATCAACCTCAATGGGTTATTTAATGCCTACAATTTTTATTGCTGGTGATATTTTTTTTTTTCAAAAATGTATTTCTAGTAATATTTTTTTTCTTCAAGAAATCTAGTTCTGGTAATATTTTTTCTCCAAAAATATATTGCTGGTAATAATTTTTTTAACAAAGTATTTCTGGTATTAAACCCTATTTTTACACATTCATAGTGTTTTGGCACCAGTTTGGAGGCTAACTATTTGCCCATAGATGGGACCCTAACAGGTGCTACCACCCAGGATCAGGGTGGATCTGGAAACACCAGTAATTAAAAGGTGGCTCCACGCTCCTCAAAACCTCCTGATCAGAGGCCTTGGTGTTGGACGTAGTTTATCGTCTTACCCAGGACGCGGATGTAGTTTATCGTCATACTCAGGACGGGTTTAGTCTTAGGTCCAAGCTTGAGAACTATGAATCTTTTCTAATAATGCCTGGAACAATATTCTAGGAAATTCTTGGCCATTTTACTTGAATTCTAGTATTGTTCTGATGAGCACTCCTGTTACTAAATTGGTAAATAGCTCTCACCATTTTAGTTTTGAATTAGCTAGGTTTAACCGTAAGTTCTATTAGAATAGCTTATTTTCTTACACTTCCCGCCTGTCGAAATCCTTTCCGGTTTCTTGATTCCAGAGACCTGCGTTCTTCATAAATTTAAACACAACGTCATTCGCTATCTTCTGTTTTCCTAATTTCTGTTCTTTTATTGTCCTTTCTCCTCGCTAAATCCTTTTTATTCCTTTTCACTCACAATAACCCCTTGCGTCTTAGCAGCATTAGCGCCTTTCTTGAGGTGAAATGATTTTTTTAAAAAAAAAGAAAGAAAAAGAAATCACGTAGAGTACAGGAATATGGAAGTGCCGTCGTTCAAACTCTTTCAGATGATAATCCTATTCAGACAACGGAGGAATTTGATGAAAAACGTCATACTGATCAGACAACGAATAATAAAATGTAAGGAAAGTTTGGCGAATACACAAAAGAACAGGAAAATGGGCTCCACATGAATTGTCAGCTCAAAGCATTGGACCACATTTCACCAACTGTGTGTTTCACTTTTGCGAAACAGGAAAAAATCGTTTTTTTTTTTTAATGGAAAATTGTTACTGAAGATAAGAAGCAAATTCTTCACGTTAATCCGGAATGTTGAAACTCCTGGGCGGATTCAGAAATGGCCGCAACATTATAAATTAAAACCTAACATTATGAGAACAATATAATTCCTCTGTAGTTGATAGAATATAAAAAAAAACATTAATGTATTATGGCACGGTGGAGTAATGCGGCTCGGATTGAGGAATCGGAGTTCGAATTCCAGTCGAATCTATTACATCCACTTACGTGATAATACCCTTGGGAAAAGTGTGAATCCTCTTCTTCTCCCCCCGTCCAGCTATGGGTAAATAGCAGGACAGACAGGGTTCTGTAGCCTTGGATGGCAACTGGTCTACCGCAGAAAGAAATGGCAACCTACTGCAGGAAAAAATCTGCCTCGTCAGTCATGTATCATGATCGCCTAATCGTGTATCACGCATGGCACATAACTGATAGAATATATTATGAATGAGCCGGATGGTTAACATTGCGACCATGGAAATCGTGTTCGAATTTCACCATGGTCAATTTGTTGAGGCGATTACTTCTTGCTAATATTGGTGTTGCTTCGTTGAGAAGTGTCAAAACAAACAGCATTCTAGAGGTTGGCCCAGGCATGAAATTGGGGTAGACGGAACTGTTAAGAAGCCATCGCTAGTTGGGCTGGAACAAAATCACAAGTCATCGTTTCCGAGAGGTTTTGCGTACTAGCCTGATCAGGCCTTATGCGATCGTCCCCTAAAACTAGTGACAAAACACCGGTCATCTTATTTGCTGTATAGACCTTAGTTTGTTGAAAAAAAAATCGAATGTGCCTGAGCAGGTGTCTGCAACAGCGATTATCTAGCTCCTCCCCCAACAGACGAGCAAACTTTGAAACGTGTGACCAATAATTATATATATATATATATATATATATATATATATATATATATATATATATATATATAATTGTGGCATATATATATATGTTGCATATATATATATAATTGTTGCATATATATATATATATAATTGTGGCATATATATATGTTGCATATATATATATAATTGTTGCATATATATATATATATATGCTGCATATATATATATACATATATATATGCTGCATATATAGATATATATATATATTTGTTGCATATATATATATACATATATATATGTTGCATATATATAGATAGATATATTTGTTGCATATATATATATATATATATATATATATATATATATATATATATATATATACAGCAACTTATGGACGAATCTCTTCGACTTATCGTTATAAACCAATCAAACATTCTATTTTACTTCTCTCTTTTTTCTCGCCGAGGATGATAGCGGACGTGTTTGGCGAGCAAACGGTCAGAAAGCAACCATTAATGACAGTTTCAGGGAAACGACGCCGTTGATAAATGAAGCGAACCAGCACCGACCAATCAAATGGCGCGATTTAAGGTAATGCCAAGATTTAGTCAGCAGGTGGCGCTGACTGCAGCTGCTGCGAATCCACCATTAAACTCATGTTAAAGCCTGGAAATTATGCACAATATTTTAAAATATTTTTTTTATTTTTTTCCTCTTGGATTAAGCTTATTCCTGTGAATATTTTT
>OZ038493.1:62768945-62836445 GCA_964036315.1 Acanthosepion esculentum | reverse complement strand
TGTATAGCCAGTTTCTCTACTTTAAAGTTCATGTACTACCACACTTCTCCTTTCACTTTCATTTATCAAAACACATGAAACTTTCACTTTCTTTATCTGACATTATTTTAACTTTCATTGTCAATGATTTTTGTTGTAGGTTTCATTAGCTTAGCCCTATTTTGAAGTTCCACTTTAATTACTTTAATAGTACCATTTAATAGCTATGTAGTCTTCTTTCTACGTTAAAATTTTTTATTCATTTTATCTTATTTATCTGTATTTATCTTTATCTTTACATATTTTCTACAAGTATGAAAAGAAGCCATTTTATCTCCGGATTAACTTATTTTGTATGATATTCCTTGTCACGGGAACCACGCAGGTCAGAATTATGATTGGTTTGTTTAAAGCTTCTCCTTTATATACTTAACATCAATGTTCACAGACGCATGCGCTTAAACCCGCTTAAAATCTAGACAGAGGTTACTTAAGTCTGCTTCACACTATTGATCTTGAGAAAGGCATGAATACATTTTGCCCTGGGCGTTATCACATCGTTGGATATCTCAACAAAATGCCCCTATATAACTGATGAATGAAAAAAGTATGTTTTAATTTGCATATGAGCGAACACTTTCCCATGTGTACCTTGCCTGAAAAAGTAGTAGCAACATAATTTTATTACATGCACTTATCCGTCACAATGGCTAATAATATCTATCTATCTATCTATCTTTCTCTCTCTCTCTCTCTCTCTCTCTCTCTATATATATATATATATATATATATATATATATATATATATATATTATTTATATATTATATATGCGCGGTACTTATTGGAAAGCGCTCGATAACTGTGATAGAGGTTATATATATATATATATATATATATATATATATATATATATATATATATATATATAGCTCCACAAATTCAACCCAGATATTAACCGTAAGACCCAGAATTGGAATTAGAAGAAAGATAGAGTGAAACTAAAGGAAGGCCGAAAAAAAGTAGTTTTATAAAACGAAATTAATTATTAATTATATAGATAAATTGTACTCACTAAAAAGTATCAAAATATGCTTACAAATAACAAGATTAACAAAAAATCGTGTTTAGATGGTTTATAGTAAGAAAGAAAATATTAAAAAAAATATTTTTATTAATGAATAAGAATAATTTAACGATAAATATATTATCTATTTAAAATTTTAAAGTTAAGTTAAATTGATATGAATACAAACCATACTTAGTAATATATATATATATATATATATATATATATATATATATATATATATAAAATTGTATATTTGAGCAACACTCTCTCTTTTGTACAAGTTTCATTAAAAACGACTAACAAGGTATTAGGTTAAGTTTTTTATTTAATATTTCTTGTGTTCTAATGACGTTCAGACAAGAAGAAAATTATATGAACACAAGAAAAATGAAATAAACATAACCGCAGTATGTTTTCAATCGCTTTAACTTATATATATGTATATCATAATTAAGTAATTCATCGATATTTTTTTAAAAGAAACCTCAACAGAATGCAGAAAGCACTGGACGGCCGTTTCGCCCTATATTTGGGACTCATCAGCAGAGCGCAGGCACGCCCAGGAATTGAAACCCGGACAGTTACGTTAAGCAAACGTCAAACCAACTGTGCCACGGGCCCCGGTGACGAAGGGGTAGCGAATTAAACTCGGCATAGCGCCGCTCATTCCCATAATCCGTGGTGGAACTCATCCAAGTTCCTTAAACGGCCGTCCAGTGCTTTCTGCATTCTGGTGAGGTTTCCTCTATAAAAAGAAAAAACTCGATGAATTACTTAATTATGATTATCTCAAATCGTCCTAACAATTTCTTATATATATATATATATATATATATATATATATATATATATATATATATATATATATATATATATATATATATATATATATATATATATATATATATATATAATACAAAGATTTGAACACTAATATTCCATGGTCATGATTTATTCCATTGGAATCGCATCTGTAGGTCTGATGAAATGGATCGTTTCAAATCTTTTTATTATATCCTTACTCTGTCCTGGACATTGAGTTCTACCTGGATCATATCCTCTTGTAATTATTTATATATATATATGTATGTGTATATATAATTGCATATGTATGTGTATATTTACCACTAATATTGTCTCTCTCTCTCTCACACTCTCTCTCTCTCTCTCTCTCTCTCTCTCTCTATATATATATATATATATATATATATATGCAGGTTGCGATGATTACATTGTCGTCTAAATTACGCAAAAATAAAAAGTAACACTGACATCGCATGTTAACAGATATATTTACCAAAATTAAACAAAAATATCATGAAAGGATTAAATTTATTCAATAAAATTGCCATTGACTTCAGCCACGGCCGCTACACGACTTCGGAATCTCCTGCAACTCTTCTAGACGGTCTCTTTGTTTAATTTGGTGAATGCTGCCATAATTACTTGCCTTTAGTTCATCTTTGGTGTTGCAAGGAGGTATGTTGGTCTCTCGCTTAACTACGGCTCGCTCATCAGGGGGTTGCTGTCTAGGGAGTTAGGTGGCCAGATGTAAAGGGTGATGTTGTCACAGAAATTGTCTGATAACCATTACTGGGTTCAGTTGCTTGTGCGGCATTGTGCAGAGTCCTGTTGCCAGACATAAGGTCTTCCAGCAGCCACCCTCCTGATCCAGGGAAACAAACTCCTCAGGGCACTTGATATATATCTCCGTGTTGTGGGAAGATGGATGGAGGCATAACGTACTCATAACTAGTGATCACTCCTAACAGCTTCGTAATCACCATTAGACTCATCCAACTCTTTCCGAATTCTTGCAATGTCCTCAGATTGACTCCCAAACAATGTTCGTATTGGAGCATCCGGTGTTAATGACAAACAGTACAACATGTCGTTTCCAAATTTCTGGCGAATTGAATTGCGTCATGAAACTCATTTTCTAACAGACGGTGTACAATTGACCCTATTAGCCAAATACGCGGATTTTATTTTGTAACATATATTTATATACAAACGCAAAAATGTTATTGTTTTTTCAAAATTTTTAGGTACAAGAACGCACACAAATTTTCCTTTTGTCTTTATTCATATCGTTCTTTTACAGATGTACTCTATCTGGAATTTTTACACACAGATATATATAGTGCCTAAAACCCATACACAGGCCTTGTGGGTTAAATCTTCGAACGTTGCTAAAAGTGATGATCATGCCAGATTACGTGCTCTCCTCTAGAAGCTCTAACCAAGGTCCGCTCAGCATAGTTGCAGCGTAAACCAATCTCTGTTATAGATGCCTGCAAACAAATGTGTCGGAGGAAGCTTCTGTAACAAAGACTGGTCATCCTGACAGAAGGGTGTGTTCTAAAAAACGAGTAACCGTCCATTTTACGTTAGGTTTGTCAAAACTTTGGTTCTGAGTCTGACATTGACATTTGTAGGAGTCTTTAGTTTTAATTTAATTGAAAAATATTACCTATGATTGATTTGGGACATCACTCATTTCAATCAATCTATCTATCTATCTATCTATCTATCTATCTATCTCTGTCTGTTCATGATCTCTCTCTCTTTCTCTCTCTCTCTCTCTATATATATATATATATATATCAATCTGTTCATGATCTTTCTATCTCCGTCTGTTCATTATCTGTCTATCTATCTATCTATCTATATCTGTATGTTCATAATCTAGCTAGCTAGCTATCTGTTCGTGATCGATCTATATTTCTCTCTCTCTCTCTCTCTCTCTCTCTCTCTCTCTCTCTCTACACACACACACACACGGACACACACACACATATATATATATATATATATATATATATATATATATATATATATATATATATATATATCAATCGTCCACGATCTTTCTATCTCCGTCTGTTCATTATCTATATATATATATATATATATATATGTCTGTTCATGATCTAGCTAGCTAGCTAGCTATCGGTTCGTGATCGATCTACATCTCTCTCTCTCTCTCTCTCTCTCTATATATATATATATATATATATATATATATATATATATATAAGGAAAAATATGGAAAAACAAAAAATCCGAATATGCAAGTTTACTGCTTTTAATGTTGTTTCAATGTCAACAGTAAACTTGCATATTCGGATTTTTTGTTTTTCCATATTTTTCCTCATACTGTCGGATCTATATCCACATATTTGCTTATATATATATATATATATATATATATATATATATATATATATATATATATCAGTCTGCTCTTATGGATCTATTTCCTTCTGTGTTTATATCTATATATTCATCTATTTTGCGTGTAGAATATATTCTAGGTTTGAACAGAAATTCTCCTGGCCAGACATTAAATATTAACAACAAATAACCTGTTTTAAGCAAAATTGTTTGGAAATTCAAAGTAGTATTTTGACGGTAACTTATCTCTAGGTCTCTTGCACATTAAAAAAAATACAGTCTGCAAAGTCTTCTTTCAAGAAGCCAGTCGGCTACATCGTCATGTTCTCTTTAACGTCGTTGAGAGTTTGACTTTCAACTGTGAGCTGAATTTTGGAACTGCAGTTTATTAAACAGATGCTATAAAAAAAAAAGTCTACACGGAACGGGAATAATGTGTAAGCGGTTTGTCATGAGACACAGTAACACAGTACGCTGCACATGCAATAAGGACCCAAAACCGACTGAGTAGCTTCGCGCGAGATTCTCTGTTCACACATGTACAATGAGTTTTACTCCTATGGACTGCCAAGTTAAACCAAGAATGTCTGAAGAGTTGTCGAGATTTTGACAGTGAATGATAACTTACTGGGGAGACATCGCGTGTATATATATATATATATATATATATATATATATATATATATATATATATATATACTGTACTCCATCAAACTCCACTTGCTACGGAAACCATTGCAGCAATAATGTAGAGAGGCTGAGACTTTATGACTTAAATACCTACCTACTCAACATAAACACACACATACACACACATATATATGTATACATCGATATATGTATGTGTGTGTATATATATATATATATATGTGTGTGTGTGTGTGTGTGTGTGTGTGTTTGTGTGTGTGTGTGTGTGGAGACAGAGAGAGCGAGAGGAAGATAGGGAAGAAAACTCCATTAATTAGATTAACTTTATTGAATTATTCTTTGAATGACTATTTTACAATAGTAATTAAGGTGCATTATTTATTAATTTAAAAAAAGTAAAAAAAATATCTGAAATCTTGCTCAAATTATTGGACCAATAGTCCATGTCACGTCAATGGAAAAATACACTTACAATAATAGAAATAGTGAATTGCTACAATATTCAAAAATCTAGCTTCGCATTTCTGCCCGTTCAAAAAAATTCTTATCTGTTAATAAAAGCACACTTTTTTAATAAAACATCTTTCGACAAGTATCACATTCATTTTCGTCTTGGAATTTTACCCGAAATTACATGAAATTGAGAAAAAATTCACATCTGTGGCTGAGGATGTTAAATGTTTTTACCGAAAGTACTTGCAAGCAATATGAACCGGACATCGAATTCATTGTACAATTAATAAAGACAAAGATCATATCGTTCAGCGAGTGGTCAGTGAATTAATGCCTTCTTAATCTGTTAGCGAAGTGAGTTTGCCATTAATTACATTAACTTTATTGATTTATTCTTTAAATGACTATTCTACAATACTAATTAAGCAGCATTATTTATTATATATATATATTGTTGAAACTTGGCGTATGGTTCGTTCTACTTCGTCGCCATTGTTGAGTCTTGACTCATTGTTGAATCTCGACTAATGCATGGAATAATAATGCAACACAAAATGTACTTAGAACAAGAATGTATTATAACAAGAAAGTGTACACAATATTTACATATAGTATTTCTGTATATTTCTGGGAAGACCGTTCCTGGAGAATGTGTTGACTAAGTCGCAGTCGGGCAGAGTCTCTAGCTGGATCTCTGAATTCGCTCCTCTGTCTTCCGGTACCAACCATTATTTATATAGTCGGTAGTCACCTATGCAGATTAGGTGGATCCTACCACAACATATATATATATATAACATCTCTGTATATGTTAGTGTATGCATGCATTATATCCACATACACATAATCATATATCCATATATATATATATATATATAGAGAGAGAGAGAGAGAGTGATACAGAGAGGCAGACAGGGCGAGACGGTGTGGACATAGGAATCAACAGGGCAAGGTGATAGTCAGTTTTAGGCCAGTAACGCTACTCCTTAAATAGGTTCTATATATAAGTCACTGGGAGATTAAGAGAAGTAGAGAAAGAGGTTTATTACGGTCACGGCCTTTAGATTATTTATTAATTTATTCGTTTCTTTATTATTTTATCGATGATTATATTTCATTTATTTAATTTTATATTTGTTTCCGTGTACTTTTTTTGAGGTTTAAATTTTGGTATTTGGAATAAACATTATTTAGGTTATGTGGTTTTATAGCGAAACGTGTTTTTAGCAGTTTTTTGTTTTTTTTACTTCACTGTACATACATATATATAAACATCTAGATATTAAGTTAAAATATCCTTGATAATGGCTAACAAAATAACCGAAAGCGCTCGGATTTGGGCAGTTTTTACACACTTTATGTCCAGAAAAGAAAACATTTTATTGCAAGAAAAATTGAATAAAAAGCTTAATAGCAGTAGCTTGTCTGTCGTCGTTAATGAAATTCATATATATATATATATATATATATATATATATATATATATATATATATATATATATATATATAAATATATATATATATATATATATATGCGTGTGTGTGTGCGTGTATATATATTATATATATATATATATATATATATATATATATATATATATATATATATATATATATATATATATATATATATTCTCCATTTTGCCAACGTTATTTTAGTGTACTGAAATCTCAGCTCGTATTTTCCTCTCGGGAGAGATCGGAAGATAATGTTTAGTTTCACGCATCTAAAACGGGAATAAAATCACAGAAGTATATCAAGATCCTTTCTTGTTTTTCTGCATTTTTTTTTTTTTGCATCTATTCTTCCCCGTGACCAGCACTGATGTGTCGGGGGAGGACTGGACAAATAAGCCCATAAAACCAAAATCTCTCACACGGGCCTTTGAGCATCTCATCGGAAGTAATGACTTCGAACAAAAGCCTCTTTCGCCATCTTTCCCGCCAATTCCTCTTTTCCTCCCCACTTTTCTTCTTTTTTTTTTTTTTTTGTTATTCTCGGTAGTACTGACTGTAAACTGAGACCACAAGCCTGATTTGTAAGTTCAGTCAATCTTCAGAAACTCTAAGACTTTGTTGCCGAAGAGACATTTTGTCCTTTTTCTTAAACATTTTTCAACCTCGTAGATATATTTTTAGCATTCTAAACGAAGGATAAAGAATCCTTATTTAATGGAAATAGCCTTCTTATTCATTCAGAGATAATTCTGCTTTTTTCGATGTCGTAAGCCCTGTGTCCTCTTCGCACAATAGACGGATTTAGTCGATTTCTCCTTTCCGCATGGATTCTCCTTTGTATTTCTCGTACACTGCTTAAAATTTAAAGTGAACATTCTGTAAAAACTGTCGGTAAACTTTGGTAGGAGCCTGTAAGAGATCTGCAAAGCTTAGTCCAAGAAAAAATCCTCTGCAGTGAGACACCCAAAGATCGAACTCACTAAATCAGAGAACTTGTTTATTTGCTTGTTTCTTTCTATCTATCGATCGATCTGTCACAGATTGTCCGTATCATCTATCTATCTATCTATCTATCTCTGCCTGTCTATCTATCTCTATCTCTCTCTCTCTCTATCTATATATATATATATATATATATATATATATATACACACACACACATATATATATATGTATATATATATATATATATATATATATATATATATATATATATATATATGCTATATTTATGGGATAAAGTGCTCAATATCAGATATAGAGCGTGTGTAAATATAAAAGTGAACATTGACGTCAACACTTTTGTACAAACACACAAACAAGTTTCATTAAAAAGAACTGAGAAGGTATGTATTTTTTTATAGTTTTTCTTCCTCCAATTTTTGAGTAAGGAGCGTGCTCGAACACTCAACATCTTATTCGAAAATTGTAAAAATACAATAGAATATTAAACAAAACTACCTTTGCGGTTCTTTTTAATCAGACTTGGCTGGAGGAATATTTGTTGCCTAAACATAACAAAATGCACACGCACACACATATATATGTGTATATATATGTGTGTATATATATATATGTATATGTGTGTGTGTATATATATATATATATATATATATATATATATATATATATATATATATATATTTCTTTTCCCCTCCCTCTCTCATCTTCTGAGCTTTAAGATTATATCGTCTATTGTGTATAGTGTGTATGCCACCACAAAATGTATACTCTTTTCCGGTGTATCTTTAATGTATTAGACATTTGAAAATATTCATATTTCTCTCACTTAAACCGTCTTTGACTCCCCTCTTTTAAAATTTCTCTCTGTTAAATTTTAATCCCCCCTTCATCTTTAGACCTTCCTGTCCTTCTCTCGTCTGTTACCCCTCCCTATAGCTTTCATTTACTCTAGCATTCGTCCCACACTCTCATACATACACTCTCACTAAATTTTATTTTTTATTCCCGGAGTTGTTTTTTCTGTTTTTTTTTTAATTTGTAGGTCTGATGAATTGGATCGTATTTACGATTCCAATGGAATAAATTATGACCATGGAATATTAGTGTTTAAGCCTTTTTATTATATATATGTATATATATATATATATATATATATATATATATATATATATATGATAAATTATAGTTTTAAGGCATGCTTCATTCAAAGTGATCAATATCAGGGTTAGAGTATATAAAATTGGACACTGGAGTTAACACAGAAGGGCGGCCTTTTATTCTTGCTTAAACGCAATCTTCAGGCCATTAGAAACATTTCGTTCAAGCAACTGTTGTGACCAAGTAAATGTTTAAGAAATAACAAAAAACAGGATTGCAGATATATCATGTATTAAACAGCAGTACAGCAGAAGAGTATTACACGACTAGTGAGTGGGTGTCGGTAGACCAGCGTTCAATCTACTCGACTGTTCCCCACCCCAGGCCTTCTCTCCTACTAATCTTATAGTAGGCGGAAGAGTCAAACATAGACTCTTTACAAGGAGGACACCACAACAGTAATGAAGCATGTTGTCGCCGCTGAGTTTTGACCTCAATGTACAATATTATATATATATATATATATATATATATATGTGTGTGTGTGTGTGTTTGTGTGTGTGTGTGTGTGTGTGTCTTAGTGTGTGTGTGAATGTCTGTATATAATTTGCTCGCACAGCTCCATGTAGGAGATACTAGTTTGTAACAATTAATATCTTTGACGGTTCAACATCACAGAGCAGACCTTGAGGTTTCTTAATTCCTGAGGGGTAGTTGTACTCTCAGTGAGGCGCCTTACCTCGGACGTCTATTTGGACTGAAGCTCAGTCTAGAGGCTGGGAAAATGGTCGATTCCTTGTACCACTTCAGAAAGTACGTAACGCTTTCTGCCACATCAGACCAAAAATGACGTATTGCTGCCACGTCTACGCCGGAGCTACACACATCTCACTTCCCATTCCCAACAGAGTTTAAAGGCGTTTGTACGGCCTTGTGGGTGATGACTTGTTTTCCACCCTACAGCCCCTTTCCCACAGGCAAAATGTTGTCAGCCTTTCGCTACTCTATCGCTACTTTCGTGGCAGATTTTTACATTCCTTGGTTTCACTGGTTCAGACATTCACCGCTAGGACACACCAGTCTACCGCATTCTCTTTATATTCCATTGGTGAGGAGGAAGTTACACTCAGCCATCTTCTTCCTCCAGAAATGTTACATTATGGAACTGCTGTGGCCTTGTTAGGGCCAGAAATAAAGACACAAGAGAGGAATTGAGTTAAACAAATATATTAACAGAAACAGTAATACAAACATATACAAACAAAAGTGTTACCGCAAAAAAGTTCGGTACGACTGTTAAAGCTGAATGATGGATACTTCCCTCTCCAAAAGGCAGGACCTGCTCCTATTTATAGCTGGGAGAGTCAATGCGTGCGTGGGTAAATTACCATAACAGGAAGCGATACCCGAGAGTATGTTTCCCCGATCACTAAAAATCTCTTTAAATCTAGGGTAAACCGTTGTCTATCCTATATTTTCACATAGGCACCTCTTGCTTCTACTGTAACAGGGTACTGACTTGAATGGTTGAGAAAAAATGAAACGAGTTAAGAATTATGTTTTAAACAATGAAATGAATTTACGAACGGTTGCTTTAATATCTTTGACGGTTCAACATCACAGAGCAGACCTTGAGGTTTCTTAATTCCTGAGGGGTAGTTGTACTCTCAGTGAGGCGCCTTACCACGGACGTCTATTCTCTCACTTAAACAGTCTTTGATTCCCCTCTTTTAAAACTTCTCTCTGTTAAATTGCTTAAACGCAATCTTCAGGCCATTAGAAAAATTTCGCTCAAGCAACTGTTGTGACCGAGTAAATGTTTAAGAAATAACTAAAAACAGGATTGCAGATATATCATGTATTAAACAGTAGTACAGCAGAAGAGTATTACACGACTAGTGAGTGTATGTCGGTAGACCAGCGTTTTTTTTGTCTATATATATATATATATATATATATATATATATATATATATATGTGTGTGTGTGTGTGTGTGTGTGTGTGTGTGTGTGTGTTACAAAACAACGATGTTGGTGTGACCAACAGACAGCTTGCCAGACGATCTAACACCTTAGACAATAGAAACTCCCGAACAAGAAAAGAAACAAGCAAGAAAGGTCAAAAGGCAAGCACCTACCTACATAGTAAAGTGCTCAACGTCGTTAAACCTTTCTGCACACCCTTACGGCAAACTTCTACTTTCTGTTACGACTGTGTTTTATATTTGGTGAACAATTATAAAATAAATGAAAAATATGTGAATTGAATAAGTAACTTTCTAGACGACTTTAAATCTGTGGAACAGTTTCACGTAGCTTTACAGAAAGAGAGAATGAGTTTATTATGGAATATTTTTACACTATATAAATATTTTATGAACAATTTAAAATGTATTCCCTCGTGGCGAAACACATTTAATACGAATTGTTTCTGTTGCATAATACTTTGAAATCTTGAATACAGATATATTTAAATATAGCGGTCCATAAAATGACAGGATGACGCTAACAAAAATTTTATTTACGATACTGACGACATTAAGCTCCAAATAATGTTCGAGTTTATCCAAAAGTTTTCCGTCCTGGGTATGACGTTAAACTAGATCCGCGCCCTCGGTAAGACGATAAACTACGTCCAACAGCAAGGCCTCTGATCAGGAGGTTTTGAGGAGCGTGGAACCACCTCTTAATTGCTGGTGTTCCTAGGTCTACCCTGACCCAGGGTGGTAGCACCTGTTAGGGTCCCAGCTATAGGCAAATAGTTAACACCCAGACTACATCCGCGTCCTGAGTATGACGATAAACAACATCCGCGTCCTGGGTAAGACGATAAACTACGTCCAACAGCAAGGCCTCTGATAATACGTTTTTGATAAAATAATGTTGCCAGCTGTACGATTTTGAAAAAAATAATATTACCAGCTATACGTTTTTGAAAGAATAGTGTTGCCAGCTATACGTTTTTGAAAAAAAAGATAATATTACCAGCTATACGATTTGAAAAAATAATATTACCAGCTATACGTTTTTGAAAAAAAATATTACCAGCTATACGTTTTTGAAAAAATAATATTACCAGCTATACGTTTTTGAGGAAAAAAAATATTAACAGAAATAGATTTTTGACAAAGGAAAAATATTACCAGGAAAAAAAAGAGTTATCGGCATTGAATGACTCATTGAGGTTGATATGCCATCAAACAAACCAAACCAAACCAAACCAAACAAACCAAACCAAAAGTGTTGGTCCAGATGTGCAACAACATTTTCTAAAATTATAAAAATAAAATGAATAGTTAAACAGACAGACTTTGCTGCTTGAATTTAACAAAACACATTTCATTGAATTCTGGGCTTATATATATATATATGTGTGTGTGTGTGTGTGTGTGTGTGTTACTAAACAAACAAAACAACGATGTTGGTGTGACCAACAGACAACTTGCCAGACGATCTAACACCTTAGACAATAAAAACTCCCGAACAACAAAAGAAACAAGAAAGAAAGGTCAAAAGGCAAGCACCTACCTACATAGTAAAGTGCTCAAAGCCTAGACGACACAGAGCAAAATACTTTTGACAACGTCAGCACTTAACAAAGGACAGCTCGAGCCGTTACTCAAGTTTCACGCTCTCGCGACCTGCAGACAGAAGTATTTTAGTATTTTATTCCTATAACCATAACACACCTAAGCAAAGAAAAAGGTAATAAAAAATATATATGAACTACTGTTATGGTGAAACACACCTAGTCTATAAATAATAGACTCTTCCATCTAATATAAGTAGGAGTCAGTGGGAGTCGAATACGAAAGTAGTCAGCTACCACAACTAGGTTACTCTGCGAAATACTTATTATAACAAGTTCCTAACGTTTTTGTACGTTGAACCTATTTAGGACCGAATTTAGTCCAAATACAGTTTCCACTGAGGAAATAACTATACAACAACTACATTATTATGAAGAATTATATCTACGTATGTAGCCATAATTCATCGGTGCTCTTCTTCTTCTTCTTCTTCTTCTCGTATCTCTTCTATGTGACATATCTCTTCAGGTCGTGAGCGTTAATGGTTCTCCATAATTTCCTATTCTGTGTAGCTGTCAGCAATATTTTCCTTTTTACTATCACTTTCACTCCTTGTTCTGCTATCCACTTACACGGGTTTATTCGGAAGGTTACTCGGTATTTACCCGAGCTCCCCAGAGTGGGATGTGACATAAGGCCGACTTAACGTGAGTTTTTCGTAGCCCGTAGGCCCGGACAAAAATTCCCCGTAGACCCCGTAATAACGGGGTCGGGTTTATCTACCTCCCCAGACGTCTAGCTCCCTTCGGCATAACCTCGTCTGGGTTCCTCGCTGCCTTCGGGCAGAGAGTTCGACAAGCACTAAGAGCTTAGAGCGCGGCTAAGACATAGTTCGGTAGGTTTCACTCAGTAAGGCCTCTGAGTGTCAAATTTGCCAGGCCTTCTTTTCTCACTATATGTCCTATAAACTTTGTCGCTTTCTGATTTTAAGTATAATTGTCTTTTTTCTCTTTTCCTTAAAATGTCCCCGTTGTGTATTGGTCTCCAGAGAAAATAAGAAATAAAACTATAGCGCGTGGTTTGAATCTTTGCCTGCTAATTAGTAAGGTAGACTTCTTATATTAAAGGTTATGAGTTCAAATCTTGCCCGAGGCTTACTTTTTATTTCTGATCCTCACTAGTTAATACTTCTTTATTGTTAGTACCTGTTGCAATCTTATAATGGCCGAGAATTGCAACAAAAAGCCAACAGATAAGTCTTATACTATTAGGTTTGTCGGAAAATAATTTCGGATTTTAGAATAAACCTTTTGTGTTCTAAAAATTATTATAACAGGTACGCAAAAATATATTACTCATTACTAATGATTAAAGTGTCCTCTTTGTTAATTTTATATCAATTTCTTTCAGATTGTAACTGAAAACATCATATACAACTCATCTTGGACAGGAAAAAAACATAAGTGCGTTTATTTTTTTTAATGTTTCTCAAAATGTTGCCAACATTAAGAGAGGATGGCGTGGAATATCCATTTGTGATCGGACAATATGGCGATAGTTTCTGTAAACCCACAGCGGGGGATACGTGTCATGAAGATAATGGTAGTAGAGGACGTCCATCTGCAACTGCTAATCAACATCTGAAAGCACAAGTCGAACAAAATCCACGTTAAAGTGTCAGAGTAATGTTTCAGACTGTCAGCGTTTCAACAATATCGAACTGTCTCAAAGAAATTGGCAAGGTGAAGAAACTCGATAAACGGGTTCGATATGAACTCAGTGAAGGTTAAAGATTTCGACATTTTGGAGTGTGTTCAATGTTATATATGCGGAATTGCAATGATCCATTTCTTGATCGAATAGTGATTTATGATGATTGGTTTGGTTTGATTTGTTTTACAGCATACCAACCTCAATGGGTCATTTAATGCCGACAAATTTTTTTATTGTTGGTAAAAACTTTTTTTCAAAAATGTATTTCTGCTAATATTTATTTCTTCAAACTCTTTGGGGTTTAACTCTTTGCCCATAACTGGGACCCTAACAGGTGATACCACCCCGGGTCAAGGTGGACCTCGGAATACTAGCAATTAAGAGGTGGTTCCACATTCCTCAAAACCTACTGATCAGAGGCCTTGTTGTTAGACATAGTTTACCCAGGACGCCGATGTATTTTATCATCATACCCAGGACGGGATTTATGATGAAAAATGGATCCCTTATGACAATCGTAAATTATCGGCTCAATGGCTTGACCATGCCGAAGGACCCAAACACTTTCCAGAGCCTAAATTGCACCAATAGAAAATTATGGTGAATTTCTGGTGGACTTTATCCACGACAGATTTATTGGATCTAACATGAGAATCAGTGCCGAAGTTTAATGCCAGTAGCTGCATGAAATGCACATTCAATTGAGCAAAATTCAACCGGCATTGGCTAATCGACGAGGTGCAATTCTACTTCATGACAATGCCCGACCCCATACTGACAGGATGACACTGCAGAAGCTCACCGACGTGGGCTTGAAACTTTGCCACACCCACCATATTTCCTCTGATTTCTCTCCCACTGATTATCACTTTAACAAGCATCTCGATAATTTTTTGAACGCAAAAGATATTCCTTTGTAAATTATGTCGGTTCTAAAATATAATTTGTCTTGTTCTATGTGCCGTAAAAGGATGGGATTACGACCACAAAACGTTCAAGCACCGGTTTCGGTGCGATCACCGAAGTTACGCAGCGTCATCATTACCTTGATGGGTAACCGATTGTTAATGCCAGGTGATATAAACATGGATGGCTGGGTGGTGTAATGGATAATGACCCATAATTGTTAATCATAGAGCCGAGTTACAATTACAGTTGGGTTCGTTATATATGCTTATGCTCAATTCCCCTTGGGAAAGGAATGAATCTACCGCTTCTCCCTCCAGGTATGGGTTAATTAGTAAAACTTGTATCACTAAATCATTGTTATCTTCAAACAAAAATTCTAAAAATATTTTCTAGTTTTAAATTACCTGCAAGAGTCGTAAGAAAACGTATCACTCAATTTAAAATCGTAGCTCTCCACAACTTTCTTTCTGCAAGCAACTTTTGACGCTTTAGTACCCCACCCTCTTTGTTACCTCTCTGCCATCCATTTATTCGGTTAGTAACTGTTTACCGCTACACTTTAATTCAATGCCTCTTGAGAGTCGAATTCTCCACGCCATTTTTCCTTACTATCTGTCAGCGAAATTTTAAACTGTCTCTATCCGATTCTAAGAATCGGATAGAGACAGTTAAAATTTCTTTTCCTTTTCATTTTTCCTTAGAAATTAAGCAGAGAAATTTCTCCATTTGAATACACACACATATGTGTGCGTAATATAAATTTTGGGGGATTAGAATAATCATTTATAGTAATACATCAAGTCTAGAAGAATTCTAAGCAGAATGTAGAAAGCAGACGGCCGTTTAATTCTATTTGGGAATCATCAGCAGTGCGCATCCACTACCAATAATCGAACCCGGATCGTTACGATACAACACATACAGCGTCATACCACTGGACCAACTGTCCTCGACGACAAAGAAGAAACTGACAAGACTCGGTATAGCGCCGCTACTCACTAAGTTCCGTAATAATACTCGTCCAAGTATTCGAAACCCAACGGATTGTGCCTCCAAAGCCACTTCTTCTTTCCCAAGCCCCTCCATCCAAAGAATAAGAAGCTGGATCAAGCGATAGAAATTTTTGGGGAGTAGAATAATCATTTATAGTAAATCGACTCTAGAAGAATCCTAGATTCTTCTAGACTCGATGAATTACTATATATATATATATATATATATATATATATATATATATATATATATATATATATATATATATATATATATGACATCTAATTTTATTCGCGTCTTATCCATACTCCTACAAGCCACATTTAGTAATGGACTATAAAAGTTGCCGAAATTCAGTTATCACTTTTTCTTTCTTACTCCAGTGAACTTTTAGTCAGTTTCTATAACGACATTCTTCAACCAATCACCAGAGTGTTACCTGATTTTCTCCAAATAGGCACCTTGTAAAAACATTCCATTAACTTTATCAAGAAAGCCATGCCACTTCAGAGATAACAGAGGAAAAAGACATTTTTTATAAAGATCAACCGATGACGTCCTCTTTCATGTATCGTTCCCTACAGGTCGTGGGCGATCATAGCTCTCCACAACTTATTATTTGTAGCTCAGGGCAATGTTTACCCTCCCACTCATTGTTCTGCCCGGTTAGGTATGTTACTTTTTGTTTCTATCTGCGCCTCTTCTCCACAATGTATCCCGTGACTGTCAAATTCTTTTTATGCACCCCAAATTTCAACTGCACTTTTCGTATTCGAAGTATAAATGACTTTATTTCAATTTTTTTTAATTATTTCACCCCATGCAAGGTAGTAAACCCACTAAGACACAAGGGGTTACTGAATGTGAAAGAATGAGAAAAAATAGAAACATTATCGAGAAACGAGAACATTTGAAGTGTAAAAAAAAAAACAGAAGATAACGATTGACATTACATTTCAATTTTTTACCATCAAAGTTGGCTGGAAAGCATGGAGCAGGAAGAGTGTTCAACAAACGAGAAAAGCAACTGTTAGCACAGAATTTACGGTTACATCTAGTCAATTCAACTGTAAATTGAGACCTCGCCGCCAATCTAGTACTGCGCTTAAATTCATAAAGTCTAGTTACCATAACGGAAAGTTTATCCGAATAAATACTATGAAAGTATTTATAGAAAAGACACTACAGCAATGTGAAGGGGATAATGCCGAGACGCCAGGTCAGGACCAATAATATTGCTGATTTTTCATTTGATTTTATAAAGAATCTCTAAATATATAACAGAAGCTCCGAACCATATGCGGCAGCAAAATTTAAAGCATGGGCGAATGGTAGACTTATAGATGTGTAAGATTGATTGGGGAGGCACGGTGGGGTAATGTAGAGCGTCTCGGATTGAGTAATCGGAGAGCCGAGTTCGAATTCCAGTCGAATCCATTACGTTCACTTACGTGTTAATAGCTTTGGGAAAGATATGAATCCGCTTCTTCTCCCCCCCCCCCGCTATGAATAAATATCAGGACAGACTGAATTCTATAGCCTTGGATTGCAAATGGTCTACCATATATATTTCTAACGCAGAAAGAAATGGCAACATACTGTGGGAAAAAATCTGCTTCGTCAGTCATGTATCGAAAGATACATGATCGCCTAAGCGTGTATCATGCATGGCACCCAAGTGACTGACTAAAGATTGATTCAGGAAAGAAAAAATCGGACGACATAGTGAATTACTTTTCTGAGCAGCAGAACTAGACCAAAATTCGTAGCTGAAAATTTCCTCGTTGCTTACATCCATGATATTCTCAGTGTTTCTCTGTAGACCCATAGTTCTGTTTCCTCGAGTCATCTCTTCATCTGTGGGGAAATTGTCCAGCATTCACTGCCATAAAGTGAGGATTGATATTACGTATTTGGAGTAATTAGTCACAGGCCAAGTGTTGGTTTGTAATGGCCGAAGATGGACAAACTAAATCTACGCTTAATAAACTCTGAAAAGGATCAAAGTGTTCGGTTGGGAGGATCGACATTAGCTTCCCGATTCATCTCATTTCCAACTTCAAGTTATTAATGGCAGAAACCTTTAACTGCAGGAAAGACGTCAATTCAGCAACGATCAGAATTCTTTTCATTCAGAATTCAAGATTCACTTTATTATGCTTTTGTTGACAATTCATTTACTTCGACGTCGCGTATTAATCAACATTAGAACGTTAGAGAGTGAGTATTACCTTTCATTTGTAGACAAATAAAAGTTAACGCTCGAAAATATCCAAAAAGACACTAGGCGTCAAGAATATGAAGGACACTAAGTGACATAAATATTTCGCATTGATTCACTTTCTTTTAAATAACATCAACCAGACTGGATTATTATTATTATTATTATTATTATTATTATTATTATTATTATTATTAAAGTTGATTTATATCTATTTTATCTGGTTTTTTAAAACAACTGAGATAAAATTTCAGTACTTATGTCTTCAATTCTAAGCTCAAACCTTTTGTTGATGACCATACATTCTATTTTGTTATAGTTAATCAATAGTTCTTTCTTCTCGCTTTCATTTTCCTACCGTCTCCAGGAGTCATCAGGACAGTGTCATCAGCAGACTTTATGTTGTTTAGATTAATGCAGTCAGAAATAAATCACAGGGCGTCTTCTAATCCTTTTCGTGTTATCTATCTGTAAAAATAAATCCGATGGAAAAACGTATCCGTGTCTTCTACATATTTTTATGTACTTAACTTGTTTTCTCTCCACCTGCAGGAAGTTTGTACCCAGTGCGGATTTTCCCTAATAAGTCGAGTTTACCTATCAGTTCAAATAGATTTTTGTGCTATAATTTATCAAATGATTTTACGTAATCTAGGATATGTCCCTATCGGTCCATTTTATTAGTATTGCTCGCTCTGATAATTAAAAAGAGCATTTCTTGCTCAAGTGTTTTAAGTACAGTCGAACTATTTTTGCAGTATATCTGGTTTAACTTTTCTACGATATATATATATATATATATATATATATATATATATATATATATATATATATATATATGCTTCCATTACTTTCGTTATTAAATATGCCATATATATATATATATATATATATATATGTGTGTGTGTGTGTGTGTGTGTGTGTGTGTGTGTGTGCGTGTGTTACTGGGGGAAGGCATTTTAGGCAGGCAAGATTTTGTCATCAAGTGCTCGATATCAAAGGATGAGTATAGAGCGTTAATAGAATTAATGTGGAGAAAATTGTCACTTAACCGAGTAGTGTTATTTCAGTCATGCCGACTTCGAAGTTTCGTGAACGCATTGTTGCATTGCCTTCAGTCTTCAGAGCTACTGGCTTCTCTCTCTCTCTCTTTCTCTCTCTCTCTCGCTCTCTCTCTCTCTCTCTCTCTCTCTCTATATATATATATATGTATATATTTACATATATATATATGTGGGTGGGGGGTGTATATATGTGTCTGTGTCTGTGTTCCTAACAATATATTGCGGGAACTGGTAGAAATTGAAAAATGTATGTATGAACTTAAAAAAATCTACATGAAAATTTAGCCATTGCATTAGTGATACATATTAATAATTTCAACCACAACTTTGGTCTCAAAAATCATATAGTTATTAAAAGAGAAAAATAACTTACGAAAGTTTATTGAGGGTGCAATTATTGAATATTGACAAAATGTTAACTTACTGGATTTTTAAAAATATCTTCTTTCTTAAAACGATTAACTCAAGATGTTTAAAGTATTTAAATTAATAAATGAATAATTAAACAAAATAAAAATTCATAGAAATAAATAATAATTAGATAAATAAATAAAAATTCGATATTTACTCACTTTCGTTTATTAGGCTATTACATTACATCACTTAGCGTTCACCATAGTTTATCTTTCCTTATACAGAAAGCTTTAAGAATATTTTAGAGCATTTTCAAATTAAAAATGTGAAAATTTAATGATATTTTCCTCCACGTTACTTCTTGTAGCATAATTTACGAAATAATATCTCGACATTTTCCTTGATAAAAATCCGGAAGGGACGAAACGCGTTGGTATAGAAAAAAATTACTTTTTCCTACATAGACACAGCCAAACACACACACACACACACACATATATATATATATATATATATATATATATATATATATATATATATATATATATATATTCAATATTATGGATATTAGTTTGTAACCCTAGGTTTCACGCTTTTGCGATCATCAGATAAACTCATGAGACAAGGGTTTGTCCAATGATCGCAAAAACGTGAATTCATGGGTTACAAACTAATATCCATACAATTGAATATGTTAGATCTATCACAGATATCAAGCACTTACAAGTACCGCATATATATATATATATATATATATATATATAGAGAGAGAGAGAGAGAGAGAGAGAGAGAGAGAGAGAGAGAAAGAGAGGTGAGAGAGAAAAAGTAAAACCAAATCGTACTGTCACACGCACGCACACATACATGTGTGTGTTATGCTCCAAGTTAGGACCAAGGAAGAACAACACGAACACAAGAGTAGAAATAACGAAGATATATTACACGGAATAATAATACAAGATGTGGAAGGTGTTAGTATGACTGTCAGTCTGGTTTGGAGTGAACTGCTATCGGCTCGACTCGATTCGACCCTCTCTCTTGAGAGGCGTAGTATACATAGTGTTAGGAAGAGTTCATTCTGTAGTTATAGGTAAGGACCCATAACAGTATATATGTGTATGTGTGTAAATACGTGAGAGAAAGTATATATGTATATATACATTCTCTCACGTATATATATATATATATATATATATATATATATATATATATATATATATATATATATATATATGTATATATGTGCGTGGTCTATTCAGTAAGTTACCACCCATTTTCGAAACATTCAGACAATCTGTGTAACTTGGCAATCCATCAGAGTGAAACTCATTGTACATGTTTGAACAGATACTCACGCGCGGAGTTACTCAGTCGGTCCTGCGATTTTATTGAATGAGCAGCGTACTGTGTTACCGTATATCATATCAAGGCGTCTATCCATTCTTTACGTTTCGTGTCGATATTTTCTTATGTAAGGTCTTTTTAATAAAGAGAGATGTAAGGAGAGAGAGAGAGAGAGTGCGATGGTGTGTATGTTATTGTGTCCGTGTGCGCGTGTGAATAAAAATAAAATTGTTACTTCTTTCTATAACCATTATAATGACAAAGTTGGCAGAGGCAGATTTCCAGAGACAATCAGAAATTCTTTCCGATCAGCAATCAGGACATGAAATATCGGAATGTGATCTAGGTGCATTAGCCGAACAATTCGTTGGGTCCTGCCCAATTTCTAGCGCACCTTCTGCTGTCGTTTGACTTCCGCAAATACTCAACATATAACGGAGAGGAAACTGGACGAACAATTAGGAGTGCTCATGCCAATTTCAGCCTGACATTTGGCTCTTGGATGGGGTTGATACCCACAACCTGATTATATCCGGTTTTGATGGTTTCAAACAGGCACAGTGTTATACCAAGTTTGCTACATCACTGACCAATAAATAAAATTGCTATTATAGAAAATAGAACATTTTAGGCGTATAAAGGGAAATTACGTTTCCTATGAAAAATATATAAAGAATCCTACAGCAAGCAGTATGGAAAAGAAAAAACAAATCTACTCACTATTTAACATTTGAGTACCCGTGATGCAATAGTAAGCAATTTCGACTTTTGGTTTTGGATATCGCCATGTTGCAGAATCCACAATAAAATCCCTTGTTTAGAAAAAAGTTTATTTTCTATCTCATTGTGATGTTCAAATGAGACAATTACTCGCTATAGATATTTGCAATATAAGTTTTCCAAATCTATCTATCTATCTATCTCATTCTCTTCATATCTCTCTTAGCTTTTTAAAATAATTATATATATATATATATATATATATATATATATATATATATATATATATAGCTCTAGCTGTGTACATATTGTAATACACAAGCACACACACGTACAGGGTGGTCCGAAAATCTTGTCACCTCTACATAATATAATTTTCTATTTCGGATGGCTGATACGTAAATGATGGTGTTCATACAGACTTTCTAAATGTGACAGCGTCAATAAAAATGAATAAACTGAATCCAGTACACGTGCTTTGTATTACGGTATTATCTGTTCTATCATTCTCATGTCCACCCTACATATATATATATGGATATATATTTGTGTGCATGTGTTTTATATATATATATATATATATATATATAACAGTAAAACAGTTTTATCATCTCATATTCCAGACTTGGTCAGAAAACGGTTATATAAAAGAAAGTCGCTCAATACACAGTGCAAAAAATCGACAATATCTATCTATCGTAATCTGTTGATAGATAGATAGATAGATATGAGAAGAATGGGATAGATAGATGCGAACAGACTCATATAGATAGATAGATAGATAGATAGATAGATAGATAGATAGATAGATAGATAGATAGATATGAAGATCTATCTATCTCAATCTGTTCATGTCTATCTATCTCTCTATTTTCTGTCTTTTAAATGTCGTTATTGTCTTGTCATCGTATTGTTCAGTCTTTTAAAAGCACTAATTTACATCTGACGACTTGCCGTCTGTAACAAAGAGCATAAAAAATAAATCTCAGTTTGAAAGCCAAAACCAATCAATAAGAAGATGAAAAATTTATCAAACAGTCGCAGAAAATATCAGTACTGGCGAAGAAACAGCAGCACTCACGTTGGTAATTACGATGGTGATAATGAATCCATTCATTCTCTGTTTAATCAACTAGAAAAGATACCAAAGCGATAGCAGCTGATGAAATCGTTCCATTGCAGACCACAATGTCTACTGTTCAAATATTAGAATTTCAAAGAGAAAAAAAATGTAAAAGATCATTAAATTAAAAACGTATACCATCCATCAAAATACGATTTGCAATTATAGAGGTTCCTTTATAATATTAAAACAAATTATAGAGGTTACTTTATAACATTAAAATAGATTATAAAGGTAACTTTATAATATTTTAAGATAAACATTAAAAGCTTTCAAGACAAAGTTAATATTCAAAAATCATCTTATATATATATATATATATATATATATATATATATATATATATATATAGTCATCCACAGACTGTTTTGGTGTATCTCAGCTCATCTATCTATCTATCTATCTATTAGGTCATCCCATAAGTTCTGTCCGAATTTTAACATTTTGTTAAAATGAACGAAAGTTAAAGAGTATTTTATAATGTCTAATGGAGCTGAACATTATTTTTATGTTTAGATGCATTTAAACTGATCAAATTTTATTTCAGAGAAAAATAAAATAAAATTTTGTTTGATTAAAACCCTGCTAACATGGAAGTACTCAAGAATCATTTGAGGCACATAATGCTTTATGAGTTCAAGAAAGGAAACTCAGCAGCCGAAGCGGCTAGAAAAAATTCACTCAGTTTATGGAAAGGAATGTGTGAATGAAAGAACTTGCAGAAAATGGTTTGCAAAATTCAGAGGTGGAGATTTCACCCTTGAAGAACGAACTGAACGTCCAGTTGAGTTTGATGAAAAGCTTCTTGAAGCAGCCCTTGAAGAAAATCCTGCTTTATCAGTTGAGGAATTGGCAGTGGTTCTCAGTTCAAACCATACAACTGTTCATCGTTGGAAAATGGTTGCCTCATGAATTGTCTGAAAACAACCTCAACTCCCGAGTTGACATCTGCTCTTCTCTCCATTCTCGCCAACTTGTTTCACTTTTTTTGGATAGACTTGTGACTGGCGACGAAAAATGGATCTTTTATCGAAATGTTAAGCGTAGTAGACAGTGGCTTGGTAAAGGGGAAGGACCCCAGCCATAGCTGAGAAGGGAACTTCATGGGCAAAAGGTTCTTCTTTCAATCTGGTGGGATTGCCAAGGAATAATCCACGTTGAATTCTTACCACCTAATGCAACAATTAATGATCAAATATAATGTCAGCAATTAGAGCGTTTGAACCAAGCTTTGAGGAAAAAAAGACCTGTTCTAGTGAATCGAAAACGAAAGTAATTGTGTTAACAAAAAAACACGGCACCTTCCTTGATGAATTTCAACTGAACCTCAAAAAGATAATTAGAGAACTAGAAAACAGTATTATAAAAATAAATAATCATATGTCTATATTATTTAATTAAACATGCTTGAATGAAGATATGCTACCGAAATACGCATATATATACACACACACACACACACACACACGAACACACACACACACACACACACATATATGATTAGAATTAATGTGGAGATACTTGCCACTTAACTGAGTGGTGTTTTTTCAGTTATGCCGACTTCGAAGTTTCGTGAGCGCATTATTGTAATGCCTTCATCCTTCAGGGTTATTGTCTTCTCTGCTGAAAAGTGAAGGCATTGCGACAATGGGCTCACGAAACTTCAAAATCGTCGCGCCACTCAATTAAGTGACAAGTTTCTCCACATTCATTTTATTAACGCTGATCCTTACCTATTGATATCTAGCACTTTAATACAAAAACAGAAAAAATGTATTCGAGGTGGGAAGGAACGCTGAGATTTTAAACTTTTAAATTATTTTTAAAAATATTTGCTGATATTGTTATACTTATGTATTTCTTGCGGCATTTATTACAGGTTATAAAGTAAATCCCTCCCTCAAGTTTTAGCGTATTCTTATTTGTTTCTGTTAAGTCTTTTATTGTTTTAGAAGTAGTTGATATATACAAAATGTATATATCTTTTTCTCCCATATATATATATATATATATATATATATCTGTGAAAAAGATATATACATTTTTATATGCCAATTACTTCTAAAACAATAAAAGATTTAATTAATACAAACAAATAAGTATAGGCTAAAACTTCCAGGAGGAATTTACTTCATATATATTTGCTTAATATATATATATATATATATATATATATATATATATATATATATATATGTGTGTGTGTGTGTGTGTGTGTGTGTGTGTTTATTTAACTTGCAATATATTTAATTTCAATATACGAATTTAATTTATATATATATAAATATATATATATTTAATATATATATTTCATTTAATTTTATATATATATATATATATATATATATATATATATATATATATATTTAATATATATATTTCATTTAATTATATATATATATATATTTAATATATATATTTCATTTAATTTTATATATATATATATATATATATATATATATATATATATATTATACCTGGTTTAGAACTTTTGCGATGTATTTAGAGATTCAAGATAAAATTCAATAAAGAATCTGCAATGTTATTGGCCCTGATCTGACATATCGGCATCAGTCACTATCCCGCTGACATAGTGTAGCTTCTCAGTGCTTTTTTCTATAGCTTTCCTCTTTGGTACCTAGGCTTTATGAATTTAAAATTTACATTGGGAGCAAAGTATCGTCATTTTACAGATGAAATTGCAAGATGTAATCGTAAGTTCTATACTAAGTCTTTCTTTTCTCGCTCATGAACCTCCTCTTTTGGTCTCATACTTTTAAGTCTACTTTGGTCTTAATAAATTTAAATTCCATGCCAATCGTTTTCTTCTTTTCACGGTCATGTATGTTAGCTTGGGAGCGGAGCAAATATTTTACAAAAGGAGATATTCGATCTGAAGAATGTCACACTTATTAAAGTGAATATAATTTATTTAGACGGATAATTCTTGAGAGTGCCATTATCGAGTTTTACAAAAATGTAAATCTGCGCCCCGGATTTTTTTTAGGTATCTCGTTTACCAAACCAACATACATGACACAAAAAAAAATTAAAAGAAAACGGTTGAATTTAAAACCTTATATTATTTAAAATAGATAGGCAAGTTATGTGCTGCTTTCCCACCTCTCTTTCTCTCTATCCTTCAGTAGGTCCTGTGAGTGTAAAATTTTCTAAGCCCACTTTCCTCATTATGTGCCCTAGCAATTTCAACTGCTTCCTTCATATTTTATGTTGTTAAGCTTGTGAACGCCAATAACGAATCCTGGTAGGAATTCTAATTCTCTCAGGATTGCTTCATTGTAAAGGTTAAATAAGTCTGATGAGAAAACGCATTCTTGTCTTGCACCACTTTCTATTTTTTCATATTTACTGAATTCATTTTTCTATCCGCATACAGTCGGTTTTCTGCTTGTATAGATTCTGGACAATTCATATACCTTATGAAACGATTTTGCCAAATTTATAAAAAAAAGTCGATCGTAGTCGGGATCATTGAGTCCATGCGAACGAATCTTTCCTTAGCTTTCTGTCTATATTTCTGAGATGAGGTATTATGATTACTTACATTATTAACATTGTTCGGTAATTGGAATTTCAAATCGAACTCTTTATTTCGTCCACCGTGGTAAATTGTTCGTGTTCCACAGGCCATGCTTCTTTCCTTAGCTGCATATGCAGGGCTATATACAGTTTTGAATTCAGCTTCCTTCTCGACCGGTTGCCACCCAAGCCTATAAAACCCTGTCTGCCTTACTATTTACGCATAGCTGGGGGGGGGGGGGGAGAAGAGATGGAGTCATACCTTTCCTAAGGATATTAGCCCATAATTGAATGTAATGGACTTGACGGAAATTTGAACTCGGCTCTCCGATTCCTTAATCCGTTAATCTACCCGTTATTTTCTATAAAAAAAATAGGTATAAATCCTTTGTGTTGTTTTTTTCTAATGGCAATACCTAATTTAAATACGGGAATAGCGTCACAACGTGGGTTTATTTGTCAAGTGGGTCAGAGAGTGAGAGAGAGGGACCCGTTGTATGTTTATAATGTTTATCACTACAGAAAATATATTCAACCTAAAGTGCAACCTCGGTTCTTGAACGTCTCACATTTCGAAAAAATTGGTTTTCGAACAGAAAATTCGGGATGAAAATGCCTCGGTTATCGAAAAAAATAAAAGTTAACCCGAACGGAATCATTTCTTAATCGACCACCGTTTTGTATGCATTCATGTGTTGTGTCGTGCTTTTCTTTTTTCAATTTTATTGTACTGTGAGTTTTATTCTCTACATTGATTCCAATTGAAAAAATAGTTTCGGTTTACGAACATTTCAGGTTACGAACGGCCGTCAGGAACGAATTAGATTTGTGAAGCAAGGTTTCACTGTATTTGGAATTTCAGATACATCTGTTTGCATGCGCTTAGCTCTAAGAAACAATGTCACTTGTTCATGTCGATACTTAATGGTGAGATCATATTACTGAATGTATTACAATATATTTTGTTTTACATTAAAAAAATGTTATTGCAACATGTTTACAATTAGGGTAATGTCATGACAGATTCACAGAGAAGAAATTTAATTGTAGCAAACTGGAAAATGTCAGCGATCATCATTAAACCGTTTAGGGTATGTGGTGATTGGATTTGATTGTAGATAATAAATAATGTGAGAGAAAGAAGCGAAGGATACAAAAAGTAGGGCGGGTTATAACGCGGGGAGGGAAGGGAAATCGTACTAAAAAATAGGTAAGGATGTAAGTGAGAGTTTAACCAAATAAAGAGATGCATAAAAAGTTGGAGAGAAAGACAAAATAGGAGCGACAATGGGAGTAGTATCCAAGAGAGAGAGAGGGGAGATAGAGAGAGAGAGAGAGAGGAGAGAGAGAGGAGATAGAGAGGGGTTAGTGGTGATGCGAGAAGGAAAGAGTAACATGAAGAGAGAAGAGAAAAGTTTAAGAAAGAAAGAAAATATGACAAGTAACAATGAAATTCTTTCTTCATTTAAATGCCGGAACACAAAGCGGGAAAGTTAATCGACATTTCAAGAACGTCTCCCAACTAAACGTCCTCCTTCTATTTGTCGTTTCAATCCATGACTCTCCCCAACTTCCTAGATAGTTTAATTTCTGTACTTAGTTTGTCGTGTCAACCGAATACCTGACTATTATTTTAGCGTCACTGTCGATTACAATTTATAAAATATTTCTCTTCAAACAATTTATAAAAGGAAAATAGACTTCTCAAGTTCAGTAATCATCATCGCTCTTTCTAGTAGTGATGAATATTTCCTTTCTAAACTTTTCCTCCCATCGCCCCAAGAAATACCATGAAGGACTCAGTATCGCACCCGATTATCTATTTTATAGCAGTAATCAGAAAATGGAATTAGAGAGCCGAGTTCAAATTCTTTTCTGTTCATTTTCGCACTAAAAAGTAGGGTAGACTTACCTGTCTAGACTTAGATGGCCATCCAACTAAGACATAGAAAACTCTAAATACAAATCTGTGAGATAATAAAGAAAAGGGAACTGTGGAGAGCCACGATCCTGTACCTCCTGAATTGATATGACATTAATTTATTTTAAAAGTTATTTTTCTAAGAGTGCATATTTATTAAGTTTAACACTCAGGCTGAGAGTGACACTAGCGGAGTGGTTTGAAGGGAATTAAATTTCAGCTTATTTTCAAAAAGTTCATATTTTCTCAGTAAAAGATCATGTTAAGCGGTCTCCCCTTTTTAAACAAATGGACTCACCCAGTGTATACATATACTACTGCCAGTGAATACCCGAAGAGTAGAGACGGAACGACAGAAGAGTAGTAGAGTTCAGTAGTCGTAGAGTAAGTCACACTCAGAGACGATGGCAAGCGTCACAGTTAGGGAGCAAGTAGACTCAGTAAGGAGTCATCCGCGATACTTCAATACCAAGACTGTATATATATTAGTGCTACTAACCCGCATTCCTGGATCTACTAACCCGTATTACCAGTTTGTATTATTACGTTAATACATTTATTTTCCTTATCCATTCCTGGTGTTTGTTATTCATTGATATCGGATTCATCCCGGAATCCAACACAAATTGGCGACGGGAAAGAAAACGAAACAAAATTCTCCCTCGTTGTTCACAACAAATTGACGACGAGGTATTCGAACTCACACAGAAAAAAAAACAAAAGTCTCCTTTGCCGTGTTTTGCCAGTGTCCACAACAACTTGGCGACAAAAGATTTACGAGGACTAAAATACGGAAAAAAAATTTTTCGTAAGACTTTCATCATGGAGGATTTTAAAAATATTTTAGTAGAACTTGTAAAATACCAAAAGGAACAGCAATTACAACTCCAGGAAAGAACAGAAGAAAAATGGCAAAAACAATTACTACAAACGCCGGAACTAATATTAAAGGTAGCGGGTAACAAACAACACCGAAAAAGAGGCGACTTTTCCCCAAGACGCAGTGTGGAATACGATAGAAACTTTCAAATACTCTCTAGAAGAGGATAAAAATTTCGGGGATTATTTTAGACGCCACGAAGACATCTTTAATATCGATTGTCAAAACTGGACAGAAGCAAAGAAGTTACGCCTTTGCTCAGAAAACTAGGAACAGAAGAATACACAAAATTTGTGGATTACATTTTGCCAAAAAAGACGAACGAATTAACGTTTGACGAAGCAGTTACATGTCTTACAGAGCTTTTCAGTGCAAAAACGTCAGTCTTTCACAAGAGGTGGAAATGTCTTAACCTGGTACAGGGCGAAAATGAGGACTATTCCACGTTTGCCGCAATCGGGAATAAACATTGCGACGACTTCAATTTGGCAGAATTAACACCGGACAATTTCAAGTGTCTCATCTTTGTTCAAGGGTTAGTCTCAGCAAAAGATAGTGAAATGCGCAAAAGAATGCTTTCAAAACTACAAAATGAACCTGGACTAACACTACAACAATTATCAGAAGATTGACAAAAATGCCTTAGTATAAAGAAAGACTCGAAGAACATTGAGGAGTTAGGAGTATCACATATACGTAAGTTAAACAAAAGTTTACGTTCTTCACCCTCCCCGGAAAGAAAACAAATTCTATAATAAGGGAAAAAGTACAACATATAGGGCAAATTATGACGAAAATCGAAGCAATGTTATCGATGTGGAGGACTACACTGGAATAAGGATTGCCGCTTTAAATATAAAAACTGTCCTGTGTGTGAAAAAATGGGGCACAGGGCATCCCAATGTAGGAACAGAAAAGCTACTAGTAGGATAAGATCTAATAGGATGCA
Organism: Acanthosepion esculentum; assembly: GCA_964036315.1. NCBI lineage: Eukaryota > Metazoa > Mollusca > Cephalopoda > Sepiida > Sepiidae > Acanthosepion > Acanthosepion esculentum. The sequence goes on along the minus strand of OZ038493.1, from coordinate 62,806,339 downwards.
TGGCGAAGACAATACCAACATAAGGAAATATGTGGAACTTGAAATCTTCAATAAAACGATAAAATTGTAACTAGACTCGGGTTCCGATCTAACGATAATTAACCTACAGACATGGAAAAAGCTTAACAGACCAACCATGTTATATACACAAAAAAATTGCTAAGTCGGTGACAGGAAAGCGTATAAAATTCGGAGAAGTAATCGTAAATGTTAAATTTAATGGGGAAAAAACTCAAGATATACGTAATGAAAGATACAGAAAATCTAGTGGGAACAGACTGTATGCAAAAGTTCGACCTATCAGCTTGTTTTGTAAGGGTGCAGTTAGAATTGAATTGAAAGAAAATGTCCAACCCGTATGTAAAAAGAAGCGAAACGCGCCAATTACTACCACAGATGAAAACAGTAAAGAGTTATAAAAGGCAGTAAAGGAACTACCTGTGACCTTGCGAGAGATAAAAGCGAAAAAGGATGAATTTATTCAGAATACTAATAAAAAAATAGAGAAGGAAATAAATTTAGCAGACAGCTTCTCAATCTGTGACTACATATTATTGTATAACGAGAGAGTGGTAATACCGAAGTCGCTACGAAGGCGAATCTTGAAAGATTTTCATTTAGGACATCCGGGAAAAAACCGGATGAAGGCACTTATGAGAAGTTTTGTCTACTGGCCTAACATGGACGATGATATTACGCAAATGGTGGAAAGTTGTAAATGCTGTGCTGCTGCGGCGAAAGCATCACCCTCTATACAAAAGCCATGGCCTAAAGTTGACAGACCGTGGTCCAGAATATACGTGGATTACGCAGGACCCATAGAGGGTTAATACTACTTAATAACAGTAGATAGTTTCAGTAAATGGCCTGAGGTTTCCAGATTCAAACACCCGACGACAGAAAATACCATAAACTGTATACACGAATTATTCGCCAGATTCGGCGTCGTGGATTGCTTGGTAACTGATAACGGTACACAATTTACCTCCAGTGACTTCAAAGAATTTTGTGAGACATACCAAGTAAAGCATATCAAAATAGCTCCGTACCACCCGAGGTCGAACGGACAAGCCAAAAGATTCGTAGACACACTAAAAAGAGCTTTAAAAATGCCGAAGATGTACCGACGGAAAAAGCGATACAGCCGTTCCTCCAAGTATACAGAATAACACCTAACGGGAACACACCATCTGGTTTTTCACCAGCGGAATTGATGTTTTCCCGGAGAATACGGTCTGTGTTTGATAAATTATTGCCAAACAAGACAAAAAAACAGTATACACCTATTGTACCAAAGATATCATTTAAACCAGGAGAACGAGTTTACTTTAGAATGTTCAGAAACAATATGGTTTACTGGGAGCCTGGCACAATAATTAACAGACTGGGAAATGTGATGTACACAGTGCAAGGCGAAAAGTTTACCCATAGAAGACATATTGACCAAATGCAAAAAAGACAGGTTGAGGAGACAAGCTCGTCCCACGCAGAAAATGACGATGCAATGGATGCAATTTTTGAAGCTTTTGAGATTCAAAGACCACAGGAAGATACAGAATTTAGAAGGTCAAACAGGAAGAGAAAATTTACTGAACCTCTGATCATCAACCATAAGAGAAAAAAATACTAATCCCCTATCTTTTTACACAAATGGACTCGCCCAGTGTATACATATACTACTGTCGGTGAATACTGGAAGAGTCGAGACGGAACGACAGTAGTAGAGTTCAGTAGTCGTAGAGTAAGTCACACACAGAGACGGCGGCAAGCATCAGTTAGCGAGCACGTAGACTCAGTAAGGAGTCATCCGCGATACTTCAATACCAAGACCGTATATATATTATTGCTACTAACCCGCATTCCTGGATCTACTAACCCGTATTACCAGTTTGTATTATTACGTTAATACATTTATTTTCCTTATCCATTCCTGGCGTTTGTTATTCATTGATATCGGATTCATCCCGGAATCCACAACAGATCAAAACAGTGATGTACCCAGTAAGGATCGAACTTACTGTTTTTCCTGTTATCGCTTTACAAAAGGCGCCTAAAACTGTAGTTTAAAAGAAAAGAGGTGAAAGGTAAAAGCTTTACTCAAGAATGAGAGAATGTAGAAAGTGGAAGAAGCTGAAGGTAAAAAAGGGAAGGAGAGAAGAGGGAAACAGTAAAAGGATAAAAAAATGAAAGAAGAAGAAGAAAAAAGGACAAAGAGCGATAAGGCGGTTAAGAAAGAAAGGAACAAAAAGGAACAGGAGAGGTAGCAGAGAAGTTATATAGTGAAGCGAACATGGACATCAAGAAGAGGAGGATGAAAAAGAAGAGAATAAAATAAAAGGAAATGAAGAGATAGAAGAAGACAAGTAGCTGGCGGGGGAGTAAGAGGAAATGGCTAAAAAGAGGCACTGAAAGAGATTGGACAAAAGAGATTGGACAAGATTAAAAAGGACATAGCGAAATTTACGGTGAAGAAAGAGACGAAGAAGAAAAAGACAACTGAAATAAAACAAAAAAAAATCATCTGGTAGGAAAGAGTAAAAAAGAACATTGAAGACAAAGAAGAGAGAACAAATTTTCTTTACAGTTTACATGAAAGTAAAGTGTAAAGAAACAGACGAGAATGTGTGAAATGAAGTGGAATAATAATTCAAAAAGAAAAAAAAAGAAACTGCTGATGATAGTAACGGAATTGCTGATGAATAGGCAGAAAGGCAACCTATTAGTGACGATAATGATGCTACTGTTGAGATGATGATATCAGTTCCCTTGTGAAATTTCGCTCATAGAACATGGCGGAACAGGTGAACGACCCATTCGTGCAGAAAATGTGAAATTGAAGCTTTGATTAGAGACTATCTTGTCAGCCCAGCAACGCAGCGCGCTCAGAAGCGGCAGCGGCAAGAAAAAAAAGTCAAGAGACAATTTATGATCGACTGTAGTCATGCACCTCCTTGTTATTTTATGTTTTTACTTAATTCTACTTCTCTGCATTCACATAATAATTTCATCATTACATGGCAATTCAGTCGTTACAAGAAAATGGTTGAATTTCCTGCGTCCATGAAAACGAAGCCCGGAAATCGATACGATTGATTGTCATTTTACTGATTGGTGAGGAAAAAGACTATGAAATGGCCGAATTTTATTTAATTTTTGTATCACAATTAAGTTCATCGAACCGACATATTGATATTAAACCCCGTGGGTATCGTGAATTTCAGAAGTTCTGCTCTGGTTTTGTTTTCCTAAGATATGCAGTAAGCGAAGAGTCATCGGCATCAAATTCAATAAATCAGTTCTAAGGAACATGTCAATGTTGGCACCCATAGTTATTTACTAAGGTAAGCATTCTGTAGTTTTACATGAACTATTGGTAACATGTAATCCAGTACAACCTTCTGCAAGGTCGGGTCATTGTCGACTTAACCGGCTGTCTGGTGATGAGGGTGGTTTACACTAACGAGGTTTAAAAACAAGACCTATTAAGGTGCATACAAATCTTTTTATAGAGTCTACGGGCATCTATCTATGCAATGGCACGTAATCGGTGGAAGGAGGGCTTCCTAAGACTGAAGAGCGGAGGGTTCCCTGAATCAACGTGTCAGTCAGTCAGTTATTTGCCATGCGTGATATGAGCCTATCACGCGATCATGTATCTTTCGATACATGACTGATGAGGTAGTAGGTAGACCAGTAGAACCCGGTTCGTCCTGCTATTTACCCATAACTGGGTGGGGGGGATTCATACCTTTCCTAAGGCTATTATCACGTAAGGGAATGTAATGGATTCGACTGGAATTCGAACTCGGCTCTCTGATTCCTCAATCCGAGCCGCTATCCATTACGCCACCATTACTTCGTGGTGAATCCTTTAAGTTGAAAAACATTGGCTGTGGTCTGACCTGGAAAGGAATAGGTTGGCCAAGGTACACAACGCACGAATGAAAACCTATCTGGCTTTCAAACCAGATGCGTGGAGGGAATTGATCACGTGTTCAGCTGCGGCCTTAAGATTACACATTGACATGGCACTGATACTGATGCTGGTGATCCTAGTTTGGAACAAGGCCAAAATAGTGAGACTTCAAGTAAATATGGCATTAACGGCACTAGCAAAAAAACTACAAGTCAAATTCGGTAATCATCTCCCTTCGACAGGCGACCAACGACGATAATTTTGACAGCAAATGCCAATTATTGGGGAATTTTTATATACTAGAAATTTTTTGTAACACGCAAAAATCCTCACAGTACTTAGTTTTGTTAAAGTTATCCCCAACATTTTTTGCCGAGATTTACAAACTCTACGTTTCGTTCAATTTCGCAAACCAATCGATGAAATATAAAAACGAAAAGAAAAAAACAATATTGCATTTTATTAAATAAGTATTTGTTATCGTAATCATTAAATTGTTTTTAAAATAGTGAGAGTATTTTGTATGTTAAATAATAAAACTTTTAATTTTTCCAAAATAATTAATTAAAATTTATTGTACTAAGCTACGCACACTAGAAAAACCACAGTACTTTGTACCCGTTTACCTGCTTGCACTGCTCTCCTAATTTTTTTTCTATTGGTCAATGTATGGCTATTAAACAGTGTGACGGACGGACGAGCAGAAATCACGGAATTTTATATATAGATTATTTCTAATCTGATTATTCAATGAATTTGCCAAAAAGAAAGAGTTCAACAAACCTCAAAAGGTATTATTCTAGAGGCGATTTTGGATATTACACTTAACCCCCGTAAAGTAAACTTATCAATTGTCATTTGGTATCGTTGATTTTACAGTTGCGACTCTGAAGCAGTCCAGATAATTTAACGGTTATCATCGAGGAAGATAGAATCGGCGAACCGTGTTCAAATTACTGTCGAGATTGTTTCATTCGCTTTCACACAAGAAACACTTCAGAAAGGCAAGGATCTCTTCTTCCCACCACCAGCAATAGGTTAAATAAAAAAGTAGACTGGACTCTTCCCGACACACACTCACTGCTTTGAATATACGCTCTTTAGCGCTAGAGGGCGTCGTCAGTGATGTTCTGAAATGGATCATTGGGCAGTTTCGGGTCTTTCAAACATCATACTGACCTCACCAAGTCGACCCCATCAGAGCTGATCGGACTCTGATACGCCCTCTAAAAATGCTTACAGACACTAACTTCTATAATATACCCCGTCATCGCGCATTTGATTGGTAGTTGATCAATAGCCAATCACAATGGTGTGTGCTCTATTTAAGTTGTTTGCGGGGAATTTTTTTTTTTTTTTTTGGACACCCTTTCATCGGATACTTAGAAGGTAATTATGTTTTCCGTTTTACCCACATCCCAGTAAGATACCTAGTACATCTAATATATTGCTTTTTACAAAAATAAAAGGGAATTCGACCTTAAAAGGACTTTAAAAAACTTATTTACGAATAAAATAAATTACAACGAGTTAAACCGAGAGTACAAATAGATATAATTAATAAATTGTTTAAAACATATTGACGAGTTAAAAAACCTTTAATCTATCGAAAATAAATTTTCGATTATAAAAAGAAAAATTACGAAACGGGACGAGGGGTAATTTTAATACACCCATTCGTCGGATACTTAAAAGGTAAATATGTTTTCCGTTTTTATCCACTTCCCCTCAAGTTTCATTTTACATCTAATATATTACTATTTACAAAAAAAATAAAATAAAAATAAATTCGGCCATTAAAAGACTAAATTACTAGTTTTTACGTTTAAGATAAATAACTTACAGCGAGTTAAACCGATAGTACATATAAATATCATAATGAAAATCGTTTAAAATATATTGGCAAGTAAAAAAAACAGTGGTTATGCGATATAATTCTTCAACATTTACGCTGAATGAACGTAAATAATAAGTAAATAACATGAAATAAATAGCGTATGTTACTTGTGTAAATAAAGAGCCAAACTGATTTCGCGAGAATTGAAGAAAAAGAGATAATAAATAGGATAAAAAATTAACTAAGTAGAATAAAAAAACACGCTTTCCTTCCACCTTTCCTTTGAAGATTTGTATATATTATTTACAAAGGCTGACTAAACGAAACGTGTAAATAAAAAAAAAAAAAAAAAAAAACTAAAAAACTGTTTTCAATTATAAGTATACATATTTACAAACCGACTACGGCTTTGCATAAAATTAATGGATTAACATTTAATTTAGATTTTCCTTGGTTTGCTCGTCCATGCACTTGCTCGTTTTAGCCACAACCATTTAGCTGCTCTTTCTGCTGTATCAGTAATGGTTTGGATGGCCTTACGTTTCTTATTTCCCACTATCCCAATATCTGTTAAGGCACTGACTAGTGATTTTGCCACAAACCCTCTTGTGCCTACTTCAATTGGCTTGCAGCATGCCTTCCATCCATTATTCCTGCAGTTTTCCAGTAATTCATCGTATTTTAATTTTTTTCTTTCACTGGCTTCTTCTACATTATCCTCATAGCAGACTGTTAGCTCCCACATGATGATTTTCTTTAGTTTATTCGAAAAGAGGACTAGGTCTGGACGCAATCGGGTCTTGGAAATGTGATCGGGGAAGTTTAGCCTTTTACCTAAATCCACCCTAAGTTCCCAGTCTGTTGCACATGATAAACAATTGGGTGCGGTCATTTTCTTTGGGTTCGGTTTCGCGCCAGCTTTAATAAAATTTATGACGTTCCTATTTGGATTCGGTCTGTTTGTACGGACGGCTGTACTAACGACTTCTGCTATTTCTTTCAGTATTTGATCATGGCGCCATCTGTACCTACCATCAGCTAGGGCTGATTTGCAGTTGCTAAGAATATGTTTCAAAGAACCTATTTGACCGCATAGGGGGCATAAAGGCGATTCTGATTTAGTCCATAACTGTAGATTAACGGGGCTTGGTAGAAGGTCGTAAACAGATCGGATCAAAAAATTCGTGCCCAATTCGTTACGCCATAATTCTGACCATCCGATTTTCCTAGGTATTATAGTCTCCCATTTTGTCCATGAACCCTGTTGTTTAAACCCGATCATCTTTGCTACTCTCATTTCCTCTTCCCCTGCGCGAATTTCATTCAATAAGAGTTGGTGTTTTTCCTTACCTACGGCCTTATCAATTCTAACAGTAGGAAAGAAACCCAGCCCTGCACGACCCGTGGCAACAGTGCCTAGCACCACTTTTTCACGAAGACGCTCTTCTGCCAATTTCAACTCCTTTACAGCGCTCCATTTCCTGCCAGTTAGAACCTCAACATTTGCTCCCACTACATTTGGGTCCTTGGAGAATTTGTATTGTATGACTGTACGAACCTTAGCGACTTTATATTCTTCTACCAGGCTTTTGAAAGGAAGTTGAAGAATGTTGGAGTTTCCGTAAAGGGCGGCGCTACTTAGACACTTTGGCAGACCCAGCCATCTCCGTAAGCGGGAATTAATCTTTTTTTCAATATGTACTACGGTAGAGGTGGTGAACTCATATATAGATAAAGGCCACAATATTTTGGGAAGAATGACATGTTGATAAATCCAAGCCTTGTAACGTCCGGGTAAGCCAGACTTGTCTACTTTATCTAACCATGTTTCTAGGATGTCCTTCGTTTCTTGTATTGCGACAGCGTCCTTCAGGGTATTGTCAAAACGTTTACCCAAGTACTTGATTGGCTTTTGTTTTATAGTTGGGATATACTCGCCAGACACTTTGAAACGATCCCTATCTGATGTTTTTCCTTTTTTAAGCACTAATGACCTTGATTTGGCAGCATTGAAACTCATCCTTGCCCATAAGATGAGTTTCTCCAAACCTTTTAACAGCCACCTGGCGCCAATCACGGACGAGGAAGTTATGGACATATCGTCCATATATGCTCTAATTGGCGGTTGCCGTAGACCAGATCTTGTTAAAGGGCCCCTGCATTCTGTTTCTGCCGCTTTTATGAGCATATTCATGGCAAGGGAAAAGAGGGTAGCTGAAATAGTGCAGCCTGTTATAATACCTTTTTCCAATATGTGCCATGCAGATGTTGTATTTCCTGCTGCTGTTCTCATTTTGAAATTTTTGTAATAGTCTGTTATGGTCTCTATTATTTGGGGAGGAACATGGTGGCGATTTAACGACTCTTCTACTAATTTGTGTGGGATAGAGCCATAGGCATTCTTAAGATCCAGCCACAGAAAAGCCATATCGCCCTTATGTGCTTTTACGTCCTTAAGCAGTTGCGTGATGACCCCTGTATGTTCCATGCACCCCGGCATGCCTGGAACGCCTCCTTTTTGAACAGAGGTGTCGATATACTTATTCCTTAAGAGGAAATCTGTTAAGCGTCGATTCATAATACTGAAGAATATTTTCCCTTCGACATTCAGTAGGGAGATGTACCTAAATTGATTTACTGTACTTGCTCCTTCCTCTTTAGGGATCCATATGCCTTCTGAGCACCTCCATTGTACGGCTATCTTCCCTCTTCTCCAAACAATTTTTAGCAACCTCCATAACATACGAAGCAACAGTGGACAACGCTTATAAACTAAGTAAGGGACTCCGTTGGGTCCAGGGGCTGATCCCGATCTGGCTGTTTTTAATATTGTTTGAATTTCTTTCAACGTTGGTTCTTTTAAGTCAAAAGGGTATGTAGGCAAATTAGGTATGATTAGAGAAGAGTTTTCTCCTAGCTGTATGTGTTTATTTGGGTCACTCAAAGTCTCTTTAAGGAAGTCATTTACTTCGTCAGGGGTAGATGTTAACCTTCCATTACGTTTATCGCCTAATAATTTCTTAGTGAAACCGTATGGATTAGTGACGAAAGCTAATCGTTTGCGCGCCCTTTCCTTCCTTCTATTCCTGTGCCATTCTGCTCTCCGTAAAGATTTCATTTTGGAACGGATGATGTCGCGGAGTTCTTGCAACGGTCCCTTTTCTTCCGGTTTTGCTTTCTTATATTGCTTTCGGATAGCTCTTAGTTCCGCTCTACATTGTTTGATTTTAATTTCTCTTCGATTTTCTGCTGTTTTTTCCTTTGTCTTCCTTTCCTCATATCCGAAACGCTCTGAAGCGTAGCTGACTATGATTTTCGCCATAGTACTTAGACGGGTATCCACCGAGCCTTTTGAGATTGTCTTTAATATTTCGCTGATGTCTGAATCGAAGTCGTGCCAAGCATTTTTTTCGCCGGCGGCTGGCCATTTGATCTTCTTCCGAAATGTCTCAGGAGGTAGTTCGGTTGATACTTGTGCCTCTGCTTGGAAAGACTGGGCTCTGTGGTGAGCTTCCCGGCCCTGTATTTCCTGCGTCTCATCAGGAGAATTTCCTGTGCGCTGCAGCTGGCTAGCTTCCATCTGACATTTCATTTTGGCTTGATGGATTTTTAGGCCGCGTTTATTCTTGCATTTTTTCCCGCATGGGCAAGTCATAATCATTGTCCGTGGGTGTGAGGCTTGGTTCGTTTCCGGTTGATCCATCCGAATAGGGATCTCATTCTCCCCCCCTCTCGGGATCCCTTGGGGGTATTTATTCTTATGTATGTCTGTAGCTAATTTTTGATCAGCATACCGGGTAGCTAACCCAGGAATGCTTTAATTTGTGGTCTCTCCTCACCGTCAATTGTCTTTCCAATTTGTCACCTAGTCTATTCCTAGTAGTCATCCGGTCTTTCCCGGACGTCACTGTTTTAACAGGAAAAACTGCTTTGAATATACGCTCTTTAGCGCTAGAGGGCGTCGTCAGTGATGTTCTGAAATGGATCATTGGGCAGTTTCGGGTCTTTCAAACATCATACTGACCTCACCAAGTCGACCCCATCAGAGCTGATCGGACTCTGATACGCCCTCTAAAAATGCTTACAGACACTAACTTCTATAATATACCCCGTCATCGCGCATTTGATTGGTAGTTGATCAATAGCCAATCACAATGGTGTGTGCTCTATTTAAGTTGTTTGCGGGGAATTTTTTTTTTTTTTTTTTTTTGGACACCCTTTCATCGGATACTTAGAAGGTAATTATGTTTTCCGTTTTACCCACATCCCAGTAAGATACCTAGTACATCTAATATATTGCTTTTTACAAAAATAAAAGGGAATTCGACCTTAAAAGGACTTTAAAAAACTTATTTACGAATAAAATAAATTACAACGAGTTAAACCGAGAGTACAAATAGATATAATTAATAAATTGTTTAAAACATATTGACGAGTTAAAAAACCTTTAATCTATCGAAAATAAATTTTCGATTATAAAAAGAAAAATTACGAAACGGGACGAGGGGTAATTTTAATACACCCATTCGTCGGATACTTAAAAGGTTAGAACTAGTCGTGTAATACTCTACTTTTGTACTTACTGTTTAATATATGATATATCTGTAACACTTGTTTTGTTATTTCTTTAACCATTTATTTGGTCACAACATCTTGGCGACGAAGGATTCGAAGAAACGGACTTCACGTTAAATCATAAAAAAAAATTTACCCGTGTCTACAACAATGGTGAAGAAAGGAATTCTAATCCAACTCTACGACAAAAGGGTATCCAGTGTTAATTACAACACTGACAGTGAAAAAAAAACTTAAAACAATAGGAGTTTTATTCAGTGGTTGGGAAGAAGGTTGGAGAACATTGTTATTTTTCCATTCCAACAAGTCAGTAAAAGAACTGTACAACTCAAACAGACTTATTGTTTTCGCTAATAGGGTAAAGTAAAAATTTACCCCCACTCCCGCTTTTAAATTTTTCAGTAAAAGAATCGTACGAGTCAAACAGTCTTATTGTTAGTTAAGAGGGTAAAGACAACCCCCCTGTCATTTAATTTTACGTACCATCGCAGTAAAATGAACGAATTTAAAAGTGCAATGCTAGAGTAGATGAAGCACCAAGAGGAACAACAACTACTGTTAGAACAAGAAAAACAAGAGAAATTCCACCGAGAACAAGCAGAATAAATTTGAGGAATTGCACCTAGAAATTTAGGTTAGACAACAGAAACTTGCGGAAATGGTCCTTCAAACACAGAATGAGCAAAGACACATGTATAATGTATCCATCAAAAGCCGAAATGAGGACAGCGAAAACGCGTTCTCTCAAAATGCTATATGGAGTGCTATTGAAAACTTCACGTTTGCACCTGGAGAAGAAATTACATTCGCTTCGTAATTTAAACGTTACGAGGACTTATACAATACGAATTGTGCAAGTTGGGCTGACCATAAAAAGTTCGCCTACTCCTCAGGAAATTAGCCACAGCAGAATATACTAAGTTTGTTAACTATATTTTGCCTAAGAAAACCAGCGACCTGAAATTTCAATCATGAACAGAACTCTTCTGTCCAAAATCTTTACTGTCCCACAAGCAATGGAAATGCATGAATCTCACCCGCAAAGAAGACGAAGATTATACAACTTTCGCGAGTGTAGTCAATAAACGATGACTTCAAATTGACAGAGTTAAGCGCCAATAACTTTAAATGTCTGGTTTTCGTTCAGGGTTTGATTTCTGCGAAAGACGCCGAAATACGTCGTAGGGTACTCAACAAGCTTGAAAACAAGCCCGACATTACTTTACAGCAAGTTGCCGAAGATTGCCAACGTATCGTAGGCGCCAGAGAAGAGTCGAAAAAACGTCGAACAGAGTGGCGTGGCTCACATTAAAAAAAAATACGCCAAAGAAAAATTAAAGTGTCAACCAAAAAATAATAAAGTTACTTTGCCGTCAAGACCATGTTTCGGGTGTGGTCAGTTACATTGGTATAGAGATTGTCCTTTGGGATACAAAAGTTCCTACTGCAGGATTAAGAACAAGGCAAAAAAAAGTTTTGTAAAAATTACCAAGTCTGATGAACCAGAAAGTCGTAACATCAGGAAATATATTGAAGTGCAAATATTTAACGAATATATAAGGCTACAGCTTGATTCGGGTTCAGACTTGTACATAATTAATTATCAAACATGGAAAAAACTGGGTAAACCGACTTTCTTAAAACCGAACCGAATAGCTAAAAGTGTAACTGGCGACCCTATTAAGTTTATGGGCGAACTTATAACGAACGTGTCATTCAAAGGTAAAACTTTAAGACTAAAGGCGTATATTATGAAGAATAGTTTCAACTTTGGGATATGCCTATTAACTCATTATGTCAAAAATTTGAAAATTTGACTGACGAAGCAGAAAAGTTGAAAGGTGAACTGAAAAAAAATGCACAAAAATGTCTGCTAAGTTTGAGTTAAAGCCAGACATAAACCCAGGTTTTAAGAACAGGCGTAACGTTTCATTTGACTCGTTAAATCAAATTGACGAGGAGGAAATGGGTGTTCCGGCAAAAGTTGAATTTAGTGAATGGGAATCTCCTACAGTTTATATTTAAAAAAAAAAAGAGTAAAGAAATTTGTATGTGCTGACTTCTCTACGGGACTGAACAGCACTCGAAAGGATCAACATTATCCTCTTCGGAGTTCAGAGGATATATTCGCTAAGCTCAGCGGAGGAAAATATTTTTCTAAGATTGATTTAAGCGACTCATATCTACAAATATCCGTGGACGAGTAATGCTCGAAGCTCCTTTGCATAAACACCCACAAGGGTTTATTCAAATTTTTAAGATTTCCGTTCGGGGTTAAGGTCGCCCCTAAACATTTGAGAAAATAAAGAGATCCTTACATCAGACTTGTTCTTGACTTATTGCGATTCAAGTGTGGATGTGGTATTATGGTGGATGAACGTTTGAATGGCGACGGATGAGTTCTTGCGGTGAATGGGATAATTGTAATGTATGAATGGGTCGCGAATCTGATTAGCTAGGTATAGGATAGTAAGTAATGACCAGCCTTTACCCCTCCGCTTTTTCGGCCCTGTGCCACAATTTGTACTTTTGTACAAATAAATCTTGACTTATTGCGATTCAAACCTTGACATCATTGTAGTCAGCGATGCTAGCTCCTACGGCATCGGGACGTGCATTTTACACAAGTTAAAGGATGGATCGGTAAAGCCAATCGCCCATTCATCTAGGACGCTATTAGCAGCTGAAAGGGGTTAATCGCAAATAGAAAAGGAAGCCTTAGGAATCATTTTTGCGGTGACTAAATTTCATAGATTTATTCATGGAAGGTACTTTTTGTTGCAAACAGACCATCGTCCACTCCTTACTATCTTTGGATTAAAAAAAGGGTCTGCCAATACATACTGCTAATAGACTGCAAAGATGGGGAACCATTCTCCTCAATTATAATTACAAAATAGAGTTTCTCCCATCAACTAAAATCTGTCATGCGGACGGGCTGATGAGTTCATAAAGGAAGTAAAGGACAAACTAAATAGTAAAGACCAAAATATCTCAAGTTTATTCACTCTGTAACGACATACTAATGTACGGAAACCAGAGTAGTAATTCCATCTACACTACAGAAAAGAACATTAAAGTAATTCCATATTGGCCATCTGGGAACTTCAGGTATGAAAAGTCTGATGAGGAGTTACGTCTACTGAACCAACATGGACAAGGATATTGAAAACACTATAAGGTCGTGCAAAGGGTGTGCACCCCCGATAAAATACAATCTCTGGCCTAAAACCGACCGTCCGTGGTCGCGGATACACATTGATTTTGCTGGAACACTTGATGGTTTTTACTACCTCGTAGTAGTTGACAGTTATTCCAAGTGGCCAGAAATATTGAAATGTCAGAAGCCGACCGCGGAGGTGACAGTAAAGCTTTTGCAAGAGTTATTTTCCCGTTTCGGAGTTGTTGACTGTATCGTAACAGACAGTGCCACACAGTTCACATCCTGCGAATTTAAAGATTTTCGTCAGTCATTCCTGATCGAACATATTACCACGGCGCCATATCACCCAAGAAGTAATGGACAGGCAGGGCGTTTTGTGGACACTTTCAAGAGAGTACTGAGGAAGGCGAGAGGTACTCCCATCGATATCTTGTAACCCCTAATAGCAGTGCTCCATCTGCCAAGACTCCAGCGTAGGCTATGTTTGCCAGGAAAATAAAATCGGCATTTGATAAATTCCTTCCGAGTGAAATGAAAGCAGGAAATAGGAATAAAGCACTTAAAAAGAGCTTTAAGATCGGTGAAAAGTTGTTTTTTTCTTTCGTGTATTTGGGAATAATAAAGCTCAATGGAAGATAGGAACAATAGACAAATTGGTGACATGATTTACATGGTTCAGGGACCGAAGTTTATACACAAATGTCATGTAAACCAAATTAGAAAACGGTATGAAAGTTTAGTCGACAGGGATCCCATAGAGGATGACACTATGGACGTCGTCTTTGACACGTTTGAGGTTCCAATACCGCAATCAGTTCCAGAGCTAAGAAGACCCAAAAGAAAAAGAAAATTTACGGAACCTTTAGAAATTAACCCGAAAAGAAAAAGATATTGAACATCTTTCATTTCATACCATGTCTACAAAAAAGGAAAAGAATGAGATAAAAACATCTCCTCACTTATGAACTTTGAATTACCAGAAAAGCGCAATACGCATTGGATTATTGGAAATTATTAACATTATAATTTACCATTAAACTTATCCATTTTTCATTATTTAGGAATAATGAATAGAGACCTTAATAAAAAGGGACTGTTATTAACACATAAAATGTTTGTCGTGAATGTAATTCCTGTATGTAGCTTTTTCAAAGTGGTTATTTTTTTATTTTATTTTATTTTTGTGAAAAAGGGTTTATTTGGTTGAATAAAAAGTATTGTGTGGTAATTATAAAAAAGACTCCATACGGATTCAGGCTGAAAAGTGGGTGTTATGATGTCCTCCCTCTAAAGAGTCCTCCGCCTACTATAAGATTAGTAGGAGAGAAGGCCTTGGGGGAACAGTCGAATAGATTGAACGCTAGGTCAAACAACACGCACTCACTAGTTGTATAATACTCTACTGTTGTACTTACTGTTTAATATATGATATATCTGTAACACTTGTTTTGTTATTTCTTTAACCATTTACTTGGTCACAAGATTTTGCTTTACTGAATTTTGTCTATTTTATTTGGATATATTGATTCTAGTGAATTTTCAATGCTTAGAGATTCCATTTCTTTTTTCAGATGTTCCCTGCGTAACCTATCCTTGCTTTTTTATTTGTCTTATAAAATTCCTGTGAAAATTCTTCTTTAACATTACTGGAAGCTTCTGGGGTGTAATAGTAAATATATACCTCGTAATAGTTTTCTTGCATAATAGAAAAAATTGATTGATTTAGCCAGTGGTTATCATATTTTTTCTTTGGGCCGCATTTTAGGAATGGAAATTTGCTTGCGCTTCACCAAATTTTATGTGAAAAAAAAGTATATTTATAAATAAAAAAGAAATCACAGAGAAGCTTAAATGGAGATGACCGCGGATTCGATGTCAGAACTTATCATTGATAAATCTCCTCCAATTTGCGGACTTCATTTACTATATACTTAATATGTTTATCACAATGATAAAAATCAGTGAATAATTATTTATAATTATTTATACAGG
This sequence comes from Acanthosepion esculentum, assembly GCA_964036315.1. Lineage (NCBI taxonomy): Eukaryota > Metazoa > Mollusca > Cephalopoda > Sepiida > Sepiidae > Acanthosepion > Acanthosepion esculentum. The sequence continues at coordinate 62,790,856 of OZ038493.1, read as the reverse complement.
GACTCATGCATACAATTAAAAGTAATCCTTAATAATAGAATTTTTTGAAACTGCTTCTAAATCTTTGATTTTATTCCAGTCATTCTGCCTCACCTGCTCTCCCCTTCCGACTTACCTGTTATCCTCTTCTACCGCACCTGCTATCTCCTTCCGCCTCACCTGCTATACTCGCCCGCCTTACATGCTATCCCCTTCTGCCGCACCTCTGAGGCGCGCCGCACCTTTTGGGAACCACTGTTTTAGACGATGTCTAAGATAAGACAGAGAAAAATTATCACATGTTTCGTTTCATCCACAGCGAGCGAAGTAAATGCGTACTGTTTAAACTTCTATGGACGCGATTAATATTTACTAAGTAAATTACCAAATTGCTATACCCAAACGAACAGAGAGTAAAAAAAAAAGATTCTGAAAAGCGTGTTTCTCAAGTATTATTGTGGTAAGAGCCAGTTACCCTCCTTATTATCATGAATGGATCAATCCATTCATGATACGTAGTCTTGGGTTTACATGGGGGCATAAAAGACATCTAAATCAAATAAGAAAAAGGTACTCGGACGAAAAGAGCATCCGAGAGGAGGAGCCGATAGTTTCCCGGCCATCATTTTAGTTATGATCCAAGTCGAGATTCCCAACCTCCCCAATTTGTTTTGGCCTCCTTTTCATCTCAACTGGATCAGCCTTTTACTTCCCCATGTCCCAGTTATTTTATCTCTTTCCCACTCCCTTAGCGAGAGTGCTTCTTGATTTTGTCCTGAGGGCAGAATACAGCGGCCTCTCTATTTTGAGGGTTGGAAGGGCCTTACTAACATAAATTATGTTTAGTTTAAGAATTTGTTGAATTTTTAGTTTGTTATGGGGTTCATCTCCCTCCCCTTTCATCTGTTCATGATTATATTTTTATGTATTTTTATTATCATTAAATTTTTATGTTATGGGGCGCGTTCTTTTAGGTCCCCCCTGGTGAGGATGTGGTATTATGGTGTACGGAGGATTGAAAGATGATGGACGAATTCTTGTGGTGATTGCGTCAATTGTAATGTATGAATGGGTCACGAATCTGATTAGCTAGGTATAGGATAGTTAGTTAAGACCAGCCTTACCCCTCCCCTTTTTAGGCCTTGTGCCACAATTTGTATTTTATACGAATAAATCCTAAGAAAATAATATTATTGCAGTGACTTGTCTAGCTGACTATCGAATACTACATATCACGACTGACTCGGTCAAGTTGTGTCTTGCCAGATCCCACATCACAACTATAATTGAAAACGTTTGTTAAATTTATTAATATTTGATTGTTTGCGTATGTTATTATCAAGATGTTTCTTTTTTATTGATGGGCGACACAATTACTGAGATGCAACCGTCTCAACCCCTAGGCAGACCATATAAAGACCTGCTTCTCCAGTCTTTTTCCAGCACGATCCGATGCGCCATTTTCCATGCTGCTATTTTGCCCAAATCACTGGTGAATCCTTTAAGAGTTGCTTCCCGTAGAAAGGATACATATTAAAAAAATAACGTCTCATTTACTCCAAATCCGTGGATCAAACTGATCGCCGTACGTGAAAACATAGCATGACTAATAGTGGGCTGCAGGCGATTCAAACAAATATATTAGCTTCGTAAAACCATCTACGTTTGCTGCTTGAGAATTGATCAAACGAGACGACAGGCTGGCAAATTTCAGTGTTCACTCGCCAATTTTCAGTTATTGCTTTCTCTGCTGAATGTCGACTGATTTAAAAACCGCGTTCGTCTGGTTATTCTTCATCATCTGTCATATACTGAAGATAAAGTATTATTCTTGGGGTCGTGACACATTGGTCGCTACAATGAAAGACTAATATTTGTTTTCTACTCCTTATCAACCCATTGCAGGTTATTTAAAGCCTGAAAATATTTTAAAACTGTAACAATTTTTTTTTTAGATAATAATGGTTTAGTGATGCATGTATAACTAATGAACTCATAAAGAGCGAAGAGGCGGCTTGATACCTTTCCCAAAGGCAATTGTACGTAAGTGAATCTAAGTAACCCTACTGAAAAACTCGACTATGAGATTTCTAATTCTGAGACGTTGTTCATTGCCCCACCTGCACATCCAAGATTACAGCACCTGGTATTCCCAAGCGGTGACCCATCTAGGTGCTGACCCGGCACGACATTGTTGAAAATGTAAGGGAAAACAAAAGACATTATCATTTTCAAACTAAAACAATACTTTCATTAGTATAAAATTGTTAAGAAAAAAAAAGTGGGCTTCGAGCGTTGAAGCGATGAAATATTCGCGTGTTAACGTTCCAACAATGACATTCAGATTAACCCAAGGGTAGTGTGTGCAAATTGCATGGACGAAATTGTTCAGAAGCCGTCGGTGGTTGAGCTACCAAAACTTGGATCAACCTAGATGTCCTTGTCGCAACGCTAATCACACCCGGCCACGCACACATAACCACTACATCCGCGTATCTATACGCACATATTCCAATGTTTCTTTTAATTTTTTGCTTTTTTTAATTGTTGTCGCTCGTTAATAATTTTTTTTTTTTTTTTTTTTTTTTTTTTTTCAGGTTGGCGTGGTGTAATGGTTAGTAAGCTTGTCTCGCTAAAACAGTTACGAGTGATTAGAGAGTTCGATCCTCACTGGGTGCCCCATACTTTCGGCCTTGTGCCACATCTAAGCTACGCTTAGAAAATCATTTTGGACACCTCGTGGCGGTGTAATGGTTAGCAAGCTTGTCTTGCTAGAACAATTATGACTGAGTCGTGAGTCCGATCCTCACTAGATGCCTCTTACAGTCGGCCTTGTGCTACATTTAAGCTACGCTTGGAAAATCACAATGTTTCCGTTTTTTTCTTATTGTTCTTTCCCATTCAGTAACCATTTGTGTCTTAGTGGCTTTACTGCCTTGTTTTGGATGAAATGATTAAAAAGGTGGAGATTTTAAAATTACATTTTTTTTGTTAGTTTTTGAAGATACCCTTTCGGTTCGGACATGACATCCCTCAAAGTCCGTTAATCAATTTCTTCAGTGAGGGTATCATATATTCACGCGCATCGGATAATTAAACACTTTTCGCAAAGCAACGAATTGTAATTTAAAAGATGAGATAATGACAAATATAAAAGTTTCAAAAAACATGGAACTGTAAATGGAATTTAACACCTGGTTTCAACTAGAACGTCAAAACTGCACGCACAGTTGGAGGATTTTCATCAAGTTCATTTTCTTATTCAGACGTCACCATTTTTTATTTTATTTTTGCATTCGTTAAATTTTCCATTTAATTTCCCTTTCGCACACTTCATTTTAATGATTTAATTAAAAAAGATGTACCTGAGGACATCATACTATATCCGTGATGTAAAGTATTTCTCTTAATATTCTTATAGAATCTTTGTTGAAAGTGATTTGAGCTGATATCTCTCAGCAGGAGACAAGAAGAAACTTACCCCTTAGCCACGGTGGCTTACCATGAATTAAATTAAATGATTTTTTTTTTTTTACAATAATGTTCATTCTGTACAAGTCACAAGAGCCAGTCGAGGTAGAGGGTTGCAGTATAAGAAGCAGTGTTTTATAGCCCCCTCGTTCTGGGGAAGTCTTCGTTCACATGGTCGATTCAATAACGTTGCATATTTTCTCGCTCGTCTTGTCCCGATCGGGTGTCGAAATGTTTTTGGAGTTCGGAGATGGAAGAGAACTTCAACAAAAGAGATTTTAAACTTATCTATTTTATTAAACACATCAACGTGTACATTATTAACTAGCCAGTGGGGCCGCTCTAGGCAGCGCTTTCCCCGAGACACGAAATAACCGCGTCTACTGTGTATGATGTGTAAAATTTAACTCTCTGAAATCACTTTCTATCTGTCTAACATTCTCACGCTAGTTTTAACCTATCAAAAACGGCTTCATTTGTTTTCTTACCATCTGGCCTCGATGCTCAAAATGAAGAAATCAGAGGAGAATACAATTCGCTAAAAAATAATAGTCTGCTAGACTAGTATTTAACATTCCTTACACAAGCATAAAAAATCATTTATGAATTTTATTTCAACTACGTTATATTTAACAAGTGTTTATGCGGATATGTGTGGAAGTGAACGATTAACCTTAGACTTGAACAGGTTAAGACTGTAGTGATTCGTGGGAAAAAGCTGTTTGAGTAGATTGTATATGTCACCAATGGAATACGAAGGGAATTACGGTGGTTCGTTACAATGTGTGAGTCTTGGCGGTCCTTAGCCGTAAAGGTTAGAACAGCTGGAACTAATGAATGTAGTTAGTCTCAACATTTTCCATAGAAATAACGAGAGTAGCAAATCTTGACACAATTCGTTTGTAGGAAAATGACTGTAGCATGGAAAATAATTCATCGCCCACAAGGACATGGAGACGCTTTTGGACACTATGGAAAGTGAAAACTTGGCAGCTCGATTTTCATATTTGGATTTTGGCATTCATCATTATCATCATCATTATCATCCTTCGAAACTCCCTATGGTTGGTCGGAACTTTATTGACAATCCCTTTCCACACTGATCCCAGATGCCCAATATGCAACCCTGGGTCCCGAGCTATGGTGTCTGGGAAAGTCAATTTTCGTGAGAAGACACTTCCAGAAGGCATTAAATAACCCATATGGCTTTATAGGACGCTAAACAAAAACAATGAACCAACTAACCTATACGGATCAAGCAGTTGGGCATTAACAAAATCACTGGCGAAAAATATACAGAGGGTAAGTAAACTCGACTACTGTGAACAATGTGAGAAAGATAATTGTTGTTTAATTAATATTTCTATGCCCATAAAATAATGAATATCACCTGGAAGACAAAAACGAAATTATATCTGAAAGTGCAACCCTTTATGTCGAAACAATAATGATGTGTACTCGTCTATTGAGGCCAGCGATAAATGTCAGCTACAAAGAGGATATTCTCAATGAAGATATTTTGGGAAACCTACCAAAAGATTAAGGACACAATATGTGAATGTCAAGTAGGGAGAAGCAAACAAGAAGTTGTGCATCAGCTTATACTATGTGATCCAAAATATGGCAAAGGATCAAGAAGTGCACCAAAAACTTGCTTTATTGATCGACTCATGGACAACACCGGGGTCAGAAAGAAAGAACTGCGTGACAGAAATTGTTGGAGAAAAGTAGTCAGAAGTGTTCGTCTTAATGGGGGTACTAGTTCATATTTGCCCATTATAGGGATGATAATATTTGTGATAGCTTAATACCGGGAAGGAACAGAATAGGTGAACGAAAGGAATTACAAACGTGCCTTATTCTCGAATAGATTTTATATACCGCTATATCATACAAGAAATGATATACAAATATATAGATACTTGTCACACACATGAGAACCAATCATGGTAGTCCAAAGATGTATGATGAATAAGGAAGGTGATATGAATGAAGAAGGAGTGGTAAGAAATAAAGATTATGAGGATAAGGAGGATATATTAAAATTGATATTTGATTTGAAGAGAAGCGTAAACTCAAAACCGTGGTAAATTGGAAACCACTCACTAAAATAAAGAAAAAAAATGCGGCAAGTGAAATTAAAACAATCTGTGGACTAAATAAAAGGTTCAGCTCTAAATTCCAAGTACAGTGTAACCCGGATATAAGAGACCCGGATATAAAAGAAACCCGGATATAAGAGAACCCCGGATATAAGATAGATTTTCTCTGGTCCCAAATTAGAGCCTGTGTTAATAAAACAAAATAGACCAAACCCGGATATAAGATAAACCCGGATATAAGATACTTCTTTTCCGGTCCCGACAACTCTCTTATATCCGGGTTACACTGTAATATCATCTGAAGAAGACCGGAGCGTACAACGAAAGAAACGTTGTGAATATGGCAATAAAGATTAGGACAATGTAAATAGTCTAAATAGTCATAATACCTCATCTCGGAAATTTAGACTTATGTTGACTTGAGGAGGTTAAGATTATTGTGTTCAGAGAACTATCCATGCGGGTGTCAGTTTCACACAGTATCAATTCCTGGGGGAATGAGGAGAACTTTCGCCTAACATTTGGAATACGGGGGAAATGAGGTTGATTCGACTCCGTGGAAGCAGTATGTCTTAGCTGTAAATGTCTGAACTGGTGGAACTAAAGAATGGAGCTCTTATGAACGTTTAACCAGTTTGACCAATAAAAATGCATATAAAATTTTGCTCTTAGAAATATACACAAAAGTTCAAAAGTTTGAAGGCACCGCCAGAATTAGCATGGGATGAACTTGACAGAAAAGTGAAAAAAAATGAAAAAGAGCTTTTTGAGTCACTGAAAAAAAGAATGGAATCAATTATCAAACTTATACTTTGTGAAATCTTTGCAACGAATGACAGAAATTTGTGCTGCAGTAATCAAGGCTAAAGGAAGACATTTTGACGAGATAAAAATTTAATCATAAAATCCTTTTTTTTTCTTTGTTTCTTAGTAGAATTTCTAATAAAAAATAATGTCTCACTTTTTTTAAGCATCTATAATAATTTTCTCTTATTCAAAAAAAATGACAAGCATTTTTGGGGCCAATTTGCAAAATTACCAAACATTTGAATTGTAGTACAGTGTAACCCGGATATAAGAGAGTTGTTGGGACCGGAGAAAAAGTATCTTATATCAGGGTTTCTCTTATATCAGGGTTTGGTCTATTATATATATATTAACACAGGCTCTAATTTGGGACCAGAGAAAATCTCTCTTATATCCGTGTTTCTCTTATATCTGGGTCTCTTATATCCGGGTTACACTGTATATGTTATATATTTCCTACTTACCTTTTGAGTTTTTGACACAGCCCATAAATATTGTGACCAAATATTACCGACCTCATTTTTTTAATAGATTTTAACGAAATGGATTACTTTTGAAGACTCAGCGCTACTGAATTTCGAACTGACTTTCATCTCATAAGTACGTTAAATTACCCAAGCTTATCTTAAAAGCCTCTTTCATGAATAAATCTAAAACTAAAGTCAGTCAAATGCCATACGTGATACATGATTGGGAAATTATGTCTCTTTCGAGCCATGACAGATTAGGTAGTGGGTTTCCCGCAGTAGGCTGCCGTTTCTTTCTACAGTTGACTGATTGCCAACTAAGGCTGTAGGGCCCAGTCTGTGTTGCTATTCAACCCATAGCTGTGGCGGAGGAGAGATGGATTCATACCTTTCCCAATGGTATTTGTGCGTAAGTGAATGTAAGGAACTCAACTGGAAGTCGAATTCGGCTCTCCGGTTTCCCATTCCGAGCCATTTATCCATTACACCGGAAACTCGTAAACGCCATTTGGTGTTGCATAGCCATCCTTATTCAGGTGAGGGAGGAACTTCAAGTTCTTCCGTAGCTGTCTCTAAGTATTTGGCGCATCATTTTATAAAATTAATATTTCAAATTATGTCATATTCTGAAAGAGAATGCGTCACGCAAACATGCAAGAAGAAATTATCATCATTAAAATGTTAAATATTATTCAAGTTTTAACACATGGAAATATTCGAAAGTTTGTATTTGTATTTGAAATAAAAAAAAAATAACTGAACAATACCGCACATCCTTTTTTCATAATGTGTAACTGCTTGGGAAGACCAGGTTCTTGGGGTTTTGGTCAAATACATCCCGTGAGAAAAAGTATTGCTATGTTATATCTCTTTCTACTTGTGCGAATTGCCTGCCTTGTTCTTTGTCAGAATGCAGGCTGTTTCTTCCGAGTAAATGTACTAAAAAGATATTCAGAAAGCGCTGTGTCAACTACAAATGGAACTCCCACTCTCTCTCTCTCTCTCTCTCTCTCTCTCTCTCTCTCTCTCTCTCTCTCTCTCTCTCTCTCTCTCTGTGTTAAGCAACGTTGAGTCTGGTCAGTACCTACATGGGTGAACGCTTGGAAATACCAGGTGCTTCGGTGTGCGGGTGGTTTAATGTATAACGGCTCGGAATTGGAAATCGGAGAGCCGAGTTCTAATTCCAGGGGAGTTCTTTATATTCACTTACGCGCGAATATCCTTTGGAAAGGTATGAATCCACTTCTTATCCCCAAGGCTATGGGTTAAATACAAGATTTGTATCAGTAAATCTTTATTATCCCCGAAAAAATTCTTAGAATCTAAAAATCTGTCCTGGCTACAAATAACTTGAAAAATGTTGATAAGCTGTCTTCTTTCTCTTCACATAGACTGGTTGCCACCCAATCCCCTATAACTGAGGAGAAGAAGAGACGGTGTCATTTTCAAAGGGCATTTATGTGAAAATGAACGCTACAAGACTGAAATTTGAAATATACACTACTTTTTCTATTATAAGTAACCTGTTCAATTTTAATTTAGTCTGAAAACAAAGATTCAGGTGCTGTTAGCAAGAATTGAGCTTACTATCCCTGTTTTGACTGGCAAACCTTTTACCCGTACGTTGTTTTTACTTATAAGGCCACATTGTACTCAATTCCTAAAATTCTTTTTCCAACATTGATAAAAATCACGCTGGATAATAAGACAAAAACAATTGCCAGCAATCAGAATCGGAAGTTACATCAATCTAAATAAACGTCATGGTCGACGTCTCCGTTTTCTCCGGAAATTCTTGTGAAACCAGCCCACCCGTTCCACGCAGTCTTCCGTTTCTTTCGAGGATCAGGATCTCTCTTGTAAGTAATATCCATCCAACCCGCGCCGCCGCTTGCGGAAACTGGCTCTTGCAAGAGATAACTGACTTTTGGCTTGTGGAATTGACAGAAGGGCGAAAAATGTGGAGGTGGACAAGGAGGTTGAATTTCTGCCGATTTAGGGGCGCCACCTGGCGACTGTGGATAGAAAATGAAGTGAAAGCTCAGCAAGACAATGACGTTTGATTGACGGATACTGCTGGGAGTCTTTCCGCCGTTTTTGAAAAATGTCCTGTTGTTCCCAAGGCTCAACAGGGAAGAAAGACGAAGAGTAAAACTTGAAGAAGAAGAAGAAGAAGAAGAAGAAGAAGAAGAAGAAAGAGGAGGAGGAGGAGGAAGAGGAGGGGGAGGAACAAACATATGAATCGGAAAAGAAGATAATAGGCAAAGGAAAAATGTAGAAATAAAAAAGTAAGTAAAAATAAAAAATACGACTGACAGACGAAGTAGAAGAAAAGGAGAGGGAGAAGAAGAAATACAAAATTGAAAAGAGAAAAATATACAAAAGAGAAATGAAGAAGTAAAGAAAGATTTTAAAAGACAAATCCAACTGAAAAAGGAAGAAAAAGGAGAAAAAAGAAGTTATATGATCTTGAATATAAGGAAATATGCGAAATAGTAAAAAAAAAAGAAATTTAACTCAGAAAAGCAAGAAATAGAACAAGAAGAAATATAAGACGAGAGAACAACAAAAACAACAACAACAAGAAATACGCAATTCAGAAATGAGCAGGAGGTGGAGGAGGAAGAAGAAGAAGAAGAAGAAGAAGAAGAAGAAGAAGAAGAAGAAGAAGAAGAAGAAGAAGGAAGCAGGACGAAAAACAATCAAGTACCAATACTACGGTGAAACGAAAGCGATTAAATAAATAGGTGAGGGAATGGAAAGCATGAAATAGAAAGAAGGGACGTGTGCAATAGATATTTGGATGTAAATAAAATGAAAAAAGAAGGAAAATAATAGGGGAAAAAATATGAAAGCGCGGCAGACGACAATAACGAAGGAAGAATGACTAAGCAGCTGTAAGAAAAGAAAGACAGAAACAACTGCAAAGGAAAGAGAGATGAATAAACAGAATGAAAGAAAAAAATTACGAATGAGCTGATTTGGAAAAGTAGGCAGAATAAAAGGCAATAAGATAATGATGATAACATAAAAAACCAGAAAGAGAACGAGAAAGAAAGAACGAATGGGAAATAGAAATGTGAGTAAGAAAGGTGAAACAAGTTAAAAAAGAAGAAAATGCCGAACACCTCTAAGAGACAGAAAAGAAGAGAAGAAGCACAAAGAAAACAAAGCAACATGTCAGAAATGAGAAGAAACTGATATGGGAGAAAATGAACTACAAAAAAAGTAGAAAAGAGTTATTACGAAACGAAATGACCGAGGAGAAACAAATAGATAAGATCATAAAGACAATAAGAGGTGAAACAAGAAAGAACAGAACGGAACAAGAACAAACAATTAACACTAGAAATATCAGCAACTGAGTATGGCAAAAAGAAGGCAATTCATAAAGCAAGCTAAGCAGCAAAGGGGACTAAATTTGACAACAAGGTTACAGTAGCGTCAGAGTAGGCAATAACATCAGTTTTAAGTTCTAACTCCAGAGGTTAAGTTCTGGGTTAGTGTTGTAACCTAGGGAGGGTTACTGAATAGAACAATCAAACGAAGGTTGGTAATGAACGATAATACTTAGGACAAGAGCAATACATATAAGATTCGCCAGCGGTACGTAGAAGTAGTTAACTGCTAGATGTGAGTCAAGTGAATTCCACAAGGAATATCCAACTGCAGCATATCTACCAACCGTCCCACGCGGTCAAATGTGGCACAAGGCAGAATTTAATGTGGGTTATCCGAGCCCGTAGGCTCGGCCAAAAAATCCCCGTATATCCCATATAAAACGGAGTCGATAGCTCTTTCCCAAGACGAGATTCTGCCCTTCGACATAGCCTCGTCTGAGGATCCTCTCTACCCGGAGACAGAGAGTTTGACCAGCACAGGTGGAGAAGAATCTCCATCTGCAGACCAACATACAGTAGTTACTATTGTATTTATATGGATGGGGACATACCCATTATCGCCCGTAGGTGTGCTACAACAATTAGTGAATTTGGTGACATAAAAATTGTGAGTTGTACGAATATACTCAAATTGTTTCGGACTAGCAACAAAATAAAATTAGAATTATTCAGAACGAGATTTTTTTAAGCATTTCACCCCAAGCAAGGATAGGTTTTTACTGGTTCGTAAGGGGGTTACATAGAGGGAAGTTGAGAGAAAAATGTGTATAGAGGGAAGAATAAAAGATGAACGCGGTTCAAGATAACAGAAGATGAAAATCGACGTTGCATTTAAATTTTTGAAGATTGTTGTTATCAGGGAAGCAAGTAAACGGAAGGGAGTCCCACAGGCGAGAAGCGCTAGAAAATAAGCTGCTGGAGTAGAAGTGGCGGTTACATTTAACCATTTCAACGGCAAAAAGGTGGGACCTAGATGCCAGTCTAGTAGGACGCTTAAATTTATGTAGTCGAGGCAGCAAGGGAAAAAGCACATCAGAACTGTAGCCATGGAAATATTTGTAGAAAAGACAGAGGGAAGCCACATTACGTCTGTGAGAAAGCGACTGGAGCCGAGATGCCAAATCAGGATCAATTACATTGCAGATCCTTCATTGGATTTTTTCGAGAACCTCGAGATGAACGTGGTGCACCAGACCAGATATGGCAAAAGGCGCTTTGGTGTAATGGATATCGACTCGGAGTGAGAACTGGGAACGCCAAGTTCTAATTCGAGTCGAGTTCGTTAGATTCACTTTCGCATAAATACCCTTGGGTTAAGTATGAATCCATCGCTTGTTTTCTATGGGTTGAATAGCAGGAGTGACTGTGTTCTTTAGCCTTGATTGGCAACTAATCTACTGTAGGAAGAAATGGCAACCTACTGCGGAAAAAAAAATTGCATGACTGATCATGTATCGATGGATACATGATCGCCCAAGTGTGTATCAATTATGGCTCATAACTGCCTGACACAATCGCTAGACAGCGGCATGAGAACAATCTGCACCCGAAGACAGAATAATGGTTTAAATTCGACTTTCCCTGGATGTTATCGGATCGAAACGTGATGATGCTAAGAAGAAATATGAGGACATTAGTCCAACAAAATAGTTATTGGAAAGATCGACCAGAAAGTAACGGCGAACAAAAAGACCTTGGAAATGGCGGGAAAATAATAAAAATTGAAAGCTTAAAGAAGGGAAAATATGGCGAAAACAATTAGAAAGAAAAGGAACAAGAATGGAAATGTATTAAAATGAATTAGAAATCTAAAAATGGTTAGGAGAGGTTGTCAATGTTTTCACTTACTAGCTTCGTTTTCAAACATCTATTTCGCCTACGTAATTAAGGTAGACGCCTGCGTCACCAGTGCCATCAGACGTAGCTCTCTGGCCAACGTCATTCCCCCCCAGCTGTGCAGTCACCAACATCGTCACTGTTTCACCTCTCTGAAATAACCACCAGGACAAATAATTTCATTAATAACTCTATTCTGAGAACAGACAAGCTGCCTAAACTTAATTCATGAGGAACAGTGTCAACCTTAGCAGAGGTGAAATAGAGGAATACGTGGTCTGGTCAAAAAGAATCGGGACTGTTGTTATGGTAACGGAGATAAAGCCTGCGGAGTGAAGCCCCTTAGCACAGATTGACTTTGAACTCTGTCGTTCATGCACACTAAGTTATAAGGTTCACGCTCACTTTTGTTGTTGATAGTGCTTGGAAAGAAATTGCGTAAAATGTGGTCGTCTCACCACACTATCGGAGTCTCCATCTGTAACCATGGCTTCCGCAGTAGTTTTTGGTCAACACAACATTCTTTAGGTCCGACAACTATCATATTACGCAGATCTCATTCATTGCGACATTTTCCTCTTCAAAAAACAAATCCCATTTGAAAGAAACAAGATTTCAAGACGTTGAGGAAATCAAGGAGAAGACAACGAGTCATACCTGAAACTCCCCCACCCTTTTTTTTTTTGGTATAACGAATACCAAAAAAGGAATTTCAAGAATGCTTCCATCAATGGAAACGACGCTAGATAAAGTGTATGGCTCTGGAAGGGAACTACTTCGAAAAAGATTAAATACCGAATTGTTGTGTTATAGTTTTCTTTTTGTAGCACCAGTTGCGAAGAGAATCTGCTTTTACTGAATAAACGTCTCCAAATTCTGGATCATTTATATTTTACCAGACAAGTGGGAATCTCCATTCGGCTCCAAAATTAACCGAGTTATCTGGCGAAGAGCGTTGTTGTAGAAATCTGATTCAGAACTGACTGTTTCACGGGGTATCTAAAAACCTAGCAACGCCTGACTGAAGCTACTTTGAAATAATTTTAACTTCGCCAGTAAGCCTTTGTTTTTCCCCTTTTAGTCCACTGACCAAAACACTAAATAAAATAAAATTTATTTTGTCTACTAAAGAAACGTAGATGGTTTTCTTGTCGTTCCCTTTACTTTCCCGGTTATTATAGTCACGGGTATAATAAAATTGGCAAAAATATAGAGGAGCAAAATCAGCTTTCAAACAAAGTACACTGTACAAATTGCTGGTAGTCTCCATGATCCTATATGGATGTGAAACGTGGACACTGTTAGCAGAAACAGAGAGAAGAATTCAAGCGTTCGAGGACAATTGCATGAGAAAACTTCTTGGCATTTTCTATTGGGAACTTAAAACCAATGAGTTTGTGCGGAAAAAGATTGAAAGTTTTGTGGGCCACCAGGAATCTTTCCTCTCCACTGTCAAACGGAGAAAAATGGCGTAGTTACAAGGCACGAAAGCCTATGCAAGACCATGATGCAAAGTACCATTGAAGGTGGACGTAGGAGAGGATGTCAACTCAAAAACTGGTTGGACAATGTCAAACAATGGACAAGTATGACTCTACCAGAATTGCTGATGGATGCCGTTGATAGACCGTTGTGGAGGAGTTTCAATATGGCTCCTGCATTCGGATTCACCCTACCATTACAAAAGTCAAGGGATGATGATGATGATGATGATGGTGATGATGATGGTGATGATGATGATGATGATGATGATGATGATGATGATGATGATGATGTCCAGACTTCTTTGAGCGAACTCGAAAATTGTTAACCAGCTTTTTCATTTCTCTCCCTGACGAGACTTGCGATATGTTAAGAAGAATTGAATTTACTATTCATGCCTTTTATAATCTAGTATCAGTCGCTTATAACTTCTACAAAGACATCACTTCCCAACTAAATATTTATGTTGAATACACATCTATATTTACACCTGGCTTAATAGTAAGTCGGATAGGTACAACAATGTATAACTGGAAGCTGCCATCGAAAATGCCCCCCACTCCGATCAATAGTTAACTGGGGCAAGAAATGGCTTGTAACCTTTAACGCCTCCAAAACGTCTCTCTTAATTCCCCACTCCTCAATCCTCGGTATGGTTGATGTTAACCTCCAGGAAAGCAACTAATTGCGTCTTTTTGGTCTCATGTTTTCCACTGACATGAATTAGAAGATTGTATTAAATCAATTGCCAACTCGGCTACTAAGAAATTTTGTTCACTTTTATCGTGCCAATTTTTCTCGTCAAAATTCATCTTGTACATTTATAAATCTACCATTTTTCCGGGCATTGAATAATGTTGCCATATGCGGTCCGGTTATCCTGTCACATATATCGATATTCTCAACAAAATACGAAGAGGGGGGTTGTAATGTTATTGGTCCTGATCTGTTATCTGGACTTCAGTCCCTTTCCCACCGGCATGACGTGGCTTCCCTCTGCCTTTTCTATAAATATTTCCACGGCAATTGTTCTAAAGTTATCTATTCCTTTGTACCTCAACGCCATGAATTTAAAAGAGTACTATATTGTCAATAAGGTCACATTGTTTTACTTTTGAAAAAAAATAACCGTAACTTCTATTGACCACTAAATATTCTCTGGTCAATAAGGAGATTATGGCGACCACTTTTAAAAAATTTCAATTCTTGGAATTTTTCTACAAGATGGTCCGATTTAAAATGCAATTATTATGATAAACTAGACATTAACTTTATGTCTATCAAGTTAACTGAACCAAAAAGACCCTGAAATAAACATTCCCCTATTTTCCTTCTATCACGTTTTCTTGATTATTTTTTCCACCACAGGAATATCAAAATTTAAATTTACAACTGCAACACGAACAGTGACTACTAGGGAATCAAAATGTTAACTATGATGTCTGTTAATTTACAGAAACATAATTCGTGGTTCTGTTTTTTTTATGTGCCGAATCTCTTCAGGGCGTATGCGATCATGGTCTTCCACATCTTCCTGTTTCTTGTAACTCTTAATAAGTTTTGTCTTTTTGTTATTTCCCCAAGCCCTGTTCTGTCATCCATTTGCTCAAGCCCATTAAATATGTTACACGCGTCTTTCTTCTGTCCCCCTTTCCATCAATCTGCCCTGTGAGTATCAGATTTTCCAAACCCCCCTTCCTCATTAGGTGCCCCAGAATTTTCAACTGCCTTTTCCTGATGTTAAGTAAAAGTTTCCTTTTTGTTTCCATTTTCTTCAAAACCTCGTCGTGTTCGGTCCATGGTATTCTCAGCATCCTTCTGTAGAACCATTTCTGTTGCTTCAAGTCTCTTTGAGGAGATTGTCCAGCATTTTATGTCATACAGAAAGACAGATATCACGTAACAGTTCAGTACTCTTTTCTTTGTTTCTAACGATTTTTTTGTCTCTTAATACTCTGCTTAGCTTCTGGAATGCATCTTTGGCCATCCCAATACGTCTTGCGATCTCAGTATCGCACTTTCCGTCCTCTGTTAGAACACTTCCCAGATATTTACATTTCTGCACTCGCTTAATTTTAGTGTTCCCGATTTGTAATTTGTATTTTGGGCTCACCCTTTTCCTAATGACCACGCATTCTGTCTTCTTGTAGTTTGTGCTTAGTCCTTCCTTCTCGCTTCCCCCCACTACCTTCTTTAGGAATTTTTGTAGTTCCCTTTCCATATCTGCTATCAACACTGTGTTATCTGCATATCTGATGCTCACTATTTACATTATTCGGACTATTGTCCTCATCTTTGTCGCCATATTTATTACAAATTTCGGCCGTTGTACGCTCCGGCCTTCTTCAGTTGGTTGGAATGTCGAACTGAACCCTTTATTTTGCTCACTGGGGTAGACTGTTCTAGTTCCACGTGCCATGTTTAATGGATATCAGTTGTCAGGTATCTCCTGTTAATTTTCCCTCTGAAAGTTTTCCACTGCCTGAACCGGGTTTTAAACTCACACACTTTGGATCCTGTCACTGGATCTAACTAACGCCATGTGCCATGTGTCCTTGTGGATAAAGGCGTTAGTTAGGTCTAGATGAGCACAATAGTCCGAATAATGTAAATAGTGTACATAATACCTCATCTCAGAAATATAGACAGATATCTGATGCTGTTAAAATTGTGGCCGCCAATAATAAATCCTGGTAGGACTTCTAATCAGGTGAGACGTTGTTTATTCCTACAATCAAATCTAGTAAAAATGTAGATTTCAAATTTCCCTATTTGTTTTTTTTATTTTGTCTTATCTATTTTTCTTCACCTTGTTTTCTTTGTCTAATTTCCTCTTTTATTTTTCTGTGAAAGACTTGATAAAAAGGTTAACATGTCTGGTCTCTTATCCCGTCACCTTTCCCATATGGATCTTCGTAAAGATAGACATAAACATCTACCTATCTCTCCCTTCCCTCTCTAATTTCGATAACATATTTATCGCCTTCCCCCTCCTCTCTCTATCACCTTATACCAACTTAAAACTGCCTCCTCAAACATATGTGTGCATAAATTAAAAATAATATATAAGCTTTTAAGCCTGGAGAAATTAATCAATATTTTTGTATGAAAATAGAGATCTGACGAATTAAGACCCAAATCCCATATACCTTAAATTTGTCAGTTTTTTAAATATATATATATATATATATATATATATATATATATATATATATATATATATATATATATAAGATTAAAACAAAACGATGTTAAAAACGCAACACAATATACTTCATGTTTCCGCACTCAAATTGTGCTTCTTCAGGCGATGAAAAAGATTGGTGAGTAAAAAATTATTTTTAAATTTCAAAAGCAGTCAATATTGCCCCTACCCCATGCCTGTATATATATATATATATATATATATATATATATATATATATATATATATATAATGCAACAAATCTAATTAGTTGTTAAACACTTTTCTTCAAAGTCATGAAGTTGATGCCAACAATTAGCGTCCCTTTAGAAAAATTTTTTAAAAATATCCCTTCCGAAATATATAAAACACATACAAATACTATTTGCTTTCAAAGCGTTACCTCCAGAAATATTCTTCAAAAATAACATATAAAAGGAACTCTTATCGTAATCATTCCCGAGAACTGCTTGTTAATCATTCCCCTATGTTAGCTTCAGTTCAAGTTCCTATTTATATATTTAAAACCTTAGTTTGCACTGGCACAGGAATACAATAGTGCGGCTTTCACTAAAATACGAAAGGCAATGGTGTACTTGCCAAGAATATTCTTCGTATCTATACGACAAACACCTAATCCACCCTTACAAATAGATAATTTCTAGTTTTATTATGACACCAAAACATTGTAAGAATTGATCTCACTAGCATTTGTCTGTTGAACTATCTCAATGACTATTTCATTATAGCAAACGCAGAAATATTTTATGTATAGATTTAAACCTTCGAACGATGAAATCACACAAGCATGTCTTCCGTGGGGCGTGTGTTCATAAACCAATTAAAGGTTAGAATTCCAAGTGGGAAGCCTTCCGACCTCCAGTAGTCTCCTTTGGCTTTTGAGTCAGACAGCTCTGCAAAGTGTAGTGAGGTAATAAAGATGACGAAGTACATTACCAGCCCTGCGTTGGCGGTAGAGGAATGAGTAGGCTATTACTTCTTTACAATTGCTTGTCGAACCAACGCAGACGAGAATGGCAGCCATCTTAAATCTTTTAATAAGATGGCCAACAAAAAGCAGGCTCGGTTGGCTGGCTGTTTTCCACAAGTCAGAATGTCTTCTAAAGATTCTCCAACCAGGAGTGGTCAGTAATTTTAGCTGGGAATCAAATGATCTAATATAGAGTGTGCGATGGATAAATAGTCGTCTAAATTATGCAAAAATGAAAATAGTACTGACATCTCATTTTAACAGATATATTTACCCAAATTACACAGAAATATCTTGAAATAGTAAAAAGTAAATTTATTCAATAAAATCGCCATTGTCTACAACCACGGCCTCCACATGACATCGGAATCTCCTGCATCTCTTCTGGAAGGTCTCCTTGTTTAATTTGATGAATTCTGCCATAATCCTGGCCTTCGGTTCATCTTTGGTGTTACGAGGAGTTTTGTTGGTCTCTTGCTCAACTGCGCACCACACATGATAATCAAGAAGATTGTATTCTGGGGAGTTAGGTGGACAGATGTAAGGCGTGATATAGCCACATAAATTGTTTAACAGTCATGACTGGGTTCTCTTACTTGTGTGGCATGTTGCCAAACATAGGGTCTTCCAGCAGCTACCCTCTTGACCCAGGACAGCACTCAAGGCACTTGGTGTAGGCCTCTGTGTTGAGTCTGAGTTCCTGTGGTAAGATGAATGGAGGCATAACGTCGTCATCACTAGTGATCACTCCAAACACCTTCGTAATCACTATTTTTATGTTTATTGTTCGGCCATTGATAGCTACCTCAGTTCATGTTAGTCTATCTATCTATCCATTTGTCTGTTCATATCTATCTATCTATCTATCTATCTATCTATCTATCTAACTATCTATCTATCTATCTATCTATCTAATCCAGTCTTGTCTCTATCACTCACTCCATCTCTCTAAGTGTCTTTATATAATTTTTTAATCATTTCACCCCAAGCAAGTCGGAAATGCCACTAGTACGCAAGAGGTTACAAGGAGTGAAACCTAGAGAAAATACTCAGTAAAGGGAGGAGGGAGGAAAGGACAAAAGATGAACAAGATTCAAGAAGATAGAAGATCGCCATTGACGTTGCATTTAACTATTTCAACAGTAAACGCACGAGGCCAAGATGCCAATCTAGTAAAACTGTTAAATTCATGTAGCGGAGGCATCAGGGGAAAAAAGCTTGTCAGTGCAGTTGCCATGAACATATTTATAGAAAAGACAGGGAAGATGAACATCAGGAGCACCAGATCAAATATGGCAGCAGTATTCAATGCATGGGCGAATGGTAGATGTTTAAATGTGCAAGATGGATACTGTCGACAAAAAATTCTGCTACGTCACAGTTATCCAAATTTCCTTGCAGCTATTTATTCGGTATATTCGTTCCACTTCAAGTCAGTTAAAAAAGTCCCTTTATATCTCTATTCATTTTAATTACACTGTAATCTATCAATTTCAATGTCCCTTCGCTATTTACCGCCCGTTCTATTTTTGCCCTCAGATGTGCTTAGTGGTTAAGACCGTATCGATCTGACCAAAATCAATGCTTCTGCCTAACTACTAAAGTGAATTTCTCATGTCTCTGTTAGTTTTACCTGAGTTTGTTTTATGGTTAAATTTTAACCCTTTAACTTGTAGAACCTGACACGTACAGAAACCATATTTATATGACCAATATCCTTGTACAGCCTCATATATATCTTGATATTTTAAAGTTGAGCCCATCTTAATTTTACTGAGTCATCATTTGTCGTCTGCAACAATAGAATCCACTATATATATATATATGTGTGTGTGTGTGTGTGTGTGTGTGTGTGTGTGTGTGTGTGTGTAATTAATACACAAAAAAATTCCAAATTACCCCATATGGGGAATAGTCTATTTCGGCAGACGACCGATATCATCATTTGCCGAAATAGACTATTCCGCATATGAGGTAATTTGGGATTTATTTATTAATTATATTTGTCTGTATTAATAAATACATCGAGCTCTTTTTGTGGATCGGTTCTAATATTACTAGGATCCACTTGGATTATATACCAACGGATATTTTACATTCTACACACACACACGTATATATATATATATATATATATATATATATATATATATATATACAAGTTTAGGATTGGTATATACGGAGTGAAATCCAATAACCAACAATTAATATTCTTTAAAGAGTGCTCAATACAGAGTAGAGCAGATATAATTATTTATTTGAATATTACAACATAAATATGTTATAAAATCACGACAAAAGTAGCCATTTAGTAGACATATATATCTTTTATTTTTATAATTTTTCTCCTTGGTAATTCTACAATTTAAAACTTAATAGAGATCTGATTTAGATTTCTAAATAGGTAATTTTAATTTTTTAATTTTTTACTTTTAATTTTAATTTCAAATTTTATAAATCTTTTAATATCTATGATAACCTTGCTTAGTTGTCAAATTTTTCGAATCATCCTATACTTGTATTTTGATTGGCCACTCTAGCTTATGTAACAGCGTTTACTCCTAGCTAAGGATCGTTGATTAATTTGAAACTTTTAAAACCATTTATTCTATATTCTATATTATCACTTGACAAGACACAAGAAGTGTTGAAACAAAATGGCTACTTTTGTCGTGATTTTATAACATATTTATGTTGTAATATTCAAATAAATAATTATATATATATATATATATATATATATGAGGTACTCAACTTTTATGGACACACATGTGTCTCCCAAGGCTTGCAGTTGTTTTGCAATCTCTTAGTACAGATAGAACATGTGTTTGATCCATTTTGCTCGGTTGGTTGAAGATCAATTGCCACATGTTTCTGCGAAGAACATCGGATTACAAATCTTACTGTTCTTCTTATTTTTACAAAGAACAAATATTCTCTGTCTGTTCAATTTATCAATCGTCTTTTCTAAACTGTGAATAACCTTCTACAAATCTGCCCGTAGCAGATGCAAAAAATACCGCCAAATCAAGATTTCGACTTACAAGGGGGTTTATCCCTTGTTTTCTGCTTAAGATTGTGTTTCCGGTTCCTTCTAAAGTCTCCTCATTCTCTTTCAGTGGCCCCCTTGCGTCTTAGTGACACTATTACCTTGCAGAGGGTGAATTGATTGTTAAGAAAAAAAAAGCTACATAAGAAAAGTAGATCATTTTTTGAATGTGTCGTTATAAATGGAAACGCAGAGAATGTATAAACAACTTAGAACGCTAACGTAAATTAGTCACATACAATGACATGCATTTTTATGCATTGAAGGTAGTGGAATCTATATTTATTTTTTTATTAATATATTTTGCTTTTGTTGAATGTAAATAGCTTCAATAATATTTGGTTTGGGGTTTATGGTATATTTGAGTATTGTTAGTTAGGAGCTGTCTAATGTTACAATTCTTGTACTTGTTAATGTGTTGGTTAATATAACTTTGTTAAGATAAATGGCATGTAAGCCTGCATGAAAGTGTTGTTGTTGTGTAACCTATATGAGACATATTTTGTTCATTATTTGCAAAAACAAATACCCAGTTGGAAAAATAAATTAATAAAGATCATTTGTCCTATGTAGGGGGCTGGTAGGTTGGGAAATGTTATTTTTGATCAGTACATTATTACTTTTCAATTTTGTTATGATAAATGTATCAACAGCTTTAATATATATATGCATTATGCCTTTTATTACTATTTCATTCTTTTGTGTGATGCATTACGTTTCTGTAGAATATGCTAATGACATTGTTATTAATCTTGAGAAGTCGAGTTTGTATTAAAATGATTATTGTGTAAGGGACAACTATTTTTTTTAGTCAACAGCGTAAGTAGGGAAGCCGTTACTAAACAGTTAATAATATACACATTACTTAATTCCTTAAAAATGTGTTTTAGATGAAGAGATTAATTTAGCTATTTAGATTAAATTGTTTATGAGAACAAATTTATATATTTCGGATCATTCAATTTTGTAGTTTAGGAGGCAAAAATTATAACTGGATGAAAATTTTCTTCTTTTTTTTCTGATTTTTAAAAAATTTGCGACAGCCATGTTTGTGGAAGGATCGCAGTTTGGAAAAGACAATAGATAAATCGAATAGACATAGAATGTAAATCCTTTTTAATATATATATATATATATATATA
>OZ038493.1:62723945-62766445 GCA_964036315.1 Acanthosepion esculentum | reverse complement strand
AACATCTCATAGTACCTCATGGAGGGTACTTCATGACTAGAACCTCTATCCGTATCATTTGCAACGTGTGCAGAGTCTTTCGTCCTCTAATTACACACAACCGGAAAACTTTTGTCGATGGCTTATTGCACAACATGCCGACCCGTTGTTTGTCTCTTCAGTCTTGTTTACGGATGAGGCAACATTTGGAAGAGATGGAATAACAAATGTACGCAACCAACATTTGTGGGTTGATCGAAATCCCTATGGTACAATACAAGTTAAACACCAGCATCAGTGACTCTCTGCTAGGTTCATATGTTATACAGGGACATTTTTTGAACACACTTCCAGATCTGCTAGAGGATGTATCCCTGCTAATACGAAGACACGTGTGGTTCATGCATGATGGGGCCCCAGCAAATTTCAGTCACATAGTTCGCGATGCACTGACTGATATCTACTATGATAATGGATAGATAGGGGAGGACCGGTTCCATGGCGTTTTTCGATTCATATTCTATAATTCTGTATATTTTGTTATTTGATTCGCGGAATTTTTAATATGCTTTAACTTACTTCATTTAATTATTATTCTCATCTTTGTTAGGGGTCATGCGTTCAATTCCTGGATCAGGTAACGAAATCCATATGCTCTTGTTCAGCAGTATCGAACAAGGATCACCATTACAGGGACGAGAATGATAGAACAATCAGCACATTCTGTCCCAGCCCCAAAAGTAATGAATACCTGAAGATGGCGAGTGGTTACTTGGCCAAAACGTTGTGTTGATAATAATGTCTATAACAATGAAAGACGAGAACACTAATTCGATTAAATTGAATAAGGTAAGGTATAATATTTATATTATACGCTTATTGTTTACGCGTATTTCCGAGTCTTAATGATGGTCTCTCGCCTTGAGGTGGGATGGGCTCTGACAATGCTACTTTGCCCAAGGCACGCAACGCCTGAATGTATACCTACTGAAACATGTGGAGAGGGCTAGTAAGGTGTTCAACTGCGCGCCGATGTGACGTCCAAACTTGGCCATGACACTGATGACGACGACGATGATGATGATGATGATGTAGGTAGGAAGTATCTTGTGATCTTTCCCGAATTGAACTTTGAGCAAATAGACAGAAAGATATGAAATGCCGTATGTATGCGCGCGTGTGTGTGTGTCAGAGAGCGAGAGAGACAGAGAGAGAGAGAGAGAGAGTAAGATTTGTTTTGATTTTCATTTGTTTTTCACGGCTTTTCAATCATTTGCTGGTTATTTAAAGCCAAATTTTTTTTAGATTATAAGAATTTTGGGGAGACATTAAAGGTTTTTACGGATAAAAATTCTACTAATTAACCCATAGCTGGGAAAGAAGAGGTGAAGTCATACCTTTCTCAAGGGTATTTACGCGTAAGTGAATATGACGAACTCAACTGGAGTTGGAACTCGGCTCTCCGGTTTTCAATTCGAGCCGTTATTCATTACACCATCCGCACATCCAAACTTACAGTACCTGGTATTCCCAAGCGTTCATCCATGTAGGTATTGACCTAGGCTCGACGTTGCTTAACAGAGAGAGAGACAGAGACAAAGAGAGAGAGAGAGCGAGTGTGTGTGTGATTTGTGTGATGATATAGTGTGTGTGATGATATATAGTGTGTGTGTGTGTGTGTGTGTGTGTGTGTGTGTGTGTGTGTGTGTGTGTGTGTGTGTGAGTGTGTGAGTGATGATATAGTTCCATTTGTAGATGACACTGCTTTTTGAATATCTTTTTACGGTGAAGTAATGAATAGCGGCTCGGCTTGAGGAATCGGAGAGCCGAGTTCGAATTCCAGTCGAATCCATTATATTCACTTACGTGCTAATACACTTGGGAAAGGTATTAATCCTCTTCTTCTCCCCACCCCCAGCTGTTGGTAAATAGCCGGAAAGACCGGGTTGTATAGCCTTGGATAGCAACTGGTCTACCACAGAAAGAAATGGCAACCTATTGCGGGAAAAAATCTGCCTCGTCAGTCGTGTATCGAAATATGCATGATGGCCTAAGCGTGTATCACGCATGGCACATAACTGACTGACATGTACTCAGAACAAACAGCCTACATTCTGATAAATAACAAGAAAGGCAATGCATACAAATAGAAAAAGAAATAAGATATCAATACGTTTTCTCACAGGATGTATTTAACCAAAACAGCAAGATGATTCTAAGAGAATCATTATCGGCGGATATAAGTTTAACAACATAAGATACGCAGATGACACTGTGTTGATGGTAAACTCAAAAGAAAAAAAAACTCACATAAATACGAGACGAGATATTAAAGGAAAACAATTTTGATTTTTCCACTCCACAATATATTTAACATCAATAGGACCCAGCTAAAGCAAACTAGTGAATTCAAATATCTGGGCAGCATATTTACAGAAAACGGCAAACTAGACAGAGAAATCGAAACCAGGTGCCAGAAAGCCAACGCAGTCAGTTACCAACTTGCTCCTCTTCTAAAACATCCTAGCATTTCCAAGGCAAATCTCATCAACGCCATTTTTCTACCAACGGTGACATACCAGTGCCAGACATAGCCTCTAAACAAAAACCCTTGAGAGGGAACTGGTCACTTGTGAGATGAAATTCCTGAGGAAAGCAGTGAACAAGACGAGGAGAGCCAAGATCAGGAATGCGGCAATAAGAGGAGCAATACCAATCATACAACACATCGAACGACAGAGGATCAATGGATCGGACACCTCACTCCTATCAACCAACCAGCCCTACACGCATACACCCTCAGGTACTCTGGCTGGAGAGCGAGAGGCAAACCAAGAAGACGCTGAAGCGTCTCAGTGGAGAGACTCTCAGGGCCCACGAGATATCTCTCCTCCAGGCCACTGACGGACGACTGTGTCTCCCCGCGACGCCTAACAGCACAAGCGGAAGGAAAAACTAAACTAAAACTAAACATTTTATTTTGTCCTTCTCTAATCTTTAGTGAGTGAGCGTCTTGATTTTGCCTCTCTTAATTTTCTGTGGGGTGGATGGGCCCTACTAACATATTGTGTTTTTAGTTTGAATTTTTTTCTTACAGTAAGGATCACTCTGTAGAAGGCCCAAGGGCCACTCGATGTAGAGGGGCATGTTAAGGGGTAGATTATATGGATAGAAGGGGAAGATAACGGTTAACTCTAGGCTTGAACAGTTTAAGGTTGTAGTAATCGGGGAAACATACTTCGTTGTATTTTATTTTCGTTGTTGAATTCCTCCCCCCCCCTTTTCATGTCATATTTTTCATAAGAAAATAAACAGGCATTTCTATACATTGTGAAATTTTTATCTCATGGGTAGGATCAGTAGGATCCCTGTGAATATGCCCATCCGCGTCCTGGGTAAGACGATAAATTATATCCAGCAGCAAGGCCTGTGATCAGGAGGTTTTGAGGAGCGCGGAACCACCTCTTAATTGTTGGTGTTTCCAGCTCCACCCTGACCCGAAGTGGTCGCACCTTTCAAGGTCCCAGCTATGATCAAAGGTTGGGCTTGATTGTGCCAGTTTTGTTGATGCTGTTACAGTGTAAACATGACCGCTCCGTTAGCAGTGTGCATCAAGGAGGAACAAAGAGCCGTGATCTGAATATACAGAGAACATGCTACGTGATCGATGATAACTCGCCGGTTCGCTATTACTATCTGTCGAGTTTGCTGAATCTTCTCATCAATGGTGGAGGTCAATGTTATCGCGAAAGTGCGGGATAATTTTACTTACCGTCCTGATCTTTCTTCGTGCGTTACGCTTGTTCGGCAACTTTTAAACTTCCCGATCCACTCATACACACTTTCATGCGGTGGTAACCTGTCGCCATATTTGTTAAAAGCCTTCGATGAATTTCAGCCCCTGACACACCTTCTAACCAGAGAAATCGGTTCACTGCTCTGATTCAAACGTTCAATCTGAGATAAAAATAAACAGTTTTAATTCCATTCTCAAAGCGGGTAGTTTTTCCCCACGTCGAAGACTGACGCAACACAATCTTCCTACTTTCATTCTTTTCATCCGTGTCAATGGCCTGTGTTCAAGCTGAGATAAAAGCAAGCAGTTTTAATTCCCATTTTAAAGGTGAATAGATTTCCCCACTTCGAAGACTGACGCAACACAATCTTCCTACTTTCATTTTTCATTGGTTTCAATGACCTGTGTTTAAGCCTAGATAAAAGTAAGCAGTTTTAATTCCCATTCTCAAGGTGAATAGCTTTAACCCACATCGAAGACTGACGCAACACAATCTTCCTAACTTCATTTTTTCACTGGTTCCAGTGACCTATATTCAAGACTATATAAAAGTATGCAGTTTTTTATTGCCATTCTCAAGATGGGTTGGTTTTATTCTCTTCGAAGACTGACGCAATACAATCTTCCTACCGTCATATTTTCATTGGTGTTAATGGTCTGTGTTCAAGTCTAAATAAAGATGAAGACAAGTAAAGGAATTTTGATTCTTTATCTGGCACAGTACTCAGTACTCTTTTCTTTGTTCTTAATGACAATTTGTGGTTTCTTAATACTTTGCTTATTTTTTGGAAGACATTTTTCGTTATTCCAATACGCCTTCCGTCTTTGAACTTTGCTCTGCTCTATATTTTTGTGCCATCATTCAATTCTACTAGGGCTAAAATTTGAAACCTAAGAAAATGGCTTCCCTATGAAGTCAGGGGAGCGAACATCGATCAATACTGACTTTTGACTACTGAATTTGTAGAGTTACAAATACGGATGAGAAAACAGCGGGCAAAATGATTTTCGTAGTATCAAAAGGACTTTCAATTTTAAGAAATTTTAACACGAGAAAACATTTGGGAAATCAATCAACAAGAAAGTTTGAAGGGATGATTTCTGATTACTGAAAGTTTAAAACATTCAGAAATCTCAAGTTATAGGCTAGAAATAAAAAATCAATATGAGATAGAATTACTCGATACTGAAAATGCCCTTATTAGACAAGACAGTCTAATAGAAAAATGAATTCACTGCTAGAATCTACATAGTTTCAAGTAATTCAACTGTTATATAGGAATAAAGTGTCGTTACCGACACTTGACTTTGAACATAGATCGCCAGTGAACAAACCCAGGCGATCCCATTATTGAATTAAGTAGACCATAGAGGAAACACATACATATAAAGTAGCTGACGACTAACGATTGTTACTTCTACTCTATCCTCTATCACTATACGGATTAATATTCGAGCGAGTATTATCGTGCTATTAGTGTGAGTGCTATTCGAAGGCGTCTGACACCAGTATTGTTCAACGGCGTTACTATAGTTGTAATCTGCGATTACAAAGTCTCTACTACAACGAGCATTACGAAAGTGACAACGAGTTTTCGTTAGCATTACAAAAGTGTTTGACATCACAAAATCAACCTCGACGGAGACGACTGGGGAAATTTTATCTGTGTTTTGTAGAATTCAAAGTGAATTCAAATTGCTAAAACCTGGATGAATTGGTCCTGCGCAAAGTTACAGTAAGCTTCTACCTCACGAATAATCATAGAGCTTGTATTGGATGTTCCTCCACATTCAGAGTATTTTTTTCTAATCTCTCGCGCTCAGACTGTCAGGTATTTCACTTCTTGTTTGATCAGTAGGACCTAATCGGTCCAAAATACAAAAACATTTGATCAAATCAAACAGGAATCTTCCGTTTATGATGAAATACATAATTTATCTGATATATGGGACAGGGACAATAGAAAGCCAATCAAAATAAATTAATGATTGAATAATGAGTCTATGAAATTATTTAAATAAAATATTCTATCAAAATTGCCGGAAACGTTTGGATCAGACTCTGAAAACTACAAACTCACACATTTTATTCAGGTCACGCATCTATATTGCGAAACCGAGCAAAGTGAATTTGAAAAAAAAATTAAAATAAAATAAAGTTGAGGGGAAGTAAGCATGAATATTCATTTGCAATGAAGATCGAATATTCTTGTTGTTAAATGAACTTAGCTTAGTCTGGGACGAGGCCTCACCAGAAGAGCATAGTAAAGATCGGAGACATTACACCCATGAATTTGACTGTAAAACGTGCTTGCTCACCAGAGCCCCCACGTGCGTTTTTAACAAAGAAATACAAAAAGAAAAAAATAGAGAAATGGTAAAGAAACAAAGAAAGAAGAAAAAGAGTAACGATATAAAAGAAAGACATCAGATCTAAAAGAAAAAAAGAAAACATTATTAAAGTACGAAAGCAGTCCTAAAAGAAAGGAAAGAACGAACGAAGAAAGAAAGAAAGAAAGAAAGAAAGAATGAATGAATGAATGAATGAAAGAAAGAAAGAAAGAAAGAAAGAAAGAAAGAATGAATGAATGAATGAATGAAAGAAAGAAAGAAAGAAAGAAAGAAAGAAAGAAAGAAAGAGAGCATTTGTTAAAAAAAAAGAAATTAGTGGTGAAAGAAAAAATAATGAACGTATCACTATTCAAGAAACAAAAGATAAGATCATTTTCAAGTTTTTTATGTTTTTCCTTTCAGGTGAAAATATCACCCACATTGAGCGACCATCTTTGCTTTTTTTTTTAATCGCTTTATTTTTGTATGTGTGTGTGTGTGTGTGTGTCTCTCTCAGTCTTTCAGCTTTTGTCTCTTTCATCAAATCCTCTCTTACACTAGCTTCATTTAATGGAGACCAATTTTTTTCTTTTCTGCTGAAAAACTTTCGACGCCATCATTTTTTCTCTTCTCGCAGTCAACGGACTTCATCAAAAATAAATTTTCAAAAATCAGAATTGTACAAGACAAGAATTCGTTGAATGATTAATCAGTCATTTGGTCGATTGGTCGATTTTTTTCTTTGAAAACGAGAAATTGTCCGACATCTGTGTCCATCGCTAACGAGCCGAAAATGATTGTCAATATTGTGACAAGTGTAAGTTTGTTAATACTTGAATGCGACTCGTTTTACTAGAAAAATAAAGTTGGAAATGAAATTGAGGAAAAATTACATGTTTATTCATTCCACACTTTTTTATGGTTCATGAGAATCTGTTGGTTTTCGAAAGAATCACGTGACACGCGAGACAGGTTTATGGCAAGTGTGTTTCGACCAATGATAATAATGCATCGATGCCAAGGCCGCGCAAATATTTTTGAACACTGTCGTGGATGGAAAGACATGACTGGGCAACTCTAGACCAGCCAGATATGGCAACAATATTCCATATATATATTCGACTCTCCTGTCGAATTCGACGTATGAGGATCAAGCAGATCAGTTCCCGGGAAACGACAGCCCGACACCAGCACATGAGATTTGATTATAGTGGTGAAGATATTGTTCAGAATCATTCATACTTTTTGAAGAGACGAATACAGAGACCTGGTGCACTACGTGCCACACGGTCCCCAAACGACCCTACGCAGGTTTTGAAATCAGAGTTGTCCTTCTCGTAGACCAGTTGCCATCCAGGGCTATAGAACCCAGTCTGTCCTGCTATTTACCCAAAGCTGGAGGGAGAAGAGGATTCATACCTTTCCCAAGCGTATTAGCACGTAAGACTGGAATCCGAACTCGGCTCTCCGATTCCTCAATCCAAGCCGCTATCCATTACTCCAATATTCCATATATATATATATATATATATATATATATATATATATATATATATATATATATATATATATATATATATATATATATATGTGTGTGTGTGTGTGTGTGTGTGTGTGTGTGTGTGTGTGTGTGTGTAATTTGGCAGCAACTTTTCTTTTAAACATGTTGTGTTGAATGTTAAAGACAACATCGTCCTGCATATTTTCTTTTGAATTTTCTCATATTTTCTAATGAGACTTTTTATTTGAAAATGATATCGAAATAAATATTGTCCGTACGATAACCTAGTACTTTCAAACATCATTGTTCATCTTCAGGGTCAACATATTTTTAGTCAAAATTTTTTAAAAACATTTGCCAATTGTCTTGTAGCGGAATCATGTTGCTACATTTTTTTACAAACTAAGTAAACGTTAAAATCCTTTTAATTTCAAAAGACGCGATGATGTTATCACGTGCATGGCGAAGATTTTTAATCATGTGACGACGTGAAAAAGATTTTTATTATACAAGCCAAAAAGATCGAAGAATACGTTATAAAATTTAAATATATTATAAACATTGTAGGATGTTTCCAGAAATATTGTAATCTATACGATTAATAAGAGGTCTTTTGCTTTTAATATGTAATGCTTCTAAGATTTTAAGGCGTCTAATGTCTGTATGTTTATCTATAATTTTAGTATTTTCTATAAGTATTTTACGTATATCAGATTGCAAAAGGGAAACAGTATGTGACATAATATGTTGTTTAATGGAGCTAGAATATATATATATATGCGTGTCAACAGGTTTGAATAACAAGCCTAATTAAGAAAAATGGTCTTAACGAAATTTAAAGAATAACTCGAAATGTCTTGACGCAAGCAAAAAAAGAAAAACGGATCATTAATTTATTCTGTTGTAACCAGATGCAATATAATTATGAACAGGAAAAATTAAAAACGTAATTCACCGAATCTCACAAACACCTAAGAGTTATCATCTGTTATAAAAAGTTTAAAACATCTAATTTAATTATTACCGGCAACACCGAACCTCAAAAATGCCTTCTATGTAAAAAAATAATGTTGTCTATGAATTTCATATCCCCTCCTACCCAGGAGATTGTATCTCCAACACTAATAATCAAAAACAACATTAAATACTTATATCGGGCACACACGCATCACACTCTCCCGCAGTTGACACGCCACCTATCGAAACTCAGTGCAATCCGTGCACATATCAACTAGCATATGATGAAAGGGACTGGAGCCGAGATGCAGATTTTGAATTTCAGTGAATGCTGGACAATCTCTTCACAGATGAAGAAGAGACTTGTTGTAACAGAAATGTATTTCTGCAGAAGGATGCTGAGAATATCATGGACTGAAAATGCGAGTAACGTGTTAAGTGTTAATGAAAACGGAAACAAAAACAACCGTTCTACTTCAAGACACTTGACATTTCTATGTCACGCAAGGAAAAAAGAGGACTTGGAAAAATTGACACTCACAGAACATATTGAGGACAAAGAATTTCCTATGAAGCGACAGGAAAATTTGGAGAATCATGATCGCCTATGCCCTGAAGGGAAATGGCATATAGAATAAGAATATATAATAAGTATTTGCGGTGTGGTGCACCTCAGTGTATGGATTAATTATAACAAACATAGGAGGGGAGATAATGAAACTGAATATTTGAGCAATACGCGCTAAGCACATCCCAGAATGAGGGTTATCTCATGGGGTAGTCGAAAATTTCGGGCCTTCTGGGCAAACAGACTTCCTCCCACATTTGGCTCAGCCGAGAGCTATTGCAATCCCAGACAGAATTCTGAATACGTTATCTATCGAGTTCTGCATATATCCTCCGTGAATGGGTTTTTATGGAGTTGTAGCTGGATTTTCTACCAATCAGCAATCTATTTTTCTGTTGGTGTTTATTTTAACCAATGAGAAAATCAGGTTTCATTTATCTCTCATCGCTTCTATGATAGAACCTTTCCTCTTTTCTCCTTCTTTCCCCCCTTCTCTCTTCTCCCTCTTTTTCTTTCCCCTCTTCCCCCTTCCTTTCTGTGCTAAGATTGGTTTCATCCGACACCTGAAATTACTGCAAAAACAAAATATTAAACTAAAAACTAGTCATTTTCTTAAATAGCCTCGTCAGATTAACATTTTCGTATGGATGTTATACATGCCAAAAAAAAAAAACTTGTTCAGAAATATCTAATCTTTCAGCCGTATACAACTATTTTCCCAGATCAAAAGTTCAAATGGCTTTGACCGAAGGAAGCGTGTAAGTATTAGAGAGGACCATCTTTTGTCGAACCTTTTAGACTGGTGATACCGAATCACAAACAAAGAACTGTACCAAGTAACAGAAAGCATCACTTGGGAACTTTCAACAACAGCAACAACTAAAATGGATAGCTCATGTAACTCGAAGACTAATGACGTTCCAGACAATGTCAAGAAATGGTTTGAAAGGAAACACCCGTCAATAAGAAAGAGCAATAATTGTTGATTTGAGAAAACCATTTTGTTGAAGAATTGTTTTAACAGAACGACTTTATAAATTTCACACGACAGGAACACTGGCTGCTCGATCAATGGATGCTGGATGTTTCCTTATAAGGAAACGGATAATATTATCATTACCTTTTTCAACCTGATGCAGGGACAACAACATTATCAGATGCATTTTCTTCTTTTTTTTTTAAATGACTAGATCAAGTCTTCTGGCCTGGATTCGGCAATCTGTTCGAATTTCTTAACCTCAATTAAAGTATTCTTAACAGAAAGAATACTTATTCTGGTTTATTCTAAGCGCTTGCATGTTCACATCGCAGATATTTGCATAATTTCTATTGCATCCCCATTCAAGTCTATTTTGGGGCTTCTTCTGTGTAATTTTGCTACATTCGATTATTATATGACCGACAGTTTCATCTTTCCCTCTCTGCCGTATTTCTTGTGTTTCGAAACAAATCCTAGTAGAGTAAAGTGGACAACAGACAACATGGCCGGTCTTATCTATTTGTTCACAAAAAAGTAAGTGTCGGTCTCCGTTGTTTAGAATCTTTTATAGCACAAAACTGCTGGTATCACCAGGGCGACTATTGATTGATGTCCATCATCCATATTACAAAGCAGTGATGTTATCGGTGTCTTCTGAACAAGACAAGAAGAGAAAACAAAAAGCCAAATATAAACCAACATATTGCGAAGTAAGCTTGGTAGACCGAGGGATAAGTAAACCATAACAAAGTCTGTCTATATTTCCTCAAGGACACATGGTACGGTGGATAAAGGCGTTGGTTAGATCCAGTAACAGACCCAAAGAGTGTGAGTTCAATACCCGGTTCAGGCAGTGGAAAACTTTCAGAGGGAAAATTACCAGGAGATAACTGATAACTGACATCCATCAAACATGGCTCGTGGAACTAGAACAGTCTACCCCAATGATCGAAATAAAGGGTTCGGTTCGAAATTCGAATAATGTAAATACTAAACCATAACAAGTATTACGTTATTTAATGATGGAAGAAATAAATATATCTTTCGAAGCTGAAAGGTGAAGGCACAGACGACATTTAGATTATTTCAATTGAAATTATATATGGGGGGGGGATTAATAGAAAATTTGTCACTTATATTCTGCACCTCTACTTCAGCGTTTCGTAGACGAACCTTTGGGCAATCGTTCCGTCCAATGGTCAGGAGTATTTGACTGTTGATTTTCTCATTTTCTTTATTTTTATATTGATGTTAGGCTTATTTTTTTCTTCTTCTTTACAAGCGTGTATATATGTCCATGTGTGTGGGTGTGTGTGTGTGGGTGGGTGGGTGCGTGTGGATGCGTGTACGACTGTAAGTAATCCACATTTCCGATTTTAACACTCCATTTGCGGAGTTCTCGTTCATTTCCAGTTCTTCAATAGATGACCTGAAATTACACGTAGGGATGTGAAATAGGTATTGAGACGTCGTTAATATCTTATCTGTTCATTGTGGGAAAGAAACTGTGTACCGATATATATATATATATATATATATATATATATATATATATATATATATATACAGTTCTGTTCGATAAAAGTGACTCACCTGATTTTTTTGCTAAATGTCCTCTTCTCCGAAGAAATGAATGTTGAGCTAAATTCAAAGGATGAGCGATCTAAAATCCGAAGAAGAAGCTTTGAAAACTCTTTGAATTTAGCAGTAAGTACTGTCAAGCATCCGTTCAGTATAATATTCTGGGGATGCTTTTCTTTTCATGGAACTGGTTTCTTAAAACCTATTGAAAAGACCCTCAGGAGCGAGCAGTACAAGAGAATTTTAGAGTCTTGTCTGCTCTCTTCTGCTGAATGGGTGCAAATCGACCCCACCAAGCTCATTTTTATGCAGGATAATGCCCCCTGTCACAAATCAAAATTGATGAAGGAATACTTTGATGAGAAGCAGGTGAGTGTTATGACATGGCCGCCCCAATCTCCTGACCTCAACCCCATAGAAATGGAGCATTATAAAGTACAGGCTCTGGAGAAAGCAGTTGAGCAACAAAGAGGATTTGATTGTGAATTTCATATCCGAATAGAATTCAATGTTTGGAGATGAGATTTGCCAGACCCTAAACAAGTCAATGCCAAAAAGGGTTGAAAAGGTTATTCAAAATAAAGGAGGACCCATAGATTATTAAATATTTCGAACTATATTACCTATTATAAATAAATTATACCTCTATTATTCTATTGATTACTAGTTGCAGGAAATAAGTGAGTCACTTTTCCCCCACTAAATCTCATTTATATCCAAAATTATAATTATCAATAGAATACTTTAGGGTGAGTAAACTTTTTTACTAGGTATCCGGGAAGGGGTCTTTATATTAGTAAGATTAAAAATTAGTTTGACTCCAAAATCAATAGGCGAAAAAATTTTGAAGTAAAAAAAATCAGGTGAGTCACTTTTATTGAACAGCACTATATATATATATATATATATATATATATATATATATATGTTAGAGCGAAAGAACAAAAATTACCTCAACATCGGCTAGTCTATTTGAAGCCGTGCTGTCCGTGGCTATTATCAGCCCCTAAGTGTCTTTCTCGGAGCATTGTTTTAAATTTATTTGCAATGTCAGTCCTCCTCTAGTAGATTCCTTGTTAATGAGAATGATGGAAGCGATCTGGAGTTTGAGTTTATTTATGGCGCGAACATTTTATTTCCTACTATACTAAACGATATTTTATGGATACTCGATTTTACAGGAAGGTTGACGTAATTCACCCAGTTTAATAAAAAAGTAAAACAAAAAAAAAATACACGGCATGTACTGAGACATGAAATTTCACCAAATAGCGTTTAAAGTAGTAGGAATATATATATTCCTGTGGGGAGAAAGCACAAATTTGTAAACAGTGACTACTATTGCTTATAATGCAATCTTTAGGTCACAGGCGCGTCTATTTAAAAAAATAAATAAATAAATACACGAAAATTCGCCTTTCTCTCTACCGGGTGCCGATAACCTAGGAGCTAGAATCTCCGACTGATGCCACATCGGTCGGATTTCGATCCAGGCTTGAAGCGATCGGATATCTAGCCACACTGATGAGCTGTGATACAACGAAATAGTCTATTTGTGAATGACGATATATATATATATATATATATATATATATATATATATATATATATATATATATATATATATAAGAACTCGCCCCTAAAGTTCTTCACACCAAAACAAGACGAAAACTCCATATAAATATATGTCCGCGAATCCTTCGTTTTTTAGTTATCAAGTTCAAGTTTACGGTAAACACTGTTAAATGTGCAATCGGTCTTCCTCGATGTATAATTTGTGGGGTAATGGATCCTGTCTCAGCAACGCGACGATAAACAGCAGCAAAGATTGGATGACTCGGCCGCCTTCCGTCTGGAAATGCAATCTGATACAGCAGTGCAGCCTCGCGTCCATTACCATTCGCGCGGCCGTATGTAAAAATCAGA
Organism: Acanthosepion esculentum; assembly: GCA_964036315.1. Classification (NCBI taxonomy): domain Eukaryota; kingdom Metazoa; phylum Mollusca; class Cephalopoda; order Sepiida; family Sepiidae; genus Acanthosepion; species Acanthosepion esculentum. Next base: position 62,752,827 of record OZ038493.1, on the reverse strand, counting down.
TCTATCTGCTCACGATATGAATAAACGGAAAACTTCTTAACTAACACACGACTATACACGTTATGTATAAATGTACACTGATGACAAATATAACCTAGTTTACATGGTAACACAGAGCCATCTACATTAAAGTTTATTTGAACTTAATAAAACAAAACCGAAGGAATTGCGGACATATAGTTTTCGTGAATTTTTGTCCTTGTTTTGGTATGAGGAACCCACCCCAAAATATATATATATACCTTTCTATATAAACTTCGTGCCTCCACTTTTTCGCTAAATAGAGCATACCATGATGAAAAAAGACCCCAAACTTGATACAAACAAAGATTTATCGCCAAAATACTTGTTATTATTAAGAGAAAAGACAAAAATATTTTTTGCTTATTTTATTACATTTTTAATCCTCTATAACACGTTCAAAATTTTGGTTAAAAATCTTGTTTCTTTTTGCGTTAGCAGGTACGCCGAAGATTACTATGGGAAGTTTGACGTCTTTTTTTTCCGGTAGAAAACACATTGATTTGGAAATTATTGCAAAACTAAACTGATTTTCAGATTTTAATGAAACTTTCATGACTTATTAAAAAATGAATGAAATTATTTTAGAATTTTTTTTTTCTTGATAGAAATATATATTTTCTATTTGTTCCCCCTCCCTTACTTTATAAAATCCGGCTTCATAATTATATTACTTAAAAACAAGACTCATTGGAAAATCTAAATCACCATTTTTTTTTCAAACAATTATTCGTTTACCGAAAATCTGCGCTGAATCGTAAAGTAAAAATACAATCAAAGGCATAATAATGCCTTACTTTGATTGTATTTTTATTAGAAAAGCTTTTACTTGTTTCTATGAATAAGATATATTATGTATACTATTGTCTTACGAAAAAATATCTTTTTCCATGAATAATAAAATTTTACATGAATTGTTTTCTCTTTTAAATTTAAATTAGAATAATTTATAAAGTCTTAAATCTATTTTTTTGTTTTGTGATGTCAACGAACACTGGTTGCCACTTTTTTGATGTCAACGAATACTTGTTGTCACTTTCGGAATGCTCGTTGTCGTAGAGACTTTGTAATCGCAGATACAACTATAGTATGCCGATAAACAATGCAGACAACTACGAATAACACTCGCACTAATAGTACTTACTCGATAATACTCGCAAGTAAAGTAACCACCGAATAGTAATTCGTATATTGAAATAGTATAGAAAATTGCGGTCCGTATAGTAACAGAGGATAGAGAATAAATGCATATAGTATATATGTATAGTATAGAAGATAGAGAAGAAATACTGGTCGTTAGTCGTCAGCTACTTCCTACATCTATGCGTTTCCTCTGTGGTCACTTGGTTTACGCCGTTGAACAATGCTGATGTCAGAGGCCTTCGAATATCACTCGCACTAATAGTACTAATGCTCGATAATACTTGCTCGGCAGTAATACGTATAGTGATAGAGGATAGCGTAGAAGTAACGATCCTTAGTCATCAGCTACTTTCTATATATGTGTTTCCTCTATGGTCACGTGGTCTGCTTAATTCAATAACGGGATCGCCTGTGTTTACTCTCTGGCGATCTATGTTCAAACTCAAGTGTCAGCAGCGACACTTTATTCCTATATAACACTTTTAAATTTATGTACGGGCTTTTAAACCTTTTAAATTTCTGTACCGGTTAGGTAATATTGTTATTAAGTCAAAACTATATATACCAATCATAAATTGAAGAGCTTAGTACAAATCATCACGCACCAATATTTTAAAAAAGAATTTTCAATTTTTTTATATGTATAAACTTGCCTATTTTGTATTATACGGTGGAATATACACGACATTATTAGAAAATAAGAGCGACTACTATAGTAAATTTACAGCCAAAAATATTTAAACTTCAATAAAACATTAGATTAGAGAGAATTACAGTGTCGTTCGTCCTATACCAGACTCTAGGGCCGCACGAGTTAGAAGGTTACAGAGTAAAAAGTACAGTCAGTCATGTGTGCGTGATAAACGCTTAGGCGAACATGTATCTTTCGACAAGGCAGATTTTTTCCCGCAGTAGGTTGCCAATACTTTCGGCGGTAGACCAGTTGCTATCCAAGGCTATAGAATCCGGCCTGTCCGACTATTTACCCATAGATGGGGAGAGAAGAAGAGAATTCATACGTTTTCCCAAGGTATGTGAATGTAATGGATTCGACTGGAATTCGAACTCGGCTCTCCGATTCTTCAAACCAAGCCGCTATCCATTACTCCACCATGTCTCCCAAAAAAGACACGTACAGCTTATGCGAATAGGCGAGAAAGATAATGGTTAACACTAGACTTGAACAGGTTAAGGTTATAGTGATCAGGGATGTGGCCTCATGGTAGTCGGTTCCACAAGGCAGCAGTTCGTGGGAAGAAGCTGTTTGAGTAGAACTCATATTTCAATAGCGGGGTGGGGATATGAAGGGAATGGGGGTGGCCCGCTACAATGGCATGGCGGGTTTTAGCAGTGAAGGCTAAGACGGGTGGAACTAAGGATTGTAGTTTATCTGAACATTCACCTTGGAAATAGCGATAGAGCTTGCGACGTCTCGTCTGTGAGAAAAGGGGCTGTAGGTTGGAAAGTTACCCACAAGGACGCGGGGGCGCTTTTGGACTCTACTGAGAGTGAAAAGTGAAGACTTGACAGCTCCCGCTCATATACGGCAACGATACTCCCTTTAGTTTTTCAGGGAAAGACAGCTGAATTTCCTTGGAGGATAATGAGGAAGGATGGCTTGGGAAACTTAATCCTCACAAGGCACATAGATGAAAGTCACGTCATCTACTAATTATTTTAATGTTTGATGAACTATTCAGGTACAGAAATCACTACGGAAGTGGTTCAAGGGCTCTTTAAAGAAGACCTTCTCTTCTTAAAAATAGAAAGCTTGTCTAAATGAATGACAGAACGGTGAGCGGGAACCGTAGAAAAGGTAGAAAAACTGTTAACAACCACGAGATAAAGTTGTAGAGGGACATTATCACCTATGTCCGGAAGTAGCGTGGCATCTAGAATAAAATGCTCTATACGATCACTTCGTATGTGACATAAGCCTACTGCCAGCCATTCAGTACGAAAAAAGATCATACGATATCAAGCAATGGCTGTGCATCAAGTGTATAAAGTGAAGAAAGGCGTTGTACTAGGTCACCCCCACGCTCTGAGCTAGCACAGCATGATTCCAAAAAGAAGACATCAGTCAACATAATTGGATTTTGTCAAGCCGCAGCTAAGGGCTCCAACACTGTCAGTGAGCTTACAGCGCGCCTGGACACAAATCAAGGTATTTCTACACCTCCGCGCCAGTGCTAGATGCCTGTTGATCCCATTAAGGATTCACTTGCCCTTTGACAGATCTTGTTTTTAACTCTGCTGGATCCATCCACCTAACCGGTTTACTCACCGATAAGCCAACTAAGCAGTTGATAATAATGGGTTGCGTGGTAACTGTAGCTCTCATAGATTCATGTTTGTATGAATTACTGACCACTGATAATCACTTTCTTCCATATTTTCAAAACGCAGTCACTTTCATATAAAATCAATTGCAATGCATTTGCATATATAATCCAATTATCTTGTTGGCAATGTTTCTATTAATTCTTCACCACTGTGATATTAACATTAGCGTCCTGAAAGCTTTTGAGGTTTTGGTTTTGTAAATTCTCTCCATGATATCAATGGCTAAAGAAAGCTTCATTACTAACATTCAGAAAATACATTTTCCCTTTTAATATTTAAATTTACTTACCATAATATGCACTAACAGGTCGGTCGTAAAACAACACGAAAGAAACATTGCTAATCGAGTTCTATACTGTAACGGCGCTCAAATATCTTCTTCTCGTGTCAGACTTAACTTGCTTCTCCCCACCTCTATAGCTATCTCTCTCTCTCTATATATATATATATATATATTATATTATATATTATAATAAAGAGAAAGAACAGTAAGATATATAATCCGGTGTTCTTATTAATTATTTTTATTTTTGCAAAACAGTGCTCAATGCAAATCTACAGAGCTTATATATTATAAATTTACTAATTTACCATATTTTTAAACTAGTAAAATATATATATGTTAATATATACATATATATATATATATATATAGAGAGAGAGAGAGAGAGAGAAGCCAGTAGCTCTGAAGACTGAAGGCAATACAACAATGCGTTCACGAAACTTCGAAGTCGGCATGACTGAAATAACACTACTCGGTTAAGTGACAATTTTCTCCACATTAATTCTATTAACGCTCTATACTCATCCTTTGATATCGAGCACTTGATGACAAAATCTTGCCTGCCTAGAATGCCTTCCCCCAGTAACACACGCACACATACACACACACACATATATATATATATATATATATATATATATATATATATATATATATATATATATATGGCATATTTAATAACAAAAGTGATGGAAACATACATATATATATATATATATATATTTATATATATATATATATATACATATATATATATATATATATACATATATATATATATATATATATATATATATATATATATATATATATATATATATATAAATGTTATGCCCAATTTTGTTTCTGCGTTTTACGATAGAGGGCAAATAAAGATGGCAAGATTATTCTAGGCTATACCATTTTTGAACGTAAAAAACTGCGCAGAACTACTGTTTTCGAGAAAAGACAGGAAATAATTTCTTTTGAGTAAAAGTTAATCAGCATTTTACTCATCAAATCTTCCCCATGGCCCTGTGCCAAGACATTTCCTGCTGCGTATTAATCTCTTCAGTGTGTCGTACCAGAACTGGGACTTATTATTATTATATCCTCATTGTTGTAACCCCAAATTTTGTGAATCCTCTCTTAGCGCCGACATTTTTTTAATATTTTTTTTTTAGCCAAGAACTTGCAAATGCCTATTGCATCATTTTCCAGATTCTGAAATTCTCTGTGAGAAAACTGTGGCATTTTTTTTCCTGTTCATATTAAGTTCTATCAGTAACGCACTTAACCTTTGATGTGTTGTGCATCAAGCTCCTCACTCAGTCCACATTTGAATTTGTGTTCTTTGCTACCCGCTTCTTGTGCAACCATGCATATTCTTTGAAACTTCTGCAAGAGGGTCTACGAATTCGTAGCTTGGCACCTAGGCATGAGATGGATCTTGATAAAAATGTTTTTTCACAATCTAACGTTCGGACATTGGGATTAATATCCACTACCGGATTCAGAAAAAGGATCATGTTAAAAATAACACTGGCCAACACCAAATTTAATGTCTAAATATTTTTACCTGATTGAGGACAATTTTGAATTGCTGAATCCAAAAATCACATTGTCTTTGCTCAATCCGGCCAACTTTTTGATCTGTGGCTACATGCTGCTTTTTACTTTTTTGTTTCTGTCCATTAAAATATGCAACATATTTCACACAACAAATCTAATTATTATGTTAATTATAAACTTACTAATTTTAATCCATCAGAAGTATTTTCAACCAAATATAGATTTTTAAATATTAAAACACGCCTCCAAAATATTTATAAACCAATAACACAAAGTGTTTGCATCTCAAAACACATCAATTATACACTACAATACAAAACCATAGAATATAAATCATAAAGGTTGTTTTATTAGTCATTATAATTTAGGTCTACCGCCAAAATATTGCGTGGACGTAGTAGTAAGCATACCAAGTCACTTTTTAGGGCCTATTAGGAATAACTAGTTATATTATTCAGGATTCAATTTCTCAGGAATAATAGTATAATAATTACAATGTTTGACCTTAACGACACTAAGGGCCATGTCACTCTAACTGCTGATATTCAAGACCTCATTCACTTACACACACACACACACACACACACACACACATACACACACACACACACACACTATCAAGAAACGACTCAGCAGCTTGGTGACCAGGATCAAGCTTGGGTGCCACACATGGCATGTAAGACATGTAAGAAGTATGTGCGCTGGTGGATCAAGGGCAAGAAGAGTTGTCTGAAATTTGGAATTCCCATGGTTTGGAGGGAGCCAACAAACTATAGCCCTGACTGCTACTTCTGTGCTTTTGATGAGATTGCGATCAATACAAAGAACTGGTGCCGCCTCAAGTATCCTAATCTTCATGTCGTCTTGTAGATCATTGTGATGAAATTCCAATACCTGACTTTGGAGAACTTTCTGACATTAGTGAGAAAGACTTCTCATGTGTTCAAGAAGAAGAAAAAGAAGTGTTTTTGACAATGATGCTCTATTTCCTTTTTCAATCAAGGGAACTGAATAATCTCATTCAGAATCTCAGCTTCTCAAAGTCCTCTACCAAACTGTTGACATCTAGATTGAAGGGAAAAACTGTGCTCACATCACCTACCGCAGCAGGCACCAAGAGTACCTCCATTTTTCTCTGACGAGATGGACTTGGTGTACTGTATAGATATTGCGCAGCTTCTAAACAAAATTGGAGTGCCACAGTACGTACCCAAAGATTGGAGACTGTTCATTGACAGTGGCAAACAATCACTGGAAAGTGTTTATCCGCACAAGGGCAACCAGTTTTCCTCTGTACTCCACGCCCACTCGGCTACACTGAAGGAAAAATATGAAGTATGTACTGGAGAAAATTCTTTATGATCAGCATGAGTAGTTTTTTCACATTGACCCGAAGATGTTGAAATCTTTTGTTGGGACAACAGTCGATGTTCACCAAGTATCCATGCTTTCTGTGAAGGTGGGATAGTAGAGGAAAACACGAAAAAGGACTGGCCTGTTGGGGAGGAATTGATGCCTTGTAGAGCAACAAACGTCATCAATAAGCCTCTAGTGGACAGAGACAGGATACTTTCCCCACTGTTGCACATCAAGCTCATCTTGATCAAGCAGTTCACCAAAGCTCTGGACAAGGATAGTGGCTGCTTCACTTACTTGTGCCAGGCTTTTCCAGAATTGACGAGAAAGAAGTTGAAAGCTGCCATCACTGATGGTCCTCAAATCAGATATCAGAGTATGAAAACTCTATGTACGAAGTGGAACTGGAAGCATGGAAGGCTTTTGTTCTGGTTCGTGAAGAACTTTCTTGGCAACAACAATCCCAGGAACTCCGCAGAGCTTGTCATCATTATGCTGACTACTTTCAGAAACCTCAGATGCGACATGAGCATCAAGATGTATTATTTATTCTCACATATGGATCGGTTTCCTGAGAATTTGGGATCAATGAGGACGAACAGGGGGAGAGATTCCATCATGACATGAAAGAGACGGAACCCCGGTACCAGGGATGTTGGGATGCAGTTATGATGGCTGATTACTGCTGGACTTTGAAGAGAGACACCCCTGCCGCTGATCATTCTAAGGGTTTGAATAAATGGAATTTCAAGCCCTGAATTTTGAACAATGATGACGTAACATGCAATTTACATGTACTTACATTTTTCAATGTATGCTATTCAATTTATTGTAATCGATGTTTGTAACATTTAATTAAGAAATTGTGTTAGAAAACAATTTTTCTCTTAAAAATTTATATATTAACAAAAATTCAATATTACCAAAAGTCAATCGATAATCTCACAAAAATGTAATCGATTTAGTCATAGGATCGCATTTTATAAAACTCAACATAGCATAAAAGCATGACCTGAATGAGAGAAACGGATGTCATTTTCAAATTCAGCAGTGAAAAATTTTCCGTAATCATTTAGAAAAATATAGACAACTTTCAAAAAATGTTTTTGTCGCCCAGTGTAAATTAAATAGACTATACAACATATATAATCACACCCACACAAGCGCGCACTCTCACTCTCTCTCTCTCTCTCTCGCACACACACACACACACACACATATATATATATATATATATATATATATATATATATTAAAGGAAAAAAATCCGTTGGTATATAATCCAAGTGGATCCTAGTAATATAAAATATTAAATCTGTTCCTCAAAAAGACCTCAATGTATTTATTTTTACAGAGCAAATAATTAATAAACAATAAAATTCAGCATCGCCTTATATGAAGAATAACCAAAATAGAGATGATTTGGGATTTTATTGATTATTAATTAATTAATTAATATATATATATGTATATATATATATATATATATATAGTAACGTGCCAAACGTCATATCACAGCAGTGTTTAAAGTCAATTATAGGTGGGGCCACCATACATTAATGTCATAAAAATAAACTTATATCAACTATCCTCTGAAATATGGTGTATCAGTATGCACATCGGTACGGCACCCTATGACAAAGCTATCTGAATTATCAGGGCTTGATAATGTTTGCTAGAGAGAAGCCATTCTATTTATGCAATATAGGGACATTTGCATCAGTATTTTTTGGCTAACCACATCTTGCGTCATCGTGTATATTGTGTTCCTCTAAAAATGATCAATTCCTTCAAAGCGAGCTAATTGGAAGCCATTTTATTACGAATATCTTTTCACTCCATTAAGATTAGAAAGGCTGAGGATGCCTCAGAAATTAAATAGCATCACAAGAAAGCAGATATTTATCACAATAGTGTATGAAGGACAAATTGATGACACAGCCCGACCACAAAAAGAGGTATGTTATGTAAATAACATTGCTTGGCTTTTAAACATCATTTGGAGTTACACGTATCAAACCCATTGGTGCTAGAAAGAGTAAAACTGAACGGAAAACAAATATTTTAAGAAGTAAAAAAAAAAAAATAATTGCTGAACCCCGGAAACAAAATGTCTGCAAAATTGTTCAGGTAATTTAGTAGTAGTAGAAGAAAACAATTAGTGTAAAGACTGATATAGTTATCAGTCGAGTAAATTTGCAGAGATGTTATCTTGTTTGAAGCTAGATAAGCGAGGCTCCCAGGACACAACAGTATTTGCTGTCAAGGAATCACAAAGAAGAAATAAAAAAGATAAAAGACATGATACTCTTTCTGTCAGATGTGATCAAATCGAAAATAAAACAAGAAAACATTTGGAAAAACAAACAGAAATTCAGTAATTTAACAGAAAAACACTAAAGAAAAAAATCAAATCATAAAGAAGAAACAAATATAGTCCCCGCAGTTTTAAAAGCGACTTTAATAGTTAAGCTTAAAATGACGCTTACATCCCATTAAATTGAATCTGTGGTAAGATTTTATTTAAAAGTTCGCATATTCGAGGAGATTTTTAAAACTCAGAGTCTACTGACAATATACTTCTCAAAGAACAATTTTATAACTTGATTTATTCGAATTAGTGCCTGATATCCTCCTGTATGGCAGTGAATGCTGGACAATTTCTCCAAAGATGAGGAGGCTAGAAGCAACAGTAATGTGGTTCTACAGAAAGATGCTGATGATACCATGAACCAAACGAATGAGCAACGAGCTTTTAGAGAACATGGAAACCAAAATGAAACTTATCCTTAACATTAGAAAGTGACAATTGAAATTTCTGGGACACAAAATGAGGAAAGATGGCTTGGGAAATCTGTTACCCACAGTAAGGATTGAGGGCAAGAAGTACAGAGGAAAACAACGCGCAACATACTTAACGAGGTTGAGAAAATTGTTGGCGGAACGGGGTTTAGAAATAACAAAAAGACAGAATTTATTAAGAGCTACAAGGGACAGACATGTGTGGAGAGCCATGATCGTCAACGTCCTGAGGGCACAGTACAAAAACGACAAAAATCGAACAACACTTTAATGAATATTCTTCCTTTGTGTCCTATCAGAACGTGAGAAATCATGGCTCTCATCAACTTTTTGTTCTTTCTACCTCAAAGCAATGTTCTTTTGCTATATCATTCCAATCCACGTTCTGCCATTCATTTAGGAATCTTTTTCGCTGTTTCCCTCTCTCCCTATTGCTTTCAGTATTTCCTTATTATTTGTCCCATATATTTAGACTGTTTCTGGTCCGAAGCCCACGTAATTTGGGGGGGTTTGGGGGGTCGTTCTGTTTTTTTCTTAAAACTTCCTCATTTTACACATCTTCCGTCTATGGTATTCCCTGTAGATCCACTATTGCCGAGTTGCTTCTTCATCTGAAAGGAAATTGTCCAGCATTCACTGTCATAGATGAAGATTGATATAGCAGCCCAACACCCTTTTCTTCTTCGTTTCTAACGAATTTACCGGGTTTCGTTTACTATTCAAACCCTACCTCGGATTTCAGTTTAACATTTTCCACTGTCTATTAAAACACTTCCCAGATAGGGACTTCTGTATTTGATTTATTTTGACGTCGCCAATGTGTAATTCACATTTTGAGCTGCCCCATACAATCAATCTTCTTACAACTGATAGTCGGGATTGTCCATAGTATTCTCGCAATTACGCAAGGAAATTTATGAATCCACGTTCTATGGAAGGATCAAAAGAGTCATGGTAAGAACAACAAAAATTAATTGATACGTGTTATTTCCGTTTCCGAGAACGAAATGAAATCTGTTCTCGGAGAATGAATAAAGAGTTCGATTAGACAATCCAGGGGCGACAGAGTTCGAGAGTTAGTTGAAGAAAACCGGTGATCAAACAGCCGAAACATTGTGAATAGCGAATATAATCACCAATAAGAGCACATTAATTCGAATATATTAGTGTACAGCGTAACCCGGATATAAGAGACCCGGATATAAGAGAAACTCGGATATAAGAGAGATTTTTCTGGTCGCAAATTAGAGCCATACTTACCTAAAAAAATAGACAAAAACCCGGATATAAGAGAAACCCGGATATAAGAGGCTTCTTCTCCGATCCTGACAACTCTCTTATATCCGGGTTACACTGTATAATTATGTAACTCTGAGAAATGAGATTTAGACAATATATAGAGTAATTAAAGTACAAATTAAAGTGCAATGTACACACATACACGCATGCACGCACACACACACACACACACACACACACACACACACACACACATATATATATATATATATATATATATATATATATATATATATATATATATATATAAATGAAAGCCTAAGGAAAACTTATCATAAACGACGCGAATTACGTCCTCTGAGGGACTTTATCAATTCAAGTCCCTCAGCATCGTCTAAGATAAGTTTTCCTTTTGTCTTAATTGATTTTGTCCTTTCACGGATATACTCTATCTGAAATATATATATATATATATATATATATATATATATATATATATATATATATGTGTGTGTGTGTGTGTGTGTGTGTGTGTGTGTGTGTGTGTGTGTGTATGTTTCATTAAAGATGACTGATAAGGCATTTCAATTAAGCTTGCTAATTATATTTTCCTTGGACGTATATAAGAGTGTCCACAAAAGAAATCTCTTCTACGCATACAAGAAAATATAATAAAAGGCTTATTCACAGTGCCTTGTCAGTCATATTTAAAGAAACTAATATAAAAGAGGGATTGCTGCCCAAATATAGAACACACACACACACACACACACACCAATTTTTAATAATAAAATACATTAACCTCGAATCCGTTAATGAATGGTATGATTACATCCAGGTAATAACAGGACATCGAAAGATAAAGTGTAATCCGAAAGAAGTAAAAAACTTACCTATTTCCCTACCTGATGATGATCGGATGAAAAGATTGAAAGCTAGTAGTAAAAAAAGACCTGATAAAACCGGAATTTATAAACAAGGATCATACCATTCATTAACGGATTCGAGGTTAATGTATTTTATTATTAAAAATTGTTTGCGAGAGTGATTCTTGCCATTTATATCATTAACTTCATGATCTGCTTTTCGTATGAATGATTCGCGTAATATAAATTGAACCTGCACCATATAATTTAATATTATTTAATTGCAATGGTGATGTGTTGTGCAGAACCAAACAGAGCCAAATACAGAAAACTAGTGCACAGTGTACCACAATTTCCCAAAACTGTTGCCCTTTGGTTTTCAACTGAAATAAAGGCGTTTGAATAGAATTGTTTGTGATAATACAGGCGCAAATCGCATCTACATTCAACTAAAATGTTCTTTAACTTCTATGGTATATGGGAAGCATAAGACCAATGAATTTGCCCCTTTAACACAAAGACTCAGTGCACGGCTCCATCCCATGGGCTCGTGACGTCACTAATTGGACCTTGAAGAACCGACAATGTGTGGCATGACTCAATGAATTATGAATCCAGTTGTTCATGCGGCCATGTTGCCCAAATGTCAACAAAGCATAATCCATGGTGGTAGTAATTTTATAATAGTGTAGGGTGTGGAGTATTCTAAACTCCGTTCTGAACTATCAGAGGCACCTCACCTATACCTTTTGACACGTCAGTGTACATATTCACGTAAATATATATTGTATAATGTAAATTGAGTGGTGTAGATGAAACTGAAACAAAAATTATCATAATATATAGTTTACACCAGGAAATAACAGAATTCTGAATCGAATTTAATATCGATAAAGAACCTTTGTTCTAAAGGGATTTGATCTATGGTCATCCCGATTATGTACCCTGCTCACTCTAGGAGATGCCAACGTAGGCTTTAGATTTGGAGTTGCGCTATAAAGGGACCACTTGGTGTCTAGAAAGTAACTTCATAGCCACCAAGTGCAGAATCGTGCCTCAAAGCATGTCAGCGGTCGGTCTAACTGAGCTCAGGATGGGCCCACGCGGGACAACTGGGTGACAGAAACTTATATAAGCCCCCACCCGAGAGGGAAGATTCAGAGTCTCTCAGATCTTCATAAGAAGTGGATGAATCAACCGGACATTAATTTCAGAAGTGAATAAATATTAATTTTACGCATATAGGATTTTGTCTCGGTATCGTTTTTATAACGATGACATCACGCAGTGGTTAAAATAAATTAAAATATAAATATTAAAAATAAATTAAAATATAAATATTAAAAATAAATTAAGATATAAATATTAATATTACGTTGATTTCCGTATCTTAATGTCCAGGCATTCCTACATGAATTAAGAAGCTTCAGTGTAAAAGGTTTAAACATTCAAATCTACCTGGAAACTACTGATTTGTTCAGATTCTTCATAATTTAATCGTTTGATTCTACCACAAGATAGTTTTCATTCTTTCCAACGTCATACAGCGAACGGACACAAGATAAATTCTGAATCATTCCTACCTGAATTGGCACCTGCAATTTCTTACTCCGAATGTTAGAGAATTCAGGAATACTTACCTAGAAGAGAAAAAGAAATGAGAATTAATTATGTAAATAAAACAAACAGTTGATTATTAACTACTAAATTATAAAATATACGAGTAACAGTGTAAATTGCTTTAAGAAACTGAAGAAAAATGGCAACATATCATAGACAAAGAAGCAGACATGTTTGGCAGACATTGCAAACCTAAAAGAAAAGCTTATCTTAACTGTTGTATATTCGTTCATTAAGACATATTTTTGACAATATTTCGACGCTGTTATTTATCTCTATTAAGACATTATTCAGAAATAGCTATTCTATTTAGAAAAGTAAACATTCTGCCACAAAAACATGACCAAGAATTACGTGTATAATTTCCTATGCAGTTGTGGCAAGGAAAAATAAAAGCCAAATGTGTTGCCTTCACTAAAAAGACTAATAATAAATTTTAAAAGCAGCTACATGCACGAATCGTATATATCTATGAAATGAAGTCAAACTTATAGAGAAACGATTGAAAATAAGATTAAGGAACTGGTGCAGTTTGACAAATTATAACAATAAAAAACACACGGAACCCACTCCAAAAAAGAACTGACAATAAATTCGGTCTCACAAAACAATCACCTCGACATCCTTTGGGACATAACCTAAAAATGCTAGTGCTGGTGAACTGGAAATTCATACTAATTTATGACGGAACTTTTGAGATGAAGAGTTATCATTATTATATCTTTCGATTCGGACGAGTAGCTTTACCTTAGTTGTTATACTAACAATATTTCTGCCATTGTACATTCTGGCCTTTTTTCATCATTGATGCCAGACTTTTTTTTAAATAAGTAATTATCATTATTATATCTTTCGATTCGGACCAGTACGGTGGAGTAATGGTTAGCGGTTTGGAGGAATCAGAGAGCCGAGTTCGAATTCCAGTCGAATCCATTACATTCACTTACGTGCTACTACTCTTAGGGAATGTATAAATTCTCTTCTTCTCTCTCCAGCTATTGGTAAATAGCAGGACAGACCGACTTCTATAGCCTTGGATGGCAACTGGTCTACTGCAGAAATGGCAACCTACTGCGGGAAAAAATCTACCACGTCAGTCATGTATCGAAAGATACATGATCGCTTAAGCTTGTATCACGTATGGCACATAACTGACTGATCCTCATCTTGGTTGTTATAAGGACAACTTCTCGGCCATTATATATTCTGGCCTTTTTTCATCATTGATGCCGGGCTTATTTTAGATAAGTAATTATTATTATATCTTTCGATTCGGACCAGTATCTTCATCTTGGTTTTTTATATTGACAATATTCCGGCCATTATACACTTTTGCCTTTTTTTCATCATTGATACCAGACTTTGTTAAATATGTAATTAACATTATTATATCTTTTGATTCGGGCTAGTGTCCTCATCTTTGTTGTTATACTCATAACATTTCAACCATTTTACCCCCTGGGATTTCTTTTATCATTTATGCTGGAATTTTTGAGATGAGGAATTCTTCAAGTGTCTCTTTTAATCGGCAAGCTTGGAATTTTGTACTGAAGACATTATTCAATCGGTTGATTATTTTCCGCAATCTATGATTAGGGGAGATAACTCATCGTTTACTGCTCATTAGTCTGATTCACGTTTTCGTCGCTTGTCCGCTTCTTCCACCGACTTTTCAGCACCGAGACGCAGATCCTAACCATCGCTTTAATCCACTAGAAACGAGAGTATTAACAGATACGAGATAATCTCTAAGCATGGATAACGGATAACGTATTCTCTTCAAAATTCCGAGAACGGTACCGAGTATAGCAGACAACTGAAGAATTCTGGAAGGTGAGTTTGACAACCAAAATGAAAATGCTACTGAGAATGCAGAAGTATATCTTTTACATTTGTGTGGTGTGTCCGTTCAGGACGTAGACGATCGTGGCCCTCCAGATTATCTTCTCCCTTGAAGATGCTAATAAGTTTTGTCTGTTTGTTATTTCTTCCAAACCCTGTTCTAACATCCATTTACTCAAGCTCATCAAACATGTTACGCGCTGCTTTCTTCTGGTCATCGTTCCCTCAATCTGACCTGTGAGTATCAGATTTTCCAAGCCCTCCTTTCTCATTACGTGTTTCAAAATTTCAAATGCCTTTTCCTGATGTTAAGTATAAGTTTCCTTTTTGTTTCCATTTTCTCCAAAACCTCGTCGTTGATCACATGTTCGGTCCATGGTATCCTCAGTATCTTTCTGTAGAACCACATTTCTGTTGCTTAAAGTCTCTTCTTCACCGTTGAGGAGATTGTCCAGATTTCGTTGCCATACAGATATTCTGTAACAGTTCAGTACTCTTCTCTTTGTTTCTAACGAAATTTTTCTGTCTCTTAATACGCTGCTTAGCTTTTGGAAAACATCTTTGGCCATCTCAACACCTCTCCTGATCTCAGTGTTGCACATTCCGTCCTCTGTTAGAACACTTCCTAGATATTTAAATTACTGTACTTGCTTGATTTTAGTGCCCCGATTTGCAATTGGCATTTTTGGCTCATCCTTTTGCTGGTAATCATGCATTCTGCCTTCTTGTAGTTTATGTTTAGTCTTTTCTTCTCGCCTTCTTTCGCTACCTTCTGTAGGAGCTTTTTCAGTTTCCTTTCTGTGTCTGCTGTCAACACTGTATTATCTGATATTGTTAAAACTGTGACCGCTAATAATAAATCCTGGTAGGACTTCTAATTCTCGTAGAATTGCCTCGCTGTATAGGCTGAATAAATCCGGTGAGAAGACACATCCTTGTCTTACGTCCCTTTATATTTTTGTATATCTGCTGAATTCATTTTCTGTCCGTATGAAGGCGGTTTACTGCCATTATAGATTCTTGATTATTCTAATGTCTTTCCCGAATATGTCAAGGTTGCTAAGAATGGTAATTCCCCTATTCAGCATATGAGTAAATGGGACAGAGGGTATAGAGAGGCAGATATGCAATCTGAGGAGGAAAATTCCAGGAACTCAAGTGAAGCACTGTCCGTAATGTGGATTGGTGGGCAATACCGCATCAAATCAAGTTTCCAATGTCCACATAACTATATGCGCTTTACCGTAGTCAGCTACTTATTACCAATGAAGCCTGTCTGGACCTCACTAAAGGTAATACATATTTTTGACTTTGTATCGTATTAATCTAAGCTTAATATATATCTATGGACTTATCACCGAGAAATAGTTGTTAGTGAGTTAGTCTGGTATACTGGGTTCGATCTTCTCAAAGTTCCCCACAAGGCCCAGTGGATAAAAGCGTTGGTTGGAGTAATCCAGTGAATTGACCCCCAAGAGTTGTCAGTTCAATACCTAGCCACAAGTGAGCTAAACAAAAACTTGGAGTGTTAAGCTACTAAAGGCAAATAACTGAAACTGAGATATTTAGAAAAGGCATGGCACGGGGGACGAAAACAATCTACCCCAGTGGACTAAATTAAGGGTTCGATTCGAAATTCCAATCACCCGAAGAAGGCCGGCGCGTACAATAGCCGAAAGGTTGTTAATATGAGAACAAAGATGAAGAGAACAGTTCGAATAAAGTAAATAATGTAAATACTAAGTGCGATACTAAGTAAAATAAAGCCGTGTTCGAATGTAACGTTCATCTGAACACGCTAACAATGTTGGCTAAATTTCCATTCGCGATTCATCTGTCACTAAGAAATGCATCATACTGTTATCTCCTCTTAAGTTTGTAAAAAAAATGTATTATAACAAATTTAGTATGTATTGGAAATAATAAAATTATGGTTGCGCAAGGGGTACTTTTATCCAACATCTTAAGATACAGCAAAGCCAAAATATGAAACTGAAAACTTGAGTCATGTTCTTAAATAGCCACGTCAGAACTAGAATTTGACGGGTAATATAGGGTTACACGATAAACAAAATATTCTTAAAGATTTGCCATGCAGCAGCAATAAAGAGCTCTAAGTTAATTTGTGAAGGCAAGAGGGACAGAGGAAAGCAGCGAATAATCTAGCTGATGATCTTGTGTAAATGGTTGGCAGAACAGGGATTAGGAGAGATTAGTCAAAAGAGAAATCTTACTAAAAGTTACAAAAGACAAGATTATTGTGAATCAATTCTAAATCCGTAGTATTTTCACTCAGTTGTAACACCGTTTCTCGTGACAATTATTCTTGATCATCAGTGTAAAACTCTGAAATAAAAATACTGAAACATCTTTAGAATCAATCAGGTTAAAAGTTTGAAAGGCTCCGCAGAAAAGATTGGGAATTTAAAAGCGATTGATGCTGAGTCATGACAGCAATTCCTTAAAGATTTCGTGTGCAAAACGATGACGATAAAGATGCTTGTCTTCGTCAATATCGATTGGGGGATTCTAATCCTTGAAGTTTTATAAGGACAAGTCCTTGAAAAAAAGAAAGAAAGAAAGAAAGAAAGAAAATAAAGAAGGAGAAAAAACGGTAGTGGACTCTAGGTCTATACCCATCATGATTGTCACACTTGAGGGAGTACAGGACCTTGTTAAGATGTGGAAAGAATTCTAAATGCGTGAAAAATCGAATCGGCCCTCATATCAGCCTTACTTAAATCAGTAAGAATACTAACGCGGGAGCTGCATTATAGAGAAGACCAGCAGTTACTTGATCCCTTGTAAAAACCAACAGATCCTACCTTGATGCAAAACTCATATAATACTATCAATCATGAATAGTACAGGAGTCATATAAATACTTGCTGTCACTTGATCCCTTTTGAAAGTTAGCATTTTCTTTTTTTTAATATCATGTCTCTTCAGAAGGTATGTGATTGTGTCTCTCTGCAGATTCCTTATCTTTATTATCTGTACATTATCAAATTTGAGAAAGTAAGCTAGTTGTCTTATCTACGGTTTTGAATTCAGAATATGCCTTCTCTTACACTGGCTGCGACCTAAGGCTCGAGAGCTAAATCTACCCAACAATTCACCCAATAGTTGAAACTTGATGAGACCGATTAATGCCGTTTTCTAAGGCTATTAGTGTGCTAAATGAACACGGTAGACTTTTACTAGACTTTTGTTTTAAATGCCATGTTCTTTTAGGAAGTAGACGTTCATGACTCTCCACAGATTCCTTTTTTCATTTTCTTTGAATTGCCATAACTTCTTGAGAAAGATAGTGGTGTGACTTCCCATTGCCCACTCTAAAACTACTAATTTAAAGTGACCCTGCCATTAGTGTGGCTGTCACTCAAAACTAGAGAAAGCAGTCTAAACTATTATTTAACCCATAGCTAGAGGCAGAAACGTGGATTCATGCCTTTCCTAAGATCATAGTCTGTAAGTGAACGTAAGAGGCTAGTCCGAAATTGAACCTGGTTTACCGCTTCTAGTTTCTGAGATGAGATGGGACGTGAAACTGAAATGTTACATGTGATGATAATAATAATAATAATAATAATAATAATAATAATAATAACATTGTGATCAAACACTGCATAAACAGAATGTGCTTTTTTATTGACATGGCTGTCCCTGCAGATAGTAATATATATTTAAAGATCTTCAAAAACTATCAAATGCAAGGATGTTGAAATGGAAATCTCAAAAATGTGGCACATGAGGACATCAATAATTCCAGTTGTAGTTCGATGCCATGGATTTATTGGAAAAGGTTCCGATGGACACATTAAAGGGATTCCTGGTAGCGCATGCCTTAAATAAATACAAAAACTTTACTCACAAGTACAGCTCACACATTACAAAGTGCTTTATCTATGTAAAATGTGTGTGATCTTAGGTTTGTTTTTACAAAGAATGGTCACTGGAAAATGTCATGGAAGCATTTCTAACCTTAGTCTCTGTTTGGGACTCGGAAGGAAACGTTGATACAACAAAAACCTAAGGAAATATAATCATAATACTACTACTGCTGCTACTTCAAAAGGAAAGAAAAAGAAAAGAGAAGTAACGAAAGAAAAGCAAACGACGAAGAGGGGAATGCAATAAGGAAGAAATTTGAAGAAAAAAATCAAGAAATCAAAAGCGAAAAGTAAGTCTTAGCTGAGTCAGAAATGGGACACTTCGCAGTGGTGCGCAAGCTTTTGTATCAGTCTATTATTAATGTATACAAATTTAGATCTCACTGGGTGCCTCACTCTCTTGTCCTGTTGCGTGTTTCACACCCCAAGTTCGATGTTCGAGTTCCCGGTAAAGTAAGTCCTTCTATGCAAACTAGACCTAAAATGGAGCACTGTTGTTATATTTGAGCGGGATAATCTAGATAAAGCGCAAAAGCGTCTCCGAGTCCTTGTGGGTGACAAATTATTTCTCACCCTCCAACCTCTCTCTAACAGGCGGGGTGTGGCAAGTCTCGCACTGCCCTATCGATACTTCAATGGAAAATGTTTGGACGAACTACATTCCTTGGTTCCACCAGTTCTAACCTTCATATCCAGGACTCGCCATGCCACTCACATTGTAGTAAATCCCCCACATTCCCTTAGTGTTCCATTGGTAAGAAGGAAGTTCCCCTCGAACAGCTTCTTCCCGCGGACCACTGATCTGTAGATCCAACTCTCACGAGGACGTTTCCCCGATCACTACAGTCTTAATCTATTCAAGTCTAGGGATAACAGTTATTTTATTCTCATATCCACATAAACTTCCTCTACCTCGAGTTACCACAGGGCCATGTACAGACTGAACCATACTGTAACCCCCCCCCCCCGAAAAAAAGACTCTCCCCACTTTCAAGTATGGTAGCACACGATTTAATTTCTCACGTTTCTAGTCGCTATTATTATCCTCATTGCCTTCCATATGTCCTGTGAGTGTCAAATCTTCCAAGCCATCTTATGTGCCCGAGAAATTTCAACTGTCTCTATATGATGCTACGTAAAAGTGTCCTTTTGACTTTCATTTTCTCTAAAACATCGTCGTTACTCACATGTCTAGTCCATAATATTCTCAGCATCCTTCTGTAGAACTAGATTTCTGCTGCCTGAAGTCTCTTCTCCATCTACGAGGAGATGGTCCAGCATGCAATGCCATATAAGAGTACCGACATTACATAACAGTTCAGTACTCTTTTCTTTGTTTCCAATTAAATTCACCCATTTCTTAATATTTTGCTTACACTTTGAAAAGCATCTTTCGCTGTCGAAATGCGCTCCCGGATTTCCGTGTTATCAAATGTCGAACAATAAGTAGAATTGACATGGAAAAAATAAGCGACTTATCAAACAAGGAGAAAAGGGCAAATATTTGTCGAGGGAAAACATAGCAGTGCATCGACACACACCGACACACACACACACACACACACACACACACACACACACACACACACACACACACACACACACACACACATATACAAACAAACAAACAAACAAACAAACGCACAGAAACATACAAAATTAAAATGAACAAGAATATTGTGGTAGGAATGTCGGGGATTGATGACTAAAAGAATATCCTTAATCTTGAAAACCGGCTTTTTAGAGATTCGTTTTCAGTGACAGCTGCCTGGACTGTTCGGCCGAGAAAGCAAACGATTCGCCAGATCATGAATCAATTTGTCGACCCCAATGGCTCCGTGGAGATGAAGACGTCAGAATAAAACTGGACGTGCCAGTTGTCGAGAAATCCGAAAGGAATCGGCAACAAGAAGAGAATTAAAATAAAATATCAAATATAATTATTTAAAAAAATAAGTATTAAAAAGAGTAAACTTGGCAAATATCAAAGAATATTTTATTTTCTCTATTTTCACAATAAATCTTATTAGTATTCGTAGCTATTAGTATTAGTACTATTATTCTTGTTTTTATCATTTCGTTGGTTATTTTTGTTGCTGCTTTCTTTGAAAATAATATTTTGGTGCGACCCTTTTTTGAAGGGGAAGTTCAGCTTTTGTGAATAATAACCGGACTTATTTTGGCTCACAAAAAAAGACATGTATCTAATATTTTAAAATTCTATTTTCTTTCGTCTTTTCTTAAACCTCTGAATTTCTTCCCCATTGTCTTTTTTAATTCTGTTTTTTTTTTCATTCATTTTTCTTTTTATCATTAATGTTTTTCACTTTTTACTGTTTTGCTATCAATCATCCATTATTAAATTTCCTTTCATCTTTCTTTTTTTCTCTTTTACACTGAGAATTTAATGAAAAATGAACATTTTTCATTAAACTCTTTCTTTTAATTCTCCTTTTATTGTTTTTGATTAAAAATTATTTCTTTTTACTTCGGGTACTTTTCCTAATATTTATGCATACGCTTTTCATTCTTTACTCCTTTTTTAAATTTTTCCTTTCTTTTTTTTTTTCAATTCTTTCTTTCTATTCCATACTTATTTTCTTTCACACATATTCATTCTTTACTCCATTTTTCTTTGTCTTTCTTTCTTTCTCACTTTCGTTCTTTCTCTTACTTTCTTTATACTTATTTTATTTCACACGTTTTTCTTCTTTGCTCCAATTTTCTTTCATTTTTCTTTCTTTGTTTTGTTTTTTCTTTCTATTCTATACTTGATTTTTTTTCACACGTTTTCCGTCTTTAGTCCATTTTTCTTATTTCTTTTTTCTTTCTTTCTATTTCAGACATGTTTTCTTTCACACGCTCACCTTCTTTACCCCATTTTTCATTCCTTGTCTTTCTTTCTTTCTATCTCATACTTGTTTTCTTTCACACGTTTTCCTTCTTTACCCAGTTTTCTTTCTTTCTTTTTTCATTTCTTTCCTTCTCACTTTCGTTCTTTATATTCCATATTTTTTCTTTCACAAGTTTTCTATCTTTGTTCCATGCTTTCTTTCTTTTTTTCTTTCTTTCTTTTTTTCTTTCTTTTATGACCTCCATTCATTTATCTAACTTATTAACTTTTCCTCCCTCCTTTCCGTTCCTTCTTTTTATAATTCCTTCTTTCTTTCATCCTTTATTCTATTCAAATATCTCCTTGCTTCCTTTTTTTTCTTTTTTCCGTCTCTGAACAATTCTTCTCTCTAGAGTGAATCTCCTTGAAGAGTCAGGCACAAAAGCCCTTCGATTGAAAAAAGATATTAGAAAAGCTATAATCGATTCGGGAAAACAAGTTTGTCCTTTGGGTTATAAATCGATTTTTACGAGGTAAGTAACTGGAAGACGATACGTCAATTGTATGTGATCAGTGATCCGGGTCTATGGGGTGACCACATTATACACAAATTCAATTTGATACATATGTATGTAGACTGTTAAGTGTGTGTTTTTCTACGTGCACAGAGATTTAGATAAAAAGCTACTAAAATCGATATAGATATGAACTTCAAAAGATAGATAGATAGATAGATAGATAGATAGATAGATAGATAGATAGATAGATAGATAGATAGATAGATAGATATGAACATACTGAAATAGATAGATAGATAGATATGAACATACTGAAATAGATAGATAGATATGAACATACTGAAATAGATAGATAGATAGATAGATAGATATGAACAGACTGAGATAGATATGAACAGACTGAGATAGATAGATAGATAGATAGATAGATAGATAGATAGATAGATAGATAGATATGAACAGAATGAGATAGATAGATAGATAGATAGATAGATAGATAGATAGATAGATAGATATGAACAGACTGAGATAGATATGAACAGACTGAGATAGATAGATAGATAGATAGATAGATAGATAGATAGATATGAACATACTGAAATAGATAGATAGATAGATAGATAGATAGATAGATAGATAGATAGATAGATAGATAGATATGAACAGACTGAGATAGATATGAACAGACTGAGATAGATATGAACAGACTGAGATACATAGATAGATAGATAGATAGATAGATATGAACAGACTGAGATAGATATGAACAGACTGAGATAGATATTAACAGACTGAGATAGATATGAACAGACTGAGATACATAGATAGATAGATAGATAGATAGATAGATAGATAGATAGATAGATAGATAGATAGATAGATAGATATGAACAGACTGAGATAGATAGATATGAACAGACTGAGATAGATAGATAGATAGATAGATAGATAGATAGATAGATAGATAGATATGAACAGACTGAGATAGATAGATAGATAGATAGATAGATAGATAGATAGATAGATAGATAGATAGATAGATAGATAGATAGTTAGTTTTAAGTAAATAGCAGACGAAAAAATTGGTAATGACGATAGAGTCGAGAAAACTTCTACGAAAGAATCAATATATAATAATAACAACTCCACGTCTCAAAATCACTAACAGAAAGAAGGTCAAAAGGTTCGACGGCCAGAAAGTTGTCATCAAAACAACAACGATGAATGAATCAGTTCTAATGAATCAATGTATAATATGAGCAACGCCTCGTCTCAGTCAATATGTATCTATCATTTACTTTGCTGACTTTAACCTGTAGTCATGTTTGACTTTCCTTTGAAATTTATTTTCTTTGTCTAAGTGCATGTTTGTTTGTTCATACACGTGCACTTACGTTTTTGTCTCTCAAGATTCGCAGGGATAAAAAGATTACCGAGATTAAGAGTTAAGCTTTCTACACAGCGGCTGCATGCTGTGCCTCTGTTTTACTAACTCAGTCTCAAAACGACATCGAGAATACTTTCCTTTCATTGTTTTTCAGCACCTTGTTTCACTAAGAAACGCATATCGAGTCTATTTTTAATTTACGAAACTAGGCTATCATAACTATCTACGACCCAGTATCAAAGCTTCTGCCACTTTCCCACCAACGTCATCTAGCTTCCTTGTACCGTTTCTATAAATATTTTCGTAGCAGTCGTTCTGAAGAACATTCCTCTTTGGTAATTCGACTACACAGTACTACATAGAGATTGAAAAGTAACTCCCTATTTTATATATGAGTGGCCAGCCAGGAGTCCTGACTAAAAGGGCGAATACAAGAAGTCATGTCTTCCATACCACAAGAGTTCCTGGTGAAATGAGTTGACGCAATTCCTGGAGAAGCTGGTTGCGAAATCTAGTGCCCATATCGAATTTTAAATAAAACCTTAAGTTAAACGCTTTCCTCTTATAACCATTTCTTGTAAATATTATAGTTAATAAATAAATTATAATTATTTTAAAATGTGGACTTACTTTTCAATTCTGTATATATATATATATATATATATATATATATATATATATATATATATATATATATATATATAATAGAAATTGTTAGGAGGATTTGATAATTATAATTAAGTAATTCATTGAGTTTGAAGGAAACCTCAACAGAATGCAGAAAGCACTGGACGGCCGTTTCGTCCTATATTTGGGACTCATCATCTGTCAACATTGATCTTCAAAAATTGAAATGCAATGTAAATCGTTATCTTCTGTCTTCTGAATTTTCTGTTCTTTTATTGTTCTCTCTCCTTAATAGTGTTATTCCCTCATATTCTCTGATACGTAGTAACCCCCCCCTTGCATCTTAGTGGCTTTATTGCCTTGCTTGGTGAGAAATGTTTTTAAAAACTTCACCCAGTAACAATCTTTCTAACTTAATGATCCTAATGCCAATTTTATGTTCTAGCGAACACACATTCAAGAAACAACAAATATACATCTTATCAAAAGCTTATGTCATAGAAAAACCTATAGGCGAGTCAATCTTCACACTTCAAGCAACTAAGAACTACTACTTTTAAGTGCCATATCCCTTGAGGACGTAGACGATCATGGCTCTCCACAATTTCCTCTTCTTTTTAGCTCTTAGTAAATTTTGTCTTTTTACTATCTCTCCTGAACCCTGTTCTGTCAACCCATTTACACAAGCTCGTTGGGTATGCTATGCAGTTTTCTTTTCATCCACTTGTCTTCAATATGTCCTGGTAGTGTGAATTTTTCCACGATCTCTTTCTTCATTATATATCCTAGACATGTCAGCTATGTCTTTATGATGTTAGATATAAGTGGGTTTTTTTTTGCTTCCATTTTCTTTAAAACGTAGTCGTTGCTCACATGTTCTGTCCATGATATTCTCAGCATCCTTCTGCAGAACCACGTTTCTGTTGCTTTATAGCTTACTTTCATCTGTGAGAAGATTGTCCAGCATTCACTGCCATAATGTAGGACTGATATTACGTAACAGTTAAGTACACTTTTCTTTGTGCCGTACGAAATTTTCCTGCTTTTTAATACTTTGCTTAGCTTTTAGAAGGCACCTTTCACTGTCCCAATACGTCTTCGGATTTAGGTATTGAACTTTCCGCCCTCTGTTAAAACACTTATCCTATATTAAAATAGGTGTACATGCTTGATTTTAGTATCTCCCGTTTGCAATTTTTATATTGAGCTGTTCATTTTAGGGACAATTATTGTGTTGTAGAAATTTAAAACAATTCAGGGTAAAGATGCAACCTACGACGAAAACAAATATCAGTCTATGAACTTGCACAGATATGCAACAATATGTTGTCTCAGTCCCAAATCCCCCATGTGGCCTTCCTTAATTTAAAACCTTACCGTAGAACGCAGTTACGCACCGAAACTTCCAGTTGCCACTTTTATAAGTCATCGCCATTTTTGTCAGCTTCATCTCGGTGAAATAACACCCGAAGCGAGCAGAGCACTTCAAATAACAATCATTTCTATATTTAGGATTGTCTCTCGGCATAAACCAACGAAAGCAAGAGCAATCGAAATGAATAAAATAAAGATGAAACGAAAGTCGCGTGTGGCTTGGTTTCAGAAAGCAAGAAACAATAAATCTCTGTAAGCCTGTTGTCTTCAGAAGTCCATCTTCTACAGATTTGCGAATCACCTAGAATGGACAACACTTCACGGCCAATTGACCTTTACTTGAACCGATAGAAGTATTTCTAACTTGATTCCAAAATGGCAGAAATGCCATTTTCCTGTTCGGGCGGACATTGATTCGATAAACAACTATCATAAGCTTTATCATATTTATATCAACAGCTTGTGTCAGGGCAAAAGCTGCAAGCTAGCCTACACTTGAAAATTAATCAATGTGATTTGAAGATGAGATTTTGTTGGTTCGTTATTATTATAATATTAAATTTGCATAGTGCCCGTTAAAAATAATTGGATTGTTTACGAATGGAAGAGCAATTTTGGTGAGGCTCAGAGAATCTGTGCACTGTTTAATACCAAAGTGTCACTTTTTTGTACTTCCCTCGATGATCGGCATTATATTTGTATGTTCTATAAAAATTATTATATATATATATAGACACACTACAGCCATGAATGGCCTATAACGACTTAGCAAAAGTAAGGGCAGATAGGGAACAGGGAAAGTTTGAATGAGGAAATATTGAAAGTAAGTAAGAAAGCGTGGGAAAATGAAAAGAAATGTCGGTAAAAAGGAAGTTGGTAGGGAAGAAAATAAACAAAGATATGGCCAAACTCGCTGTTAGATACAGTCGTATTAATACATCACTTTTTTGCGCTTTGTCCTACAAGTAATAGGTCTAAAACGTCACCCTAAGGATATCAGATCAAGCAAGTTGTTTTCTGCTAAGCTGTCAGAATGATACATTTCTTCCAAGGAGGGTAAGAAATACAGCCGATTATTTTCTGGGTAGCATCTATAACCCCCTTGGACCTTCTAATCACTGAGGAGCAGCTGGTAAGTCAGCACCCTCTTAATAGACCAACGTTAAGACACCATCAGCTTCCTTTATAAATTATTTTTCAATGACGTCTTGACCAGTAGGATTGCTAGTCCAGGAGGGATCCTCTGCAGTGCGCATGCCCAGAGAGTTAATTTTCCCCACCCGCTTCACAGATCCAGCTGATTAGCAAAGTGGTAGATAATGTGGCAAGTCTACCACTAGCTCCAGTACCTTTAAAATGTTTAAGGCAATATTATTCTCCAAGTTTCATGCAGCCGTACGTGATATCTGTCCTCCTGTATGGCAACGAATGCTGGACGATCCCCTCAAAGATGAAGAAGAGACTTGAAGCAACAGAAATATGGTTCAACAGAAAAATGCTGAGGATACAATGAGCTAGACATATGAGCAACAACGAGGTTTTAGAGAAAACGGAAGCAAAAAGAAAACTGATACTTAACATCAAGAAGAGAGCTGGAATTTCTAGGGCACATAATGAGGAAAGCGGGCTACGAAAATCTGATACTCACGGGACAGATTGAGGGCAAGAAGGGCAGAGGAAAATAGCACATAGCGTACTTAGTGAGCTTAAGTAAATGGATGGTGGAACAGGGTTTAGAAGATATAACAGAAAGACAACATTTATTAAGCGCTACAAAAGAGAGGAAGTTGTGGAGAGCCATAATTACCTACGCCCTGAGGGGACGCGACACATAAAGAAGAAGAAGTTTGCTTCATCACCTTGACTCCGAGATGAGTCCAACTACAGTATTGCCGTCCGCAATTTTAATGGTCGTTTTAGTGGAATGAAGAGCAACGCAATCACAAGAGTAGATACTATATAAAAGCGAGTTTAATACACGTCCCTGCGGGGCACCAGTGCTGAGTTAGTAAGTGAGAGGTGCTGGCCTATTCTGACAATTTGCCGACGATTTGTCTGAACCTAACGACGGGGGGCTGAGATCGTCCTGGTCGTGTAAGCTTTGTGACCAGATGACCGTTTTAAAAGCAGAGCTGAAGCCAACAAAAATCATTCTCACATAACTGCCCTTTTTATCTAGTGGGCCAGTACAGTATGGAGAGCATTGGCGATAACACCTTTGTCCATATATTTGGTTTGCATGAAAACTGGTATTGATCAAAGTAGACGGTAGACTTGTCTTGTTATGCCACGAGCCCAATCTCTAAAAGCACTTTATGACACTCGGCGTAAGCGCGACTAGTCGATAATTACTGGGTCCACTAATAATTAATTTTACGGCAAAAGGATGATTATGGCTGCCTTCAGGCAAAATGGTATCAGAGGTTTCGACAAGGACAGGTTAAATATTTTCGTAAAAATGCAAGAGAGTTGGTTAGCACAATCAGGATCTTTTATATATATTTATATTTCGTTAAAAATGACGGATTTAATAAGATTTTTATTGAAATACGCCGATATGACTACAAACTACACTACGAAGTGAAAAGGGGTCGCTGAGAATTTTAAATTCACTTTTTTTAAATATTTGTTCTGGATATGTAGTCAAGCGTATTTCATATGATTTAATTTTCTATTTGTTTATGTTTTTATCACATTTGTTATTAAATATCCGACATTTTGATAATAGATCTGACAAGAAATATATTTGAAAAAAAATAAATTTAAATTTAGAATGTCTGCATCTCTTCTCCGTCATGAGCATGTATATTTTTATTTTGTTTTTGTTATTCTGTCGACGTCAGACGTTTCGGTCAAATAGACCTTCTTCAGGACATGGTTAATGGAGACATATTTATATTAGATTTAAGTTAGATGAAGAGACGATATATACAGGACTGGTCAGAAACAGAAAAACTGAAATTCTAAAGTCAGAGTATTCTTTCTTGGAGTCGGATACGCTGTGAGCAGGTTTTCGTAGCGCCGCCCACGCGACGCCAGCGTATCCGACTCCAAGAAAGAATACTCTGACTTTAGAATTTCAGTTTTTCTGTTTCTGACCAGTCCTGTATATATCGTCTCTTCATCTAACTTAAATCTAATATAAATATGTCTCCATTAACCATGTCCTGAAGAAGGTCTA